>SPJY01024290.1:1486991-1687213 GCA_005191435.1 Raddia distichophylla
TGTTCGCCAATTCGCGACCATCCTCGAATGCGAGCCTGACTGAGCCTGGGCGGGAGACTGAGACCACCTTGATGGGGCCCTCCCACGGGGGAGACAGCTTGTTGCGGCCTGCCTGCGCTTGAACTCTGTGCAGAACGAGGTCGCCCACTGCCAGTGTTCTCTCACACACCCGCCTTGCTTGATAGCGGCGCAGTGCCTGCTGATATCTGGCGGCCCGGATCGCCGCCCTATCTCTGATCTCCTCCAGGAGATTTGCTTCATCCTGACGCCGGTCAGGGTCGCCGTCTTCGCTGAACGCCGCCACCCTTGGGGATCCAAAGGTGAGCTCCGACGGGAGCACCGCCTCAGAGCCATACACCAGAAAGAAAGGGGTCTCGCCGGTGGCTCTGTTGGGAGTTGTCCGCAGCACCCACAACACAGTGGGAACTTCTTCCGCCCAGCGCTTGCCGCGCTTTTCCAGGCGGTCGAACGCCCTTGTCTTGAGTTCTCTGAGCACTTCTGCATTGGCCCGCTCCACTTGCCCATTGCTTACGGGGCTTTCCCACACGCTGGGGCCTGGTCGCCCACCTGACGTGTGGGGCCCTCGCCCGGCACTTGAGGGGCTCGCCCACATGCTGGGGCCTGGTCGCCCGCCTGACGTGTGGGGCCCTCGCCCTGTCTTCTCCAAGACTCTTCATACCCTGGTATTTATAATACCGACAAGTACCAATTGCAACTTGGGATTAGATATTTGCATACATTCGTCCTTTCTTTTCTCATTCAAATTGCTTTATGTTAGTGCTTCAATGAATGAAAAAAATGAGTGGAAAAATAAAAAAATAAAAATAACACACGAGGGAAGGGCGACCCAAGGTTCCTTATCGGTGGCTCCTAGTTGGGGATGTGCTCGACAATTGCTCTTTAAACTCTAACGTTTGCTAAGAGAAAGAAAATGAAAGTAAAAAAGAGAGCAAAATTAAAAAGGAGAGTTCAAAAAATAAGAAAAATATGAAAAATAAAGTGGTTAAAATAAAAACTATTTTCTATTAAGAAAAATAGGTAAATGCATCCTCTAGCATTTCTCCTATTTGGTACAAAAGGTTGCACTCAGATTTGGCTCATTTGATTCTTTACGAGAATAGCATTTGTTTTAGAATATTGGTATTTTGGGGGAGTTTGTGGAGGCTTTGTTTTGTCATGTATGTAATGGTAAGTTCATGATAAAATAGACTAACTTGCATGTATCAATGTGTGTTTGGGTTTTGGATGGACTAATCTTTATGACATAGATTTAGGTGGACTGTTGTCGGTAACAGACAATGGATATAATGGAGGTTTAAGGGTCCTGGACAGTGTGGAGGTTGCGGGGAGACTGTCGAACTAGGACTTGGGGTCGCAAAGATGGTGTGGAAGATGGACCGCAACGGACGAGTGGGATCGAGACGCTACAGGAGGATCACGGGCAACGAAAACTTCGCAGTTGGTTTGAACCGATTGCGTTCGATGTGTGGGCCTAGGTGGACATGCAAAAGAGTGGAATATGCGGGGCATTTTCTGAGGAATATGCAAGGTGTATGCTTGTGTTGGTGGAATGTGTGTGTGAACAAATCCCAGCCATACAGAAGTGATATGAGGGTATTGACAATTTCTCGTGAGATACCGCGATACGCTAGAGTTCCTGGCCTTTATAAGGAGCAGAGGGGTGTCTCTCACTTCACTTGTGCTATCTGTGCTAAGGTTTTGGTGAGTTTAGGTGCACTTGTGAGTGCTTTGTCCACCAAATAGTGTGACTTTGTAATACTCCCAACTCAAAGCAATGAAACCCTCATGTTCCAAATTCATGCCTGATTGTGCCTTTTTAAATCTTATCGCTTTGAAGTTCTTGTTTGCAACTTATTTGCTTGCCTCCTCTCCTTATAAATGCTGCTAATCTATGATATTGGAAGTTGGACATACGAATTGAGACCCTTTTGCTAGGGATGGAACCGGATCAGATACGGATGGGTTAGTGCCTTTACCGTATTCGTATCCATATTTGTTTAACGAATATGAATACGAATCCGAATATCTGTTGAATACGAATGCGGATCAGATAGTGTAACGAAATACAAATACGAATCGGATATGTACCAAAGTCGGATCGGATACGGATATCCTTCAACTTTAACAACAAATTTTGGCGTGATAAATTTACAAAATACATAAATGGATATCATCTTGATATATATGACAAAATTAACAACTCTAATAGCAAGTAAAATCTAGATATTATTTTTGTATCTGGATAGTATCCGTATCCGTATCCGGTAAAAAATCCAGATAGTATTCATATTCGTATCCGTATCCGGACAAATTTCGCAAACCGTATCCGGTATCCGTATTCGTATCCATTTTGTCTTCGAATACGGATATCGCGGATACAGATATGCAGTTTTTCGAATACGGTAGCCGGATATTTCGGATTATCTGTTACCAGATTCCACCCCTACCTTTTGCAACCATATGAAAGGCTAGAGACCAAGTTCTTGACTATGTTGCGAATTTATCTAGAAACTTTTCTCCCCGCAACAGTACATGTTTTTTTAGAAAATTCTAGAAAAATCATTTTTGTGATTCCAGAGTCAAAAGTTGCTTCACTTCCATTCGAGCTCCAAATTTTCTGTGTGTTGTTCCTGACAAACCGCCATGCAAAAATATTCATATTGTTTCAAAGAGTTTGAAGCTCAATTTTTTTTTGTGGGGCACTGCACAACTCGTATATCTACTTTGAGAAAGATTCTCAAAATTTCTAGAGTTGAGGAAAGGCAACAACACCCCCTTGATTAGAGAACAAGTTTCTGCTCAAATCTGTTTTTGCTTTTCTGAAATTGTTTTTTTTTGCCATTGACTTGATTAGATTTGCTAAAGCAACTTTAGTTTTGATTATATCTTTATTGGACTCTTAACAACCAGAACCATGGTTTGAAAATCCCCAGATCCTTAAATGGATTTTATCTATGCCATTTAGGGATGTATGAAGTTGTTAAGTGCAATAGGGTTTTAGAGTGGAGGTGGATTCGAGAAACCCATTCCCTCCCTTTGGTAGCCATCTCGGTCTTTCAGGTTGGATAGTTTCACTTATACTATTTATGAAATCAAGCATGGATATTAAGCGTTGGTAGAAATTATTTCTATATTACTGAAAATTTTTAAAGAAATTTAAAGGAAAAGTTTTTCTATAACAATGGTCTATTCAACTATTTTTATATTATATTTCTATATTCTTTGTATATTATATTTAATAAATCCGTGCTATGAAATGAAGAAAAATATATTAAAAAGTTGATGAAAGAAAGGTAGCTCATGAGCAATCATGGCCTGCTCAGATAGCCCCCAAGGCAAACGAAGCCCATCAGACCTACAAGGCTCGAAGACGTGCGCCCCTGTGTGTGCCTACGTCCTTATCCGCAACGGACGCCGCGCATAGGAAACCTCGAGTCAACACAACCCCGATACCAAGACATGCATGCCGCAGAGCCATCAGCAGAAGATACTCCGAAGGGTAAGTCATCCATGCCACCTGGCACTAAAAAGGCGTGGGGCCCGTCATCATAAGTTGATAGCCACTCACTATTATCCGGCGGACTACACAAAGGATCCCGTGGATCAGAAATTATGTAGCTATTGGCCAACGAAGATCCGCGTACCTAGATAACCCGCCAGAAGATCTACAACACGTAGACGACCCTCCTATAAAAGGGGCCATGGATGAATAAAGAAGCAATCAAACCTCACCTGAACAGAGCAAGCTTCACCTACCTCCAAAACCCAAAACCCTCGGAGAACTCCAATAGAATTAACACATACTCACAAACATTAGGATAAGTTAGTTAGAAGAGGGGGTTCTTCCCCTCTCGTAGCCTAAGAACATCTAGTGCCCATAGCACTTATTATACTTGAGTCTGAGCCCTTCAAGCTCGTCGTCCTTCCCTTGTAAACATCTTTAACCCTGGAGAGTAACAAAAACCAGAAGTAGGACTATTACCCGGCAATGAAGACCCGAATTGAGATAAAAAAATCACCGTGTCCCTTTCCGGCAGCCCCGGCTACCCTCGGGCTTTCCCCAAGACGTCAGTCGTCGACAAAAATTAATAAAATAGACATATATTTTTATTTAAATATAATATATTTTAATAAAATTTAATAAAATATGACCTTGTCAGACCATCTCCAAGGGCGTTGCTACCCGGTGCTGAGTTGCTTCGCAATGGAAAAAACCCCGCGACTAGACCGCCGATGCCGCTCCAAGGGCGTTGCTTCCCGGAAGCAAATCCCCTCCCGTCGGAGAGAGAATCCCTTCGCGTCGGGATCCTCTCTCCATTCCCTTCGTGCGCAAGGTTGCTGGATCGGTGAGTCGCGCGCTTGGGCGGAAGGTGGAAGCGGGCAAGGGAGCTGCGACGCATGCGGCGAGGTCGGTCCGGGTGGAGGCGGCGGAAGCAGCGGCGGGCATATCCGCGCTCCGGCGACCGGCGGCGACTCGGAATTGACCACGTGCAGCGCCTACGCACCGCCGACGACCGTGGAAAGGCAAGTTCTTCCTTTCAAATCCACCCGCAGTTCAATCTTGTTGCATGTAGAACGATTTACAGTGCGGATTCGCGTCGATCTATGGTGTACGTAGGTGGATGTTGCCGTTTTTTTAGATTTTGGAAAGGTTGGGCCGGATTAAGATCTGGGGCGATTTGGGGGCAGTGTGCGGACTGTTTGGCTGCGATTTGGGGGCAAATACCTCGGAAGTGATGATAAATATGCTGAGGGAACAATCTCCAAGCTAGCTCGTCAAATTCAACATGTTGAACAAATTTAGTGCGTATTTTTTTTGTATGGTTATGGCTGTGAAAAAAATTCAACCTTCTGCTCATACTGGAAGCCAACCTGATGCCACGGCTTGAGAGCCGCCAGCTTGAGAATTTCATCAGACATTGAAATCTTGGTATGATGCACGTGGGTTGGGAAGTATACATGTGTAAAGTAAGGCCAAAGTACGAAAAATTGTTGAAATCCAGAAGATGGCTGATACTGAAATAGCTTGCCCTGTGGTAGGTGCCATTTATCGCAAGAATCAAGACTATGTTAGTGCTAGATTCATTATGTATTTTAAAATAACTAGAAACGTGTGTTAGCTGCAATGTTTCTGAGTGAAGAACTAAACGGTATTCATCTCTGACAATATCTGGGTACACTGGGTTTGTGGCTTGATTGCAATGTCCTATGGGGATGTGACTGCTTAGTTAGATGATGATTGGCATTAGAGATTAGCATATGATTGACTTTACAGAACTCACCAGAGATAAAGGTCGTGCTATCGCTTATGTTATTGCAAATTTGTAGTGCCATTTCACTGCCTAATTTGCTTGGAGTTATTTTAAATAGGCTGAGTTAATATTTTGACTATTGTAAGTTCAGTGGATTAGATTTGGTTGGATCTTATTGTAGTACCATTTGGCTGCACTATGGACTGTATAATCGCTGCTTGCAAAAGAAATCATTGTCATCTGGTATGTCCCTATATATGTCCTAGCTAGCTAGAGATCTGCTGGTTGAACTGGAGTTTTAACTGGTCTTACAAATCATTGTCATCTGCTATGTCCACCATATATATATGTCAGTATTAAGTAAGCACCATATTAACTGGTCTTAGAAAGCATGGTTCATCTGGAGTTTTATCATTGTCTACTATATCATTGTCAATTTTTGTTGTGATTTTCAGTGGCTACATGTGACAATCTCTTTAATATTATAATTGACTATGCATAGATAGACTAGATTTATAGTAGAAGCGCTCTTAAGAATTGGGAATTTAGGATCCACCCATCATGGTTCATATTCGGTCTTATGTAGATGGACTTCGAAAAACTTGTCGCATCTCTACACTTGTTGCAAGAAGCGGTGGACCTGGAGGCTATAGCTCTTAAGAAGGTTATTGGCGACAACTTCCACCTTGGGACCTCACCTATGGCCATTGAGATGAATCGAGCTCTGATGGAGGTGGAAAAAATTGCCACTCGACTTGAGCAACTCTCCTTCGAGGCATTGGCGGTCATTGATGAATCAAACAAGGCGACTGATGTCGTTGCTTCTTCATCTGCAGTCCATCAGAATGCGATGCATGCAGATGGTTCTTTTAATGTTGAACCCAATGAGCAATTAGCTTATGTCGTCGTGCCTCCAGAGGAAGGAACTTCAGAGGACTACTCCTCAGATGGCATTGATGGTTGGGAATCTGATCGATCGTGGCATCTTTCGTAGGATTAGGGTTTACTAGAGGTTTCATGGGTTTAGTATCATGTATTACCAGTGTCGACGAACTATTTGCATTGCCAGTTCTGCAGACTTATGTAATGTTGGGTTGTTTTGCACTGCTTTGTAATGTAATGTTGGATATGAACTGATTATGTACTAGTTTGGGCCAATTATGAAATTATGTACTGGTAGTCTCCAATTATGATATTTACAAATCCATTAGCTTGTGTATGTATGTACCGTGCTGTATGATAGTATACTGTATAATTTTTATGAGATTGTTCTATGTAGGGATAGCATGGATCCCTTTTTGGTAAGTTTGCTCGAGGAAGGAGTGCAACGCATATCTTGTTATGGTTCCACTGATTCTAGAGACTTTGTTGATGTTGAAGTCACTAGTGAGAGCAGCCCATTGTCTGTCGCCGAACACGTTGCCACCCCAACCTTCGGTGATCCTAGCAGCCATCAGTTTAGCCCTGACTCGAGTGGTTCATTGAGGGCTGAAGACGGTTCAGGGAGTAGGGGCAGAAAGAAGAAGAGACCTGCACCCAAGACTGGACGTACTTGTTGGGATCTTGAGGAGGATGAGTTGTTAGTGTCTGCTTGGCTTAATGTAAGCCATGATCCCATTGTTGGTAAGGATCAGTCTTACGATTCGTATTGGGGGCGCATCAGCAAGTATTATAACCAATATAGGACACCCGAAATGAAGGAGCGTACTACCAAGAGTACAATCAGTCATTGGCAAGGCCTTAGTGCAGATGGCAGTAAGTTTGCGGGCTACCTGAAGAAGGTTGACAGCCTCCATGCGAGCGGGACCACCATCGAGGACAGAGTAAGTCTTATTAGTTATTAGCATGTTAGTTAATATCTTCGCAATGTTGAATGGACTTTGCAAGTTTGCTCGATATAATCATTTGGTATGTTGCTTGTGTGTGTGCAGATTGGAGCAGCCGTGAAGATGTTCAAGGAGGTTGAAGGGAAGACTTTCAGATTCCTCCATGTGTGGCCTCTGCTAAGTGAGCACCCCAGGTGTTGTTCTTTCCTGTCCTCAAAAAGACAGAAGACCAATGCCGTGGCCTCGTCGGCAGGGAGCCCAGCTGGAGGATCACCACATCAAGACCTTAGTGCAGATGTGGACTCACAGGCTTCCACTGAGCCTGAGAGGCCGATTGGCCGTGAGGCGACCAAGAAGGCTAGATCACAGGGTTCTTCGAGCCTAAGTGGTGGTGCCTATGTTGAACAGTTTGCTGAGCTCAACTCCCATAAGGCGGCTTTGGTTGAATTGAAGAGAGAGCAAGTAGCCGTGATGCGGAACCGAGAGGAGCTAAAGCGAGAGCAGGTGACTATGATGAGAAACGCTGAGGAAGAGAGGATTATCAACATCAATCTAGACGACTACACATGTGTCACGCGAGAGTACTATGAGAGCCGCCAGCTTGAGATCATGCATGCTCGGAGAGAGCGGCTTGGGCCGCAGTGAGCTGTCGTTTCGCAGGAGGTTGGACTTTATTTGTGTTGTACTATGTCGACTATTTTCATCTGTTCCGTGTGTGCTTGCATGGACATTATAACATTGCTATGTGGACTTCTTATGTTATCTATGTTGTATGGCAATGTGATTGAGTAGTACGGATATGTCGGATATCACTGATAAGTAGTACGGTTCAATTAATACATGCGGGTTCTTAGTACAACAACATTTGACACAAATTACATAAAGTAGTACGACGATGTGCAAACGACAACTAATCGGAGAACTACGATTAATATCACATACCACATATATTATCACGAACTACAAGTAGTCTTTAGGTAGACCGTCCTTAATTACTCATCACCTCCGTGACGCATCCAGAGGTGCTCGACGAAGTCATCTTGGAGAAGTCGATGGCTTGCTTGTCTTGGATCGCTTGGGTGGCCTTGATGCAATAAAGAATGGATCTGTTGTGGGGACGAGCGATGGAGACACGCTCTTCCATTCCGTCGTAGATGTAGTCCTGTTCTGGTCCGTCCTTCTCGTCTTCAATGATCATGTTATGCATGATCACACAAGCAGCCATTATATTATGCAGGGTATTCTGGCTCCAGCACCTCGCGGGCCCACGAACAATTGCAAACCTCGACCACAACACTCCAAAGGCTCTTTCAACATCCTTTCGTGCTGCAGTCTAGGATGAAGTGAAATATATGCGCTTGTTTCCTTGAGGAGCTGCTATAGCCTTCACAAAAGTAGTCCTTGATCTTTTTTTATGAACTTATTGCAACGAAATAAATATTGCAATATGTCCAATATTGTTGCAATATGTATATATTCAACGAAATCAAAATCGTTGCTACCCATAGCATTAATCAACCATCTGTAATCGTTGCAATAGTTGAAATTTTTTATAACAATATAATTTTGTTGTGATAGAAGTTAGTTATTTCAATAGTTTGTTTTTTGTTGCAATAGTAGCTAATTAATGCAACAATTTCTTTTTCGTTGCAATACATTCAACTTATTGCAACAAAAATAATAAATAATGCAACAATTCACGATTGTTGCGATATATGAAACTTATTACCACAAAAAAATATTATGTGGCAATAGCATTGGCTATAGCAACAAAATTTATTTTGTTGCAATCACTGTGTGGCAATAGGTCTAATCCCTTGTAGTGGAAGATCCGCATACCTCGATAACCCGTCAGAAGATCTACAACACGTAGACGACCCTCCTATAAAAAGGGCTATGGATGAATAAAGAAACAATCAAACCTCACCTGACCAGAGCAAGCTTCACCTGCCTCCAAAACCCAAAACCCCCGGATAACTCTAATAGAATTAACACATACTCACAAACATTAGGATAAGTTAGTTAGAAGAGGGGGTTCTTCCCCTCTCGTAGCCTAAGAACATCTAGTGCCCAGAGCACTTATTGTACTGGAGTCTGAGCCCTCCAAACTCGTCGTCCTCCCCTTGTAAACATCTTTAACCCTGGAGAGTAACAAAAATCGGAAGTAGGACTATTATCCGACAGTGAAGACCCGAACCGAGATAAAAAATCACCATGTCCCTTTCCGGCAGCCCTGGCTACCCTCGGGCTTTCCCCAAGACGTACTAACATAGCAAAGGGAGAAGGGCCGTGGTTGGACCTCACTCTAACTAAGGGCATGTTTGGTTGCCTGCATGTTTGGTTGGCCCGGCTCATCACGTGCAAGCAGCCGGTGTTTGGTTAGCTGGATATCCTACGGAGCCTGTCCCAATCGATGCAAAAATACTGTTCTGGCCAGGCCGAGCACGAACGGAGAAATCCACTGTTTTTGGCCATGCAGGCACGCACAGGAACGAGCCCCTCCTGCATGCATCCAGGCACACACTTCAAGACATATTTTTTAGTTCTTTTTTTGTTATATCTTTTGATAAGTATTTCTGATTACCGAATCGATTTCAAAAATGGGTTTATGACTTTTTTCGAATAAAACTAGACCACTCTTGCCATATAAATTTCAAAAGATTAAATTTTTATTTTTGATTTTTTTATTATCTATTGTTTGTTTACAAATTTTTTATTTTCGTTTTAAATTTATAGATTTTCTAGAATTTTTTTTAAAATTTGTTTGTCTTTCTTTTGAATTTATATAGCCCACTCTAATGTGTTTGGTCAACCAAACAACATCTCTGCGCAGACTGGCTCATTGGATATAGGGTAACCAAACAACATCACTTGCATCTCCTCAGCCAGACTCATCTCAGCCTGGCTGACTCAGACGAGCCAGGCTGAGATCGTTCGTGCAACCAAACAGCCCCTAAGTAAACTCGGCCCGTGTAGTCCGCCTCCAAATTCTTCATTTATACCCCTCTCGTAATAACTTCGTATAGCATACATTATACGAAGTTATACGACATACCCAATATATCATACGCTGGTGTATGCGAAAATAAATCCTCGTATAAATACGGTATATCATACGGCGGTTATGAAAGAATATTAAAATATGTAGGTTGGGAATGGAAGGGAATGTGGGAAGAAATTCTGTTGGGGAATAGGATTGGGAAGAGAATAAAGTCTGGGAAGAAAATCTCTTTAGAGGTGTTGAAGAGAACGGTGGGAAGAAAAACGGTTGGAGATGGTCTCATGTACGAACCAGGGCCTTGTTTGTTTTAGATTAATGTAGAGTTGTATTTTACAGTAGCAAATTTGTGACCCCCACAAAATACGTTTTAACGAGGTCAAAAAATAATGAAAAAATATTTTACAAACTTTAAGAAGTACTATTTAAAACCTCACAAAAATGACTACAAAACATTACATCATTTGGCTTATACAAAAATAACAAATTTTTATTTAATTTAATCTAAAACAAACAAGACCTAATCGGACTCGGCCCAGGTTCGGTTCGATTAAGCGAACCGAGCTCGTCGTCTCGCCCCCCATACCCGTCTCTCTCTCGAACTCTCCCCGCCGCCACTCGAGCCCTCGGAAGCTTCGCTCAAGCTCGCGAGCTCGATTTCGAACCGGCCTCAAGGATCGACGCCCTACCGAGCTCGAGGCAACACCATGGCGGCATCCACTAGCGGCGGCGGGGCCGGGGCGCTCTCGGCCCAGGCTGTGACGGCCCTCGGAGAGGGCATCGGGCTGGTGTTTGGGCGGTGGACGGCGTTGCAGATGGCGGTGGAAAATCAGTGGGGCGGTCGAGATTCCCGTGCCAAGGCGGACCAGCTCGCCGCATCCATACTCACCTGGTTCTCCCACTCCAAGGGTGCCTGCTCCTCCTCTTCAACTTGCTCTGATGATTTTCCACTGCAACAGATTGGGCGGGATCTGGTAGTATAGGTATCTCTCCGATTGGTTCTAAGCTGGCATCGCAAATTCGGAGTGGTTTCTTAGGATAACCGAATTGGGGGATCTCGGGTTCAAATTGATTGTTGAAAGATGAGACCTTTAACTGGGGTCGAATCAACTGGTTATAACTAGGATTTCAGTTTCTACTTTCTAGATTCGACGGCAAGTTTCATTTGGCCGCGGCAAAAAAGGCTTTGCTTTAATATAAGCTGATTGTTTCAATTGCTGTGGCATTTTCTGTAGTAGATGCAAGGGAAGGTAGGCTTATTTATTTCTTAATCCCTTGTATTTATAACTCAAATGGCAGAGACCGTGCTAGTAGCTTGATGTTTTTCTAAGTTTAATTATCAATCTTGCTATTAGAATATTTTCTATCGTTGGCCCTGTAACAGTTTCCGAGCCAATGACGCCTTATGTGACCTTTTTGTATTTGAAAGGCGAACATATGAATGTGCTTTGGATTAAAAAAGGGGAATTACAATTACCTTCCGCTGTTTGGTCAATTTTTACCTAGCTAGGGAATTCAGATGTTAAAAACCTGATCAGCTTCCAACATCTGACTTGCACATTAATTTGGATTAACGAAAGAGTCAAAATTAGTGGAACCAGACCTTTGTAATTGGCACTGGATGCGTCTCGTGGGAAGGAAGGAAATGTTACAGTGCTCTTGTTATGCCATTGTATGGAGACTACTAACAATTTTCCATGCGTTAGTTTTAGTATGGTAGAGAAGGGGGAGGCAGAGTTTCAGTATGTTGAAAGAAATAATTTATATTAAAAAAATTTCCAGTTAAAAGGTTAAATTAAGTTAAAAAGGTTAAATTAATTTAAATATATACACCAAAAGACCTCATCATCTGTATTTTTATTTTTCAAACCTTTGAGGTAGATGATGAGGGAGACATAAGCCTCTATCCTTAATATCATCTTTTTCAAAATGTCATCTTTTCTCCTTTCTTTTTGATCTTCTTCTAAGTAGGTGAAAAACATTCTGTGGTAGTGTTGTGACATTAACGTCAGCATGATTTTCTTGGTGGGATTCTATGATGGGAGTCATGGCACCACCTTGAGGAACAAATTAGGGTTGTCTTGTTCGTAAACAACGCAACAACCTGCTTCTGACTATTGCATCCATCCATATGCTATTTGCTTGAGGTTTCTTTGTGCTGATATCTACCTGCAGGACTATATCCTTTCTTCTAGCATTATAATCATTTCCTATCTATACTGCACATTAGACTATTGGGTTTCAGTGTTATTTGTATTTTGCTTTAAATTTTGCTGGGTCTCACCTGCAAATTGTTCCCACTTAACCCATCCGATTGTTCACTAAGCAGGCAAGGTCCTTCAGGAGTTCCAGTAATCAACTGATCATGCATTACTTATTTCTTTTTAGTTATGAATTTTCCACATCTTGAAGGACTTTTCTGCTAGTTTAATGAGAAATGTGGTGGAAAGAAAGTGGGGCTTATCGATCCAAGCAGTCTGCCTAGAAATTTTGAATTCAAACTCATTTTCCGCTAGTGGCAAGAACGACATGCTCATGTGCTTGGATAGCAATCATAGCAGTGTTGGTGCTTTATTTGTCCAAATAATTGTTGACACCTTATTTATCCAAAAAACTAAATTTTCTTTTATACTGGTAAAAATGGAAGTGCTAGGTGGTTGGAGCCCATCAAGTTTTGGTACTTGAGCCATTGTGGGAAAGATTTATCAAGGCACTTGTAAAGCTGCAGAGAGGTTGAATCCAAGTCTCAACCTTTAAAGTTGTATCTGTTGCTTTGTCCCTAGTCCATCACAATGATACTTCACTGGTCCTTTTTGAACTCAGCTTTAAGTAGCCAATTGAAACCCCTCCTACTATGTTTTAGTACATGAGAAGCATGTCCTTATTACCCAGCTCATATTTATAGAATGGGAGCAGCTCTAGGATTCAGACTCTTAAGTAATCTGATAAGCAATCCAAATCTCAAGGGTCGCAGGCTGCTTCTCTGCAAGTTTGTGGGATTTGCCTCTTCTTATGCTTCTCTTCTATCAGTTTTACAGAGTTCAATGGGAAAAGGAAATCAAATTTTAAATGGGAAAGAAATCAAATTGTAAATACATATTCAGCCTGGCCAGTTTTTCGGTTATCCCTAGCATTCTGTCTTTTCCTAGAAGTGTGAACTGCCAGCCAGTTACTAACTTACCATTGAAATTCCAAATGCTGGTAAAGTTTATAAGTAAACCAAAACAGGCAGGCATATGTCTGTAATTTAAGAAGTTGAAGTCGATGTAGATTGGAGCTTGGTTTAACAAATAGGAAAGGTGCCAACTTGTGACCTTTGTAAGGATATATTATTCAGCTTTGAGCTATATTAATGCAATTCCCCTATTACTTTAGTAATTCCGTATTACATTTTGAGTTCTTTAGTACATATATTTACGCAGCATTCTATTTATTCATATCATTATAGTTTATACACATGCTTAGTTAAGAGTGAACTTCTATTCAGAAAAAAGTCCATAATTTTGTTTCAGTCTCAGTTTATTTCAGGAAGTCGGGTTATTTATTCTACATCATAGGTTCTGAAATATGATATTTCCCATGGCTTGCATGTTTTTATTGTATGCTTGATTGCATGCAGCTTCAATTTATTGGCTCCACACCTTTTATATTTTTGTACCTGTATTGAATATTGCTACGGTTTTTTTTCCAGGTCCACATTATATCGATGACTTGGAGGATATGATGTATGACGCAATTTCTGAATCCTTCAATGCTGACTTTGAGGATGGTAGTGTTGAGGAGGTAATTATTCCTCTCTCCCTTCATGTTTAGCACCAGTGACCAGCCTGAACCTTGTTCTGGATGATGCTTCTAGGTTTCATTTTTTGTCTTTCTAGTGTCGACCTGTGCTTATAATTCTTTTAAAAAAGAAGGTTGATCGATATAGCATGATTGGTATATGTTTGCATTAGCAGCAAAGTTTTAGTAGGATGGACAGCTATACCTTTTACCGCTTTTAAGATGATACAGTTGTTCATACCTATAGTATCTGACTATGTCACAAGTCAATTGTATTCTTTACTAGTTCTGCGGCTGAAGACTGTGGGCATGTTTGGTTAACTTTTTAAGGTTGCCCCACAAAACATTAGTCATGCCACAGTTTTTTGGCCATGTGTTTGGTTCAACACCATAATGGCTTGTCACAATTTCCTAGCGAATGTGCATTACACTCAGGTTGTCCTCGTGGCCACCATTTTGTTCGGCGCACACTGGCTAAATTTAGATATGAAAATTTTAGTCATGGACCAAGGTACCAAACATTCCTTACCCTTTTGATGACTAAAGTCAAGCTATAGTGTTCTTCTCATTGTTCACGTTAAAGATGTGTTGATACACCTCAGTTTGCCTATACATAGAAATTTTGAGGTGCCAGATTCACAGTTCGATGGGTTCGCTATTCGGGTTGGCTGTTTGTGGTTCACAACATTGTAGAAGGTTCGCTGTAGGGTATACCTCTCTGGTTCGTGAACCCGTGATGTTGTTAGTGAACCCAGTATCCAGTTCGCAGTATAGTTATTTGTGATTTAATTATTTTATTGATAGCTTATATATATTAATTAATTATGGGACCTTTTGCTCAAAAGATTATTTACTGGCTGTAGAAGTTGAAATGGCAGTAGATATTAATGGTTACGGTCTCGCATATCTCAAGAAATGCTTTTGACTAGTGAAATAACCAGTGGTCTCTCCAGGATATTCCTGTCTCCTAATTTAATTCTTCATTTATACCCCTCTCTAATCTCTCCCCTGTTTGCTGACCTGGCCTGTGGCCACTACCTCTTCGCCTCCTCTCCCCCCTCTTTCTCAATCACTTCAGTCTTTGTCCGCAACTCGTCATGGATGAAGAGGACAGCAGTGAGCAGTGCATACGGTGGCAGTGGTAGCGACGCCTGGTATCTGTTCCTCTCCTCTCGACCCTCCCTCGATTCGCCCTTTTTACTGAATTTACCCCCAAACCGTCGTGGATCAGATTGTGTTCAAACCCGGGTCTGGTTCGTGCAATCTGATTCGGGGTTCAAAGGTTGTTACGACAAGTCCGGAAAGTTATTTTCTTTGGAAGCCAAAATTTTTGTTAGGACTGGGGACTTATGTAGCTATATGGCATGTTATGTAATTGCAGCTAATATTTCTTTGGAATAATCTGATCTTGTTCAATATGTCACATTACTTGATAGTAACTAACTTGTCTTCGAGGAAACCTGAGGTTATTCTGCACTTATGTAGTGGAGACCTTAAACCTATAACCATAATCAAGGCAAAATGTATTGCTCCTATTGCTTGTGAAAGTTGTGTTTGTTTTGGTCATCAAAGCCTGATATGTGGTTACTAATTTCTATAGTTTTTGTCGCAAACAGGTTGCTGAACAATTATTGATTATGCATGAAGAATGCCTGCAAAGCAACTATGCATCGATTGAGAAGCTAAGGAATTCACATATTCAAGGGAATGCTGTTTCCCAAAGTACACAGGTACCATCTGGTTTTGCAGTTTCAGCAAATGGTCAAGTGCTCTTCCTTCCTGCCGTAAAATTTTACGCTGCGTCTGCTCTCACTTCTGCTGCAACTTCTATCAGCATGCTCTCTCTCAGGCTGCTTCCAAAATGCTTTTGATAATTTAATGTATGCATTCTTGCACATTTCATCTTCCTGATATGATTGCACGCATGAATTCACGTTGAGAATCGGTGAATGCTAGCTTTGTTATTTCCTTTTTCTTGTCCTGTCTGTAAGTTGGGTGTTTGGGAGAAAAAAAAAGGGGGGGGGGGGGTACCACCATTTTTTACCATCTTTTAAAAGCTGGAAGTTGGGATTGTGCCATTTCAAAACATGTATATTTTTTCTGAAATCATGAATATAAACTCATTTACAAAGGTGATATCTGAGCATTACCACTGCCTTTGTGGTTATTTACATGAACTACTAACAATCTGCACAAAAGTTAAAACTGAAAAATTGTGAATTCAATCAAATACATTCTTAGCTGATGTGGGGATATTAGATTGACCATGGAAGTGGAAGGTGTCTAAGAGGGAGGAGGTTGAATAGTTTGGAGAATAGGGGAATGCATGAATTGAGAGCTAATATCTTTCCTACTTGATTAAATGGACCCAATGATTCAGATGAAGTGATGAACTGTTAAAAGGCATCGACGACCTTTAACGATACCTTCACTTTTCTTCCATTAGCATAGAAAATACACTTTGATATACACAAGTGGTATCTAAAATTTCAATTTTCCCCCTATCGTAAGATTGGTTCCTTCCTGCTATTCCCCTTTTAGAATACTTGAAGTTTTTTTGTTAAACTTGTAATTAATCAGAGCAATTGCGGCAAGTCTGCTGGAACATGGTTAACTTTTTTTTTTTTTGTAAATTTATTGTCTTAATTTATATTCTTCTCATGAGCAGATGGTGATGGATGACAACGATGATAGCTCAGATGATGATGGTGATGAGCTATCGATGGTGGATGGTGAAGCAGCTAGGCCAGAGCAGATGGTAGTTGATGATCCAAAGCCATCCAAGCCTGAGCCTGATGCTGATGGATGGACTGTTGTGCCACCTAGGCGTGGCCGGGGCAAGAATTAAGGCGCAGAAGCAAATTTTGCCCTTGCGCCCGTTCCTGCCTGAAGGTTTTAATCTCCATATTTTTCTTTACCTGTGTTGCTCGGATTTTATCATGGGATGTTTGAGTACATACTGTGCTAAGCCTTGGTGTTGGGCGTGGTAACAAAAGATTCAAACACTAGCAGTATCCCACTTGCAGTCTCCCACAGTCCCACTCCTCGCTCATGCCCTTTTTTTTTACCCATTTGATTTGTTGTTTGTCCGATGATTTTACGGGTTCGATCTAGCATATGGTTTCGTAATTTTTTCCTTTATTTTTAGGTTTCGATACTAATTGGTAGGTATTTTTATTGGCCTGGATTATTTTTTTTTCAAAAGAGGAGGCTTCCCCATTTTCCATTGTATCTAGATAGAAATACAGCGAAAACTATGTCTCTTAAAGTTCTTACAAGCAAGTCCTGTTCTTTTCAGCTTAACGGCTTAACAACTTAACAGCTTAACGACTTATCTACGTTTTGAAAATACATACGCTTTAATTTTTTTAGTCAAGTTTTTCGCTGTTTTGAAGGTGGGTCATAACGCTTAAAAAAGCAAGTCAAATGAAATGGATCCGAATCTCGAGACTAACTCGTGAAGCTCTCGAAGTTCAGTCATTTCAGCCGTTCAGCTGTTCAGTCGTTCAGATCAGCTTAAAAGAACAGACTCTAAGAAAGGATTGCAAGATTAAACAAGAGTGCCAAAGCTATTACAGACATAGTAACAGCAGACAGCGCACTTCAGGGGGGAGGGGGGTAATAACACCAGCAAAGTTGCAAAATAGGGAGACACCACTAAGGGGAATAGCTCAGAGCCAACAACAGGTGAGAACACTTCAAACAACAAGCTTGAATCCCCGCGGCAAGACCCTCAATCAACGAAGCACATTTAACCAGAATTTCTTTTGCATCACCTGCAAACAAATCCGCCCAATAGCGCAACACCGCACGGATAGAATGAATAATTCGAATTGGAGAATCAAAAGTCTTTTTATCAAAACACCATTTATTTCTAGCGGTCCAAATGCACCAAAGGACAGCAACAATGCAAGTACAGTGAAAATTTTTCCCAGAAGACCAAATTGCTTCAATCCAAACAAAATAGCCGTGCCAACTAGTAGGCCTAGAAGAAACACCAGAGACACTAGCTATAATACACCAAACAGAAGAGGTGACTGAGCATTTAAAAAATAGATGTTGAATACTTTCCATCTTTCCCCAAAAGAAACAGAAGGGATTCCCTGGCCAATTTTTACTCCTAAGAACATCTTTAGTTAAGATAACCCCTCTGCAAACCAACCAGAGAAAGATTTTGATTTTCAAGGGGATAGTCGCTTTCCAGATAAAATTATAATCAACCAACACACCTCCCCCAGAAATGAACCTGTAGGCTGATTTGACAGTGAAATTACTATTTTTCTTTCCCTTCCAAACAAGCTTATCAAGTTTAAGAGGATCTATTTTAATGAACACTTCTTGTTTAAAAGCCTCCCAGACCAAAGCCAAATTGTTATCCAGAACCCTTCTGAAAGATAGATTTAAACCCTGATCAACAGCATTAGCAACTGACAAATATTTATCAAAACAGACATCACAGATCATAGGGAAAATGGAGCAAATGGGCTCATCACCCCACCAAATATCATGCCAAAAATCAATTTTTCCCCATTACCAATGCTGAAGGCTCTTCTTTTTTGATAATATTTTCTAACCTTCAGAAGTTGAGACTAGCAGTAATAATCAGAAGTTTTAGCCTTAATCAAGGAAAGAGGTTTATTATTAAGATATTTAGCCTGAATTAAGGAAGTCCAAAGGCTATGCTTAGATTCAAGCTTCCTGAACCATGTGCACAAGAGGCTAATATTGAGGATGCATAAGCTTTTTATCCCAAGACCACCAAACTTTTTAATAGTACAAATTTTGTCCCAGCTTACTAAATGATACTTTCTTTTAATATTAGAGCTACCCTAGAAAAAAAATCTCTTCTAATCTTATCAATCTTTGACAGAATAGAGACATGAACTAAAAACATGGACATATGGTAAATAGGGGTGCTAGAAAGGCAAGAATTGATAAGCACCAACCTACCTCCTTTGGAAAGGGAGCTACACTTTCAATTATTCAGTTTTTTGGAAACCTTTTCCACCATAAACCTCCAATCACCTACTTTGTGCTTAGCATAACTAGCAGGCACACCTAGATATTGCATAGGAAGAGAACCAAGAGAACAATTAAAAATGTCTGCATAATCAGATTCAGTCTGAGGATAGCCATTTATTACAAAAATTTCACTTTTTAGAAAATTTATTTTTAAACCAGTCATATTTTCATAAAGGTACATAAGGTATTTGAAATTAATTGCCTTCTCTATATTGTCATCCAGACAAACAATTGTATCATCAGCATATTGAAGAATAGGCACACCACTAGGAATTAAATGAGAGGCCACACCACAAATAGACCCAGAAGAGACAGCTGTATTCCCCATTTTAGCTAAAGAATCAGCCACCAAGTTAAAAAGTAAAGAGGAAAGGGGTCCCCTTGTCGTACACCCTTTTCACTTTTAAAATAACTGCTCTGGACTCCATTAACTAACACACTAAGAGTCCCTTCATTTACAATCTTCTCAATCCAACCACACCAAGTAGGACCAAAACCCCTAAGGTAAAGGCAATGAGCCAAGAAAGACCAACTAACTTTATCAAAGGCCTTTTCAAAATCCAGTTTAAGAAAGATAGCACAGTCACCACTCTTTTTAACCTCACGCATGATCTCATGAAGGGCAAGCACTCCATCCATAATGTCTCTACCTTTTAGAAAAGCATTTTGAGTATTGGCAATTATGCTGTTTAAAACAGACTCAATTCTAGTAGTTAAAATCTTTGTTATTATCTTGTAAACAACATTCAAGAGACAAATGGGTCTAAAGTGGGTAATAGAATTAGCTTCGTATTTCTTAGGGATCAAGGTAATGATACCATAATTAAGCCTTTTGACATCAAGGGCCCCTTTATGAAAATCAGCAAAGATTTTAAGCAAATCAAACTTAATAATATCCCAACAATGTTGAAAGAATTCAATAGGGAAGCCATCAGCTCCAGCAGCTTTATTTATTTCCATAGAGAAGACAACTTCTTTAACCTCCTCCATTGTAAATTCAGAAGCTAGGTCAAGGTTTTCACCCTGAGTGACTTTTTCTTCCGCACCCCAAATATTATTAAGTTTAAAGAAAGTTTTATCAGAACGATTTTTTAAAACAAATTTTTGTAGTAACTTGTAGCATGTTTGACCAAGTCATCTGTCCCTAAGGTTCTCCCAAGCAGTATTGATAAACACTCTATCTAATCTCTCTAGGGTAGGATCTAAATGCATATTGGACCAGGTGTAATTGCCTCCCACCAGAGGTAATTCCCTGAGTTCACTAACAACAATAGTAGAATTAAACAGATCCACCAAGTGACCACCCACAACACCATTGTTTTTATCAGAAGAACTTCTCACCATTGTTTTTATCAGAAGAACTTCTCATAATATTAAAATCCCCACTAACTATGATAGGAATAATATCAGAGGAACAAAAATTAGAGAGTTTCAAAAAATCTATCTTATCTTTGACATGAGGGGAGGACGTGAGCTAGCTCAGTCGGTTGGTTCCAAGCTGTGGAACCAATCGATCGGGGGATCGAGCCCCCGCGCCTCACCTTGCTGTGCACAGCGCAGCCAAAAAAAAAAGGACCGGGCATGCTGGTGAAAAGAAAGAGCCAAACTGAAGAAGCTACTATTGCACCAAGCAGGAAGCGAGGAGCAGGGAGCTGCGAGACCCTGCGAGAAAAGGAAGCCACAGGAAAAATAAGGAGAAGAACGGCGCACGAAGCAGGGAGCTGCAGAAAAGAGTAAAGAGTAAAAAGGGAGCTGGTGCATGAGGCACAACAAGGAGAAGCAGGGAGCTGTTCCAAAGAAAAAAAGCAAGGAGCTGTAGAAAAGAGTAAAGAGTAAAAAGGGGAACAACGGTGCAGGAGGCACAAGGAGAAGCAGGGAGCTATTCCAAAAGAAAAGGAGGTAATAGAGAGTAGGAAAGTTGTAACATGGAAAACCTTGTAATATGTTTCCGTTTCAATGAAATGAAAATCAGGGATCTTTCCCCTTCTTGAAAAATCTTTGACATGAGGGGCACCATAAACTACTAAAACACTCCATTTGAATTTTTCCACCTTATCCCACACCACCGCTTGCATGATAAAATTACCTTTTCTAACTCCCAAAACATCAAACTTACTAATAGAAGTACCACACAAAATCCCACCTAATATACCCTTAGAAGGAACCCAATTCCAGATAAAGTCATTGTTAGTGTCAATTTGTTTAAAAAAAATCAGAACAACAAGCTTTTTTAGTTTCAGATAAACCCACAATATCAATGGAATGATTGTTCACCACATCTTTTAGCATTTTACAAAAGCCCTGCTTACCCATACCTCTACAGTTCCAGAAGAAGCAGTTTAATCCATTAGTCATGTTAATTTTTTAGGGGGCCTACTTCTTTTCCTAGCTCCAGAAATAGGGGAAACACCTTTAAACCTATTCCTGGGCTTTTATTGTTTTTAATCACCAAAGCTAAAGAATCTGGATCACTCTCACTAGAAATAATTCTATCATCAAAATTGTCCAAACTAAAGACACCATCAAAAGATTTTTTTAAGCGTTTTTAGATTTATTTCTGCTAATAAAAAGATCTAATCTAGCAGTTTCAAGAGCTCTAATGGCATCCAAGGCAGTAGAAGAATTATCAGACAAAATAACTCCCATTTTATGAGCATTTTCTAAAAGTTGAGTATCATTGAGGACATAGAAAGAATTTTTAGAGGTAAGGGTACCTTCAAGGTTCCTTTTCTTAGCTTGCATCTCAACCTTCTTTAGAGCATGGACATTAGCATTAGATTTTAGTCTGGCACTTCTATGAGGAACTGGCGAGAAATCACCCCCTGGTAATTTTGCTGAATGGGGATTTTAGAAGATGATGGGACTGGACCAGAAGAGCAGACCACCAACTGCCTATCATTTTCAGCATTTTCCTCCGTATGAGACGCATCCACCCAGAAACTACCAGACAAAAGATTGCCCCTCACCAGACTTGCTGAAAAGTGATTCCACTCAGGTGAAAAACTGGAGCACCATTTAACAGAAATGGGAGGAACCCCAGTAGAAATCTTCTTAGGGGAGTCAGGAAAGGAGACCACAGGAATGCAATCAGAGACATCAGTGCAATCATTCTGCACTTTCTCAAGGGTAAACTTATGAGAACAAGGTTGCAAAGACCAAGTCTGTGACTCCAGATTCTTTAAAGGCAACCACTGAGTTAAGTAGGCAATTTATCACCACAAAGGAAGACTCATTACTTCGATCGATTATAAAGACAATATCCACGCAGGTTGATATTTTTCTATGTATATTATCAATCCCACTTTCCACCTCAACAATTTCAGAAACAGTAGAGGAAATGGGGATACTCTCTAAAGAGCAGTCAAGAGCTATAGACTTACCCTTAACAGCACTCTTAACACCACAGGAACTAAGTTTTCCCTCTTGCACAGCTTGAGATTTTGCTGTCACTGGACCATCAGTTTTCTGTTTTTTTGAATTTGTGATATCCTCAGCATCCAAGGCATCAAAAGCAGAGAAGGGTATAGCCTAGCCTTTCTGATGAGTAACTCCCAAATCAACTACTTCCTCAAGTTCAAAATAGAAGTCATAGACGGCTTCTTCCAGGCAACCTTCTGCTATTGCAGGAAAGCAAGAGACATCTCTACACCCAATGTACACTCTAATAAAGTCCAAGTTACCCAAACTGCTAATATCCAACTCAATAGGCTTGCCAACTAAAGAGCTGATATAGAACAACACAGATTCTTCTCATTGCTCCATAGGAACGTTATGAACTCTTATCCAGGCTTTCTGCAAAATCCCTTTAGCTCCAATCCCTATTTTCCACGGCTCAATTTTCAGAAATGCATCAGCACACCTCATTCTCATCTCTAAACATCCTGACATTACTTTCACTGCCTTAGGAGAAGGAAATTTAACAAGGAATTGGTCATATTTAATCCTCTTCACTGGACCAGACCAATGTTTAGAATCAATGATGGCAGCAAACTCTTTTTGAACCTCATCTACAGAAGCTATGCCTTGAGTGATAGAAACAAGAGCAGCACTAGCTTTATCAAAATGAGAGAGTGGATTTTTGGCACCAGGTATGAAGAAAAACCAACATCCTCACATTGCATCCCAAAAGACTGAGCTACACATTCCCAAGGTTTCTTCCAAGAACAAGAAGAAGAGACATGCCCATCTTTGCCACAGTTAAAGCATTTGACCAGATTAGGACAATCAGCAAACACATGTCCCTTTCTGCCGCATTGAAAGCAAGGTCCAAGAATCCCATCCTTAGCCCCAAAACCAAGCTTAGATTTCTCCTTTTTCTCCACTTTTATTGATTTGCCAAGCATCATGTTGGGCCAACTTATCAGAATCAGATTTCCGAGAGATCCCACCTTCCCAAGCACTCTTGGTTTCACCACCATTACTAGACTTAACGACGCCAAAAGCTGCTGGACTGGATTGACTAAGAGAAGCAACAAAATTCCCCTGAGAGTTTGAACTCATAGGACCCGCACGTTTACCAAACATAGAAACATCAGCAACAGATGAAGCAAGACCCTGGTTCCAAACTCCAAATGAACTAGCTCCAGAGGACGGGGGAAATTTTTGATTCCAATGATGAGCATTAGATCCAGAGTGAGAAGATGAATGATAAGCAGCGTCATTCATCCTACGGCCAGGGGGCGGGCCACTCATCCTGCCCCCAAATCTCCCATTACCTCTACCATGCCAATCTGGAGGAAAACCACGGCCACCACCACGACCTCGACCTCTAGCACCTCCACCCATGTTCTCAACACCAAGAGCTCCTATATTTGTAGACCAGGAGTCACCACCACCAAACATTTCGCGATTAGATCTGAAATCAACACCATCAACAGAACTACAACCAAATCCTCCAGAAGCACTAAAATCCCTACCACCAGTTCTGCTACTAACTTGATTGAAACCAAAACCAGAAGCATTACCATCCAAATTGTTAACACCCACACCACCAAAGAAATTACCACGTTCACCAATACCACCAGCACCACTGGTTCGTCGGAGAGGGTCCTTGACACCGCCAATCACAACCGAGACAAACGAACGAGTACCACCACGCCCTAGGCAAGATCCGTGACTAGAGCACCACAAATGACCAAAAAAAACGACGAAGACGGCGCGGGCCCAGGAAGGGGCAGGGAGGCGAGGTTGAGGAGATCTAGATCTGAGCAGAGAGGAAGGGGAAGAGGAGGGAAGCGAAGGCAGCGAGGGGGAAGAGAGAGAATTAATATCACCAGAGCTATGGAGACCAGCTGTCGCCAATCCGACGGAAGAGGCACTCCCACGCCTCTCGACCAAAATGGACGGCGACGACAACTCGAGCTCCTGTAGCGGACGTAAATCCACGGCCCCAACACGCTCCTCGTGGGCTCGCTCCACGCCGGCGAGCCCTAACGAATCTCCGACGAGCGCCAGAGGAGAGCCCGGCGAACGAGCAGTCATGGCTCTCCCTGAGTCCCTGATCACGTGTAAGTTGGACTTACTGGCAAGATCCAGAGAACGGATCAGTAAACTAACTCATGCAAAAAAAAGTGCATAGTGCTACCGGCAAAGTGTAGGTAGGCAGCCGTGGGGATTTGTAGGTTTCTTTAGACTTTTGATTCGTGCAAATGACTATTCAGATCTTTTTTTGTTAAGAAACCTTGCTAACAAGTGTACTTCAAGATATGTCGTACACGAACAATCACATAGAGAACAAAACCATAGGGAAATAGGGTGTAGCTTTTCTTTATTGATTTTTAGATCTATATACAATACGGGGCTTCATCTCCTCTTTTATAATGTTAAGCTATTGCTCATTTGATGAAAAAGATTTGAAACGCAGACCTCTTAGCTTACATATAGACTTCACCAAACCAGGCTGGCTCCTTCTTAGCTTGCTTTGCTCGCTTTCGGGTAGGTATCTTCCTCCTCGCTTTCTTTCAGGAAACTAACTCAACCTACCCTCCTCGCTTTCTTTCGGGAAACTAACTCAAAACTTTCACATCGTAGGAGCGGATTCAACTGCCTTTCATCCGCCTTTCCTTATGGCTAGTTCCGCATGCTGTAATTCAAAAAGTCTTCTATAGTGCTGCTTAAATTTTAGGCTAGGTCCAACGTGGGACCCACCTGGAGGGGCACCGGTCGGTCCTAGCCAGGCCAAGCCCACCTCTGATGAGGACATCATTGACGCAGTTGCCCAAGACGAGAGGACGTCGAACTCACTGCCGGGTCCGGTTCGGACTTCCAGAACCAGCGCACCTTCAAACGGATGTCCAGATCACATACGACGTCCAAATGAGGCAAATAAGGACTCTACGGAAAGCTTACGAGATAAGCTTTCCAACGGATCTGACCATCCCTCCAAATTCAATCCGAGTCAATGGGAATCGCAAAAATAATCTGATAGACAGAAACTTTCCGGCGCTGCGTTGCCGTATTTTTGGGCCCAAAGCCCGTGTACCCCTAGAGTTAGGCTTGAGCACGTGTGGGCACCTATTTGGGCGCCCCTCCTCTGGTCGCCGCTCTATATAAGTCCCACGCCGTGCTTCGTCATAGTGGGGTTTTATTTAGTTGATTTCGTCACTGTCGTGCGAGATTTCGCCTTGTTCTTCTTGTGTCGGCTAGACCAACAGGACCAAGTTTCTGAACCCCAATATCCTTAATACATATTCGCAATTGAGATTGCTTATCTTGTGTTCTTGCTCGTTCTTCGGTTGCTTGCAGGAATCGTCCTTCGTGGACAGGTCGATCGTGCCTTTGGTTCGGTCGATAACAATCGTCGTGGTGGTTTAGCGATCGCCGGGATTTCTAGTTCCTTTGCAGGGTTGGAAGCCGGATCGTTTAGGTCTCCGTGACACCTACCGAGTTATCCTTGTCGTTCTCACCAGAAGATCGGGACCCCGCGTCCGTGCCCATCAACCTCCTTAGGTGGTTTCCCAACACTCCCCCTGTACCTTACCAGCGAAATGCATATGGCCCATGAAAACTCCATCCAAAAACAAAGTGGAAAAAACTTGAGAAAGAGTACATAGCATACGCTTGTTGTGTTCATGATTTGCCTCATCAAAAAGCTTATGTGAGAAAACTTCAGAGAAAAACTCACTAAGGAAAAAATAGTACAAATCACCTAACATTGCATATGATTTTCTAGATTGGGTTGGGTACTCCAGTTTCATGCCAAAGTTTTAATTCGGGGCGTGTGAAATATCTCCCCCTGAATTCAACACTTCTTTAAACCTGATCATTGCAATGCCTCTAACACACATTTCAAAAGAGACAATAGGCAATAACTTTGTGTGAATAGATCAACCAAATTCTCACAGCATTTGGTGTGCTGAATGCTTATTTCATTCAACTTATGCAGTTTATGCGCATAGAAGAATTTGTGATCGATATGCTCAGTAAGATTGCTTTTGACATAGCCCATTTGCATTTGTGCAACACAAGCGGCATTATCTTCATAGATAATTGTAGGGTTTGCTCAATAGGTAATGCACATGACTGTAGGATGTGTTTCATCATTCTTCTCAAACATGCACATTTACGAGATGCTTCATATAATGCAATGATTTCCGAGTAGTCAGTGGACGTGGCCACTAGCATCTGCTTGGACGACTTCCATGACATTGTAGTGGCACCACACAGGAAGATATACCCAGTTTGTGATTTATCAGAATGTGGGTCCGAAAGTTATCCAACATCGGTATAACCAACAATGTTCATATATTGGTTCTTCCTGTAAAATAGGCCAAGGTCAATACTTCCAAGGAGGTATCGGAAGATAACATTTATTTTGTTTCAATGCCAGTTCATGGGTGCTACACTGTATCGAGCCAACATGTTCACGACAAATGCTATATCGGTCCGCGTACTGTTAGCACGATACATAAGTGCTCTTATTACACTCATGTACGGGACTTCTTGCCGAGAATTTCCTCCCCCTCTTCCCTGGGTCGGAAGGGATATTATCTTTCTGCAAAGACCTTCCTATCATGGAGGTTCTTGAGGAATATTATTTGTCAAAACCAAACTTTCTTAATACCTTCTGAGTAGGTCGCCTGGTGCACTAGGACCACATGAGGGAAATACTTGAGCTGTAAGCCTAAACAGTACTTAGTTTTACTAAAGTATTTCATTTCAAACTCATACTTCAAGTAAGAGCATGCTTCTTCAACTTTTTCATTTGTTCCGATGATATTCAGATTATCTATATATACAGAGATTATTTAGAACCCATTCGGTGATCGTCGTATAAAAATACATGGACAATCTTCATTATTTGCGTAGCCTTTCTTACAAAGAAAGTCATTTAAGTGATTATACCACATCCTCCCAAGCTGTTTTAGTCCATATAGCGACTTCATAAGTCTTACACTATATAGATTTCTATTGGCTCTATCGTCATTCGGGACTGGGATACCTTCGGTTATCTTCATATAGATTTCAGAATCCAGATTACCATAAAGGTAAGCGGTCACAACATCCATCAATTTCATTCTCAGGTTCATGTTAGCTGCCATTGAGATTTGGTATCTAAAGGTAATGTTGTCCATGACCGGGGAGTAAGTCTCCATATAGTCGATTACAGGACGGGTGAAAACTTGAGCTACCAGCCTTGCCTTGTACCTTACGATTTTATTACTTTCATTTCTTTTGCAAACACAGACCCACTTGTACCCTACAGGGCGTATGTGGTTCGGTGTGATGCGTACAGACCCAAACACTTATCTATTGTTTAAGGAGGTGAATTCTTCAGTAATTGCCTTTTTCCATTCTTCCCAATTCGGCCTTACTTTACATTCTGCTAGAGATGTAGGCTCGGAATCATTTTTAATGATGGAGACAATTTTTTTGCATAGTAAATATCGATTATGGTTGTGGCTCTATTCAATACTTGCCCGGATAATTCATATTTTATGGCCATCTCATCATGGGTTGATTCGAGCAGTTGTTTATCTTATTCTTCATCGCGTGACCCCATAGCGGGAGCAAGTTTCTTTAGTTTATTATAGCCGATGTGTGCGCTCACATTTGTTTTGGCATTGTGCACAGGTTCCTGATGTGCAACATTCTCTAGTTCCTGCAAGAGAACATTCAAATCTGGGAGGGCCTCGCTAGCAGGCTCCTTACCAGTATTGGGTCTCAACCGGCTCCCCTTCCCACGACGGGGAGCTTTTGTGATTGGTTGTGATAAGCTCTCCTTTCCTCTTTTCCCCAAACGTCCGCGGATACTTGGGGTCAGAGTAACCAGACCCCCTTCTCTTTTCTTAGGCCTTCGAGCAGGTTGAGGGGTACCTTCTGTTTGCTTTGGTACTGCAACCCTAACTGGTGCATTGCATGCAAGCACATGCGA
Organism: Raddia distichophylla; assembly: GCA_005191435.1. Classification (NCBI taxonomy): domain Eukaryota; kingdom Viridiplantae; phylum Streptophyta; class Magnoliopsida; order Poales; family Poaceae; genus Raddia; species Raddia distichophylla. The sequence continues at coordinate 1,515,264 of SPJY01024290.1, forward strand.
CTTAATCACTCCCTGCGAGTCATAAAAGTGATCAGGCAGTGCATTTGCAAGTTTATTCAGGTCTAAAATTTTCTGTACCTCACCATTTGCTTCACTAGTGCGAGGGTCTAATGCTGCTGCATCAGCTGCTTACCAGGTGATTTCTCGGCATTCATCTTCTGGTGGCTTGTTTTCTCTTTCTAATGATGGGAAATTATCCTCGTCAAATATGCAGTCAACGAACCGAGCCGTATGCAAATATCCAATAATGGGTTCTAAATATCAGATTATTGAGATACTCTCATATCTAACATAAATCCCAGACTTGCGGAGAGGGCCTATAGGGCACGCTGTGGGGGTGGTATAGGTACATATACCTTATAACCAAATTTCCTAAGATGGGAGACCTTGTGTATCATGCCATGCGCTAGTTGTGTAGGTAAATAGATGTTGTGGGCCGATGATCGATAGTTGATGAGATTTGATGCATGGAGGACTGCATGCCCCAGCAAGAGGTTGGTAAGTTAGATTGCAAGAGAACTGGTTAGGCAATGAATTTAATTATTTTAATCAATGGCTCTGCTAGACCGTTCTGCGTATGAACATGCAGTACCGAGTGCTCAAGGTGAATCCCCGACGCAGTGAAATAATCATCAGAAGCCTTTAATGTAAACCCTCCAGCGTTGTACATGCGAATGGATTTCATGTTATGCTCGGGGAACACATTTTTATGGCTTATAATCTGCGAAATTAGCCTCACGAACGCATGGTTCCTCGTAGATAGTAAACTCACGTTCGACCACTTCGAGTAAGCGTCAATAAACACCATAAAGTACCGAAATGGCCCTGACAGGGGCTGAATGGGGTCACATATGTCCCCTAAATCCGTTCAAGAAAAGTGGGGACCTCATCTATAATCTTCAGGACCAATGGTGTAGTAACCAGTTTTTCGGTGGCACAGCTGGTGCACACAAAATCTTAATGATTCGAAAAATTTCTAACACTGATATCATGTTTTTGCGAATTATTCATAATTTCTCTCATCATTTTAAGACCAGGGTGGCCAAGTCTGGTATGCCAGAGGGAAAAGAGTTCAGAGCTTTTAAAGGTCGTTTTAAGAGAGGTAAATACTATGGGTGCTCTAATACTGGTTTGGTATAGCTCAGTTTCTAAGGAAACGAACTTCTCAAGATTTCGCTTCTCACATCCATTGTGCTGCACGATACACAAAAATTCATTCCCATTCTATTATATGGTTTTTACGTGAAAACCATTAGCACAGATGTTGCGAAAACTAAATAATGTTTGAGTGGATTCAGGGTATAATAATGACTATTTCATTTTAATAATAGTTCCCTTAGGCAAAATTATATTCTCTTCCCGAGCCTACATTGCATGTATCACTTTCAGCGATAGTGGTGATACAACCAGTATTATTTGAGATAGATTGAAAGTATTTCGATTCTCTGATGATACTATTCATATTACCACTATCCACAATACACAATTCCTATATGGGTGCTACACAAATATACACACACGCACACACACACATAGTCGCAATCAGATAATGGCACAATCACATGCAAAATTCAAAATACTTCAAGTTCAATCACATTGAAATGCAGTATTTTTTAAGACCAATCACGAGAATTAAGATATGCTCTTCTATAGCTTACAATGCAAGGGGGTAATAATAAACGATTTATTTAAATATCTTCTAATGCAATCGCTCTAAGATAACGGTAGCAACAGTGGTGAGGACATCATTGACGTGGTTGCCCAAGTCGAGAGGACGTCGAATTCGCTGTCGAGTCTGGTTCGGACTTCCAGGACCAGTGCACCTTCAAATGAACGCCTAGATCACATCCGATGTCCAAATGAGGAAAATAAGGACTGTACGGAAAGTTTACAAGATAAGCTTTCCAACGCATCCAGCCGCGCCTCAAAATTCAATCCGAGTCAACGGGAATCATGAAAACAAGCTGACGGACAGAAACTTCCCGCAAAATGAACAGTTCTGTGTCGATCTGCGAATTTTTACCTTGATATCGCAGTTGCCCGCTCTCAATCGCTTTCTGCACCACTTGCTTGAACACGTTGCATTCATTGGTGGCATGTGAATACGAGTTGTGCCACTTGCAATATTTTCGCTTTTTTAGCTCTTCAAGTGGAGGAATAACATGCCCTTGCTTAAGCCGAATCTGTTTTTCCTGCAGCAAATGATCGAAAATCCGATCACACTTGGATGTATCGAATGAATATTTGCCTTTCTCGGGGCCCTTCGGCTTTATCCATCCAAGCTCGAACTCCTTTTTATTGTTTACCCATTCAGCGACATAAGCGCCAACTTCTTCAGTGTCGGAATCATCGGAATCTTCAGCTTCATCTGTTTCAACAATGTTGACAGCTTTGTCTTTACCCTTGTAATTGTTGTTGTTATTCCGATACTCTTTCTGGCCTGGGTAAGAATTATCTGAGAATCGGCTTTCATACAGCGCGATTTTATGGGCTAGATGTGAGATATCAGCAAACTCTTGATTGCCCACCTTCTTCTGATTGACGGGCAACAAACCCTTAAAAGCCAATTCTGCCAATTCGTTGTCCGGCAGAGAAAGGCTATAACATCGGTTTCTCACCTCCCGGAACCGGCGCAGATAGTCATTTACTGATTCACCGAATTTCTGTTTGATCATCATTATATCGGTAATCCTTGCCTCGTTCTCCCCGGAATAAAAGTATTCATGGAATTTCGTTTCTAGATCTGGCCAGGATGTTATACTGTTCGGCGGGAGTGACGTGAACCAATTAAAAGCCGATCCCGACAAGGACAACGGGAATAATCGGCATTTGAGAGTATCCTTCGAAGCAGCCTCCCCACACAGCGCAAGGAATGTAGCAATATGCTCGCGTGTGGAGGTGTTATCGCTCCCGCTGAATTTGGCATTAGCGAAATCGGGAACTCGATACTTGTGGGGGTATTCCGTTTCATTGAAAGCCGATGGATACGGCATAGTATAGTGAGGCGCAATCTTAGGAGTGTTGAACCCACACTGTTTCATCATGTTATAGACCAGGTTCTTTGTCATCTCTTCCAGGCTTTCGTTTACCCCACGATTCATTGGTTGATAGGTCGGATCCGGGATCGGAACCATAGCCTGATGATTGGGTACCGTCTGAATCGGAGTTGGATTGATAACCAGTGGGGAAGTCAATTGGGAAGACCCGGCGTTTGATGCCCCTGGCTGGGTATAAACTGGATGCTGGCCCCCTGGATTCGCCCCCAGCGGAATATTTTGATTCAACTGGTGGGTTTGCCCAGTCATCATGTTATGAAACGCAGCATTTGCCCCCTCCTGGACTATTCCCTAATTAATAGGGAAGGATAGAGATACGAATCCTACCTCGTAACCGACTAGGACTCTTCCTTGTAACCCCACCCCCTCCACTATATAAAGAGGGTAGGGGGCCATAGTTCGGTAGAGAATTACACATCTACAGTTTGATCATCTCCCAGGTTGATCATCATCTTGTACACATATACCCCATATAATCCCAGAGCACAGGACGTAGGGTATTACCTCCGCCATGAGGGCCTGAACCTGTATAAATCCTTGTCTTGTGCTACCATCGAGTTTAGATCTTGCGCGCATCGCCCCATATATAATCATTGCCGGCGGTGACCCCGCAGTTAGTCACCTGTCGACAACAGGTTAAATCTATGAGGTACATGTTTACATGTGATGGTGTACCCCTCAAAGTGGATATATTGCAAGAAGGCATCAAGACTAGTATTTATTTTTAAATCTTTATTTATTGAGTCATAGGGATGCCGTACTATAAGGAGGGGTGCAATGGAGATGCATATATATAAAGGTTCCTAAGTGCTCAAAATAGGTATCTCGAAGTTTGTGTGAGTTTTCCACTCAAAATACATCTCATACAGAACCTACATCATCGGAACATCCGACATGGGTCGGAACATCCGATGGGGTCTGAACATCCGATGCGGGATTAACTGCAGCAATGGCTAGTTTTCGGGATTCCCTATTTAAAGCCTTCTCTAATACCTGCCAAAAGGTTACTCACTCTGATTACATCCTGATTTGAGCCTAATTCATATTCTTCATCATCTCTCTCAAGAACCCTAACCTTTGTCTCTATCTTGTTCATCTTGTGAGATCTAGATCTAGAGAGATCAAGGCACCCAAGTGCTCCACGAATTAGAGTCCAATTCTTAAGCACTTAGCGATTCCTACTTTCTTCATCACATTTGTTACTCTTGGAGGCTTGAAGGGCTCCTAGACGGCTAGGTGTCGCTAGTGAGTCGTCGATCTTCGTGTGGCGTGCCTCCGGAGTTTGTGAAGGTGCGAATCTACCTCCGCAAGGAAAAGGATTCAACTAGTGATTGCCGGTGAGTGCTGTGTGCTTCGCCGGGAAGGGGATTAGGGTCTTGGTGATCCGGGCTTTGTGCCTTCCCTAACGGTGAGTAGGATCTCCCTTCAAAGATCCGAACATCGGTAAACAAAAATGGCTGTGTTTTCGTCTTGGTCTTGATTTATTGTTTTTACTATTGGTATTGGCCTGTTCTGAATATTCTTGAATAGATCTAACCTTAGTTTTGCTAGAAATCAGTTTCTACTGCAAGTTTTCGACAAATTCAGAATACCCAGGATTGGAACATCCGACGCCGTCGGAACATCCGACCCAGATCAGAACATCCGACGCAGGGGTTACTGGATCAGGTCGGAACATCCGATCCCTATCGGAACATCCGACCGACTGGTCACTGTTTGACTCTATGAATTCCGCAATTTTGTTTTATTCGCCTATTCACCCCCTAGGCGGCATAGCGATCCTTTCAATGATTACTTCAGATAATTTTCCTAGAGTTCTACTTGACATAAACTAATTGTCGTGGTTTCAGTGTGGTGCCATTACGAGATGCAAAGTAAAGACTGCTAATATAAATAGCAATAATTTCTAGAATAATTGCATAATAATATTAACCAGTAAAACACAATTCAAAAATAAATTCACACGATTATGCAAGAAGGGGGTATTTCTACAATTTTCAGAAATTTTGAGATTTTCGCGACCAACGTGCAATTTCTGTCCCAAATTGGGCCTTTCAGCCCAAATAACAGAGTGGCTGGTTGGAATACCAGGGCAGGGTAGCTCGGGCTGCTGGTCGGCGTGGCCACTGGGTCGGCTCGGGCAGCAGGCCGGCCATGTTATAGGGTCGGATCGGGAGGCAGGCAGGCTGGGGCGACAGGTCGGCTGGTCTATACGGTGCCGGCTCGGGCACGGGGCCCATTAGGCCCGCATAGGCCCAGGTCACCCGGCGGCTGTTTCCAACCCTAGTCGCCAAGGTGCTAATCGCAGCGGCGTGGTGGTGGCCGGTGTGGCCGCGCGGTGGCCAGCTGCGGCGCTACAAGGCGGCGGCGCTGGCTTCGGGCGGGAGACCGCAGCCCGCACGGCGACTTCGTGTGCAAATTAGGGTTAGATCTACTAGATCGAAGCAAAGAAATCCCAGAAAACAATCTAATCTAGTAGAAAATAGGTAAGCAATTCCAATCTTCGAGGGAAAAACGGGCAGAAGTTTCCAATCTGCTGCAACAATTCAAGCCAGATTGCAATCTAGAGTAAAAAATTATGAGAAAATGTACCTTCGTTCCTCGCGGATTGATCAGCACGTCAAGGAGCGAGCATGCTGATAACGTATTAATAAACCTTGCTAGCAAGTGTAGTACAAGGTATGACGTACACGAACAATCACAGAGAGCACAAGAACACAGGGAAATAGGGTTGAGCTTTTCTTTATTGATTTTCAGATCTATATACAATATGGGGCTCCACCTACTCTTTTATAGTGCTGCTTAGGTTTTAGGCTAGGTCCAGCATGGGACCCACCTGGCGCCGGCCGGCCATAGGCTAGGCCGAGCCCACCTCCTCAGATGGTTTCCCAACATGTACGTTTTATCTTGTGTACAATGCAGTGAAATTAAGCATTACACAGAGCAATTTCAACCTGCCTAGTCTTACCTCTTGTTTGATGGCTGAGTACGATTGAGCTTGGTATATGGCGCCTCGTTCCTAGTCCCAGCTAATCTCTGGTCGTGGACCTCGTGGTTCCATAGATCCAATCTTTTTCATTCGTGTTTCTACTATTTCCCCTCTCATAATTTTTCAAATTAGTGCTTTTGTCAACTTTTTGGTTTGCTACTATGTTGTTTGGTTTGACGATGAGGTGCCATGGCCGCGTTGGTCATGTCCCGCGTCAGGACAGTGCCGCGCACCAGTTGCCAGGTGATTAGGGTTAGGTTTTTGTGCGAAGGGGAAAACTGATATACTATGTAACACTTGTAAACAATAGATTGGCTAGTGGGTTGATATAAAAACGACGTACCGATTTGTTGGAAAGAAAAACCATTCATACTGATAACATGTTATGAAATAATGAATCGCAACGCGTTTTAGACTACCTATCGCAAGATTCAATCACACAGTATGTGGACACTGATGTATAAAGATCACATGATGTGGAAATCTTTAATAGCCTCGTGCCAACAATCAATTACAAAGACTATGCCTTCCATATTTATCGCTGGGGGTTTGTTAACAACTAAAAATCTGTAGAGAAAATGATCTCTGTTCGATTCGGTTTTAACCATAATACCCTACGTGTATCGCTATATGCTCAGGTCACCTATAGGTTTTACAATGAGCAAGACCGGTCTCTACTCTCACCGACCCTCTGCCCGGACTCACCTACCAGAATTAACAGTCCAAACCACGGAGATCTGCAGAGTCCAAACCCCCGATATACCCACATGCAAGCATGCATGGAACAGCCGTATATCCATATCCAGTCTCGCCGGCAATCGATTGCATGCGCCCCCTGCCCAGATGCTGCCGCCCGGCCACGGCCAGTTCATCGCCTGCCTCTGCCTGCTTCACTGGCCAGTCACTCATCAGCCGTGCCCCTCACTCACTCAGATCAGATTCATTCCAAAAGCACCCACCACACGGATGGCGACAAATCTCGACGGCCAAAGCCGTCGAGAAAGCCTCGAAAACCGTCGAGAAAGGTTAATCTCGACGGCCGGCCGTCGAGATTAACCTTTCTCGACGGTTTTCGAGGCTTTCTCGACGGCTTTGGCCGTCGAGATTTGGTCAGGGCTGCATGCTAGCTAGCTGCAGGTGGCGCTGTAACTCCAGCAGCCGGCCCTGGAGGCAATGGCATGGCATGGCTATTAGGCTCGTGGATGGTCCTCAAAGTAGACAAATACAAGGGGGCCTGTTAGTAGCATCGCATTTTCATGTACGAGTACACCTTGGAATACATTTAAGGGAGGCACTATTAGGCAGGCGCCTGCAATTTTAGCATTTGTGCAAGCACATGCGCGTACAAGCATGTAGACCTCGCGCAAAAAAATTTCACTATCGCAAAACATTTTTTCTAATAAATAGAAATGTGGAAAAACAGTAGAAATTTAGTGGAATTTTTTGCGCCTGCACGATTTCACAAATTATACGAGCAAAAAACTCTCTACGTGAAAAACAGAAAACAAAATAAAATTTGTAATATACAGAAAATAAAAGAAATCTATAATAAACAGAAAACAAAATAAATATATAATAAACATAAAACATAATATATCTATACAAAAATCGACCTCACGCAAAAAATCCACTGTCGCGAAGCGTTTCTTCCATAAATGCAAATATCCAGCAGCTGGCCCTGGAGGCAATGGCAATGGCATGGCAGTTAGGCTCGTGGATGGTCCTCGAAGTAGACAAATACAAGGGCGCCTGTTAGTAGCATTGCATTTTCGTGTACGAGTACACCTTGGAGTACATTTAAAGGGTATGTCCTACTAGGCCCCCTTTCTCTTTCCCTGGTTGATAGGTTGTCATTGAGTCATCTGTAATACTACATCATATATTTCGAAGTTCACTGGATGATTAGTTATATGTTACTTTCCAAAATTAAACTTTTGCATGAATTTTGTATGTAAATTGTGCCCAAGATTAGCTTAGCTGCTTAGGAATTTTTCGTCTTATCCCTACCATTGGTGCCGCTCCAAGATACGTGCATTGACCATCTCTCTCATATATTTTTACAAATAGGACCTCAAACTTCCAATTCAAAAGCAATCAGGTCATATTCTTCTGCCGCCTCCCTTCCACCTGACCGAGCCGCCCCGCCTCAACGACCATAGCACCGTCGCCATCACCGTTGCCACGCCAGGAGCTACACTGAGCTGTGCCGAGAGCCGGTCGGGCAGCACTGCACCACTGTGGCCAGCGCGTCGCTGTGGCCGTCGGGTGGAAGGAAGAAGGAGAGAGAAAGAGAGAGGAAAAAGACCCTATTAATTACCCTTTCTAGGGTTTTTTTTTCCTTGCAAAAAATCACTTAAAGCCCGGGACTTCCATATCCAAGCGCAGAAGCCGCTCTCATCTTGCGTTCTCGCACTCCTGAGGTGTGACTGTGAGCCGTCCGATCAGTAGATCAATGCTTACAGCAGACGCACGGCGGGCGGGCGGGCAGCGAGATCGGTCGGGGGCAAATCAACGCCGCGCGCGCGGGACGTGTCCGGACGGGGAACCCTAAATTTCCCCATCTGCCGGCATGCATGCATGCATTCACTCCCAGATCGGACGGAAAACCGCAGCAACGCCAATGCATGCATCTAAGTGCATTCATTCCTCTGTCTTTCTGCGCGGCTTGCAGGATCATCAGTTCATCACTTCCTCAGTTTTTTGTTTTTCACCCAGACGATCGATGCCTTTCATCTCGGTTACAGTTCTTCGCTCCAAATGAACGGTGGTTTAAGGATCTGCTCTCTGAATCCCATGTCTTGATGATTTCTTCATCCTTGGCTGCTGACTGCTGGTGCTGCTGTATGTCGTCTTTCTCCCAATGATTAGCCTTTTCAGTGTATGCATGGCGATGAACTGACTGCATAATTCGACGACAGAATCATGCATTGCCAGAAGAAGGGAGGCTTTCAGCATCGATCAGGTAGTAAGGAGGATCGATCGATGACTGAGCATGGCTACCCGCTAAATTCTCCCTTCTCCCTTCCTTTTTTTTTTCATATGTAGATGTAACGAATCTGAGTTTTTACTTATATGCAATTTTTTAAAAAGATATAGCAAATCTGAAAAAACACAGGATTTTTTCAGGAATTCCTAGCTACGTGGCTTAGACTTGCCCATGAACCCATATACTAGAGTGTCGTCCGTGCAGGGGTTGCCTCTTCTAACAAAATTTAAAATGATAGTGAATTTGAATATAATTCCTAAAACAATTTAAAATGATTCGTGAATTTTCATATAATTACTCACTATGTTTAAGAGCTTGCTTGGAAAATACAAACTTCACATCAGATCTTAATAACAAGAAAATGCTGTATGCATGCCAGTTTTATCTAAGGTCTCAAAAGCACCTGAAAAAAAAAAATGCTTACAATCTATCAGGCATTCAGGCAGTGAGGCAGGCACCAACCAGTTGCTACTACCCCCCCTGGCAGTGCAGCACATGATCAGCTCATGCTCTGCTCGACCCGTTAGTTATTCCATAGCTAACACATTCTAATGGAGCTTGCAGGCCAATCAAGTTACACATCTCCCATTTGATCCCTTTCAGCTTTTGATATCCTGCATCCTGCAGACCCAAAACCTTTCTGGCTATATATATATACATATCCTGACTCTGCCTCCTGTCACCAGAGTGCATGCAGCCAAAATGGTCTCATGTCCTTTGGATTCCACCTGCTACTGTTTGGCTCCATGTCGCCTACTAGATATCGCTTACAAATGTAGTCCCACAAATTAAATTTGGTTATTTTCTTACTTTGGCAAGGTTAAAAATAGAATTAACCATGTCATTCGTTGACTTTTGCCATTTGGTGTTGACTGAATAATATAGAAAATTTGTATAGTTCCTTTTGAAATTGTAGCCATGTGTGATTTTTGGTGTTTCGATGTGCTCTTCATGCATTCCATAAATTAGATTTTTTTTGGGCCCGCAACAATTTTCAAGATCTAATTATGGTCGACATTATAAGCATAAAGGCGATCAATTTTTTCGATAATTGATAAATATCTGGCCTCTATATCTGAGAATGTGTACAACACAAATAACCCCAAATTGACAGACCAAAAAAGCTATAACATATACAATCTAAATAAACCGAAAGAAGAACAATGTCCTAGAAGAAAGATACATCATGCCGTAGCATTCCTATTATTGAAATGCTATTCGTGTTGAAAGAACATCATCATGGCTATCAACTCCAATGGCTTGCGAGCTTTGTAAACAACATCTATGTCATTCTCCTTGTAATTTGCAGTGATCCCCATCCATTGACATAGCAAAAAACCAGCTCCCGTAAAGATAACCTGAACAAAATTGACATATTTTCTTTTTTAAAAACCAAATTATTATGGCATAGTCAAATAGACCAAAACATTGATGCTATTTCAAACAATCAACTATCTAAAATTAAAGGGAAAAAAATCGACGCAGCACACTCCAATCACCCCATGTAACACGCGAGCAATCAAATTGAAACCGCAGCGCCTACAGCAATTTCTCCCAAAACTAAATCACTAATTAAGACACGAACAAATTAAACACGCACATTAATTGCAGATTACACAGTACAAACACACAAATTAAACATCTGGTTGAAATAAATTAATTTAAATTTCTGCAGTGTATGAACCAAAAGCAGCAACTAATTTCATTTGGTCCGTATGTACATGAAAGAAAGCTCATCTCAAAACTGGCACATACACACGCGCGCGCGCGTACACGTACCTAGGAAAAGTACATGAATTCAATATACATGGCTCGCTTTCTGCAAAAAGTTGATGGATCGCGAACGCCTTGTGCTGCTCTCGAGTCGTCTTGACCCGAGAGTACACATGCACAGACAGCACGGCTCACCGGTGACCGATCCCATCATCCATCCATCCATCGATCACAGCTCACAGGTTGTGCAGCGGGTTGGACCCCGTCGGCGCGAACCTCTTCTCGTCGCCGTCGCCGCCGCCGCCGCCGCCGACCTCCCGCGGGGTGAAGGCGGTGAGGCGGCTCCGGTCGCCTATCATCCTCCTCCTGTGCCTCCAGTGCTCCACGTCCAGAGCCGCGACGCCGCCGCCGGTGGCCGCGGCGACATGCTGCTCCGGCGGCGGCTGCGAGACGACGACGACTGCGACGACGTTGCCGAGAAGCAGCGACGCTCCTCTCAGCGCGAGAGGGAGCACGGACACCAGCACCAGGATCCTGACGCAGCAGTTCATGCTAGCTTAGCCACTAGCTAGCAATCCAGCAACACCTCTCTCTCCGATCAACTCCGCTTCTTCTCAGCGATCGACGCAGCAGCAGCAGAGCAGGTCGTTGGTAGATGGGGAGTGGCAGCTTGAAGCGGGAGGCGTCGGCATGCATGCGGCGATGTAATAATCGGCAATGATGGCGCGGAGAGAGAGAGAGAGAGAGAGAGGGTGGGGAGGGCCGGGTGAGGAGTGATTTGACGTAGGAGTGGAGCTTTATTAGGGTGGCGCGCGCCATGAGATCCGTACGGGCGTCAGGGGAAGAGGCAGGGCTTCCGATGAGACGTGTGATGGATTGGATCATCCGTCCCGCCCTCCCTCGCCGTTCATCAATAGACCGATCCGTACGTCCATGGGCGCCGGGAGATTTTTAAAATGTAGTTCGAGACCAAATCCGACGAGGAATCACATTTTTCCGAAGGCAGGCCATGGCCGCCGTAAAGCCATCCATGGCTGCTGTGGAACTTTAGTCCATGGTTCGTTCATCGACTCGATGTTAAGAGTATATTGGACTCTTGGGGGAGGGCCATTATCTGTACTATATATACTCCACCTATTGGCAATACAATCATCTATTCCGCAAAACCCTAATCTCCAACATGGTATCAGAGCCTATTTTCCTAACCCTAATTCTACCCTAACCTCGCCGTTGCTGCAGGCCCTCCCATGCAGCCGCCGTCACCGGCCATGGAACCCGCCTCCGTCAAAGGCCATGGAACCCGCCTCCTCTGGCGGCCTCTCCACCTCCATGGCCCATCCCACGGCGTCGGCGATGGCCTCCTCGGAGGCACCCCTTGCTGTCCCGGCGACGAGCACGTCAACGACGGTGACCGACACCTCTCCTCTCTAGGTCACCTCGCCGGTTGACGCCGCCCATCTCGCTCTCGCCGCTGCGGCCCAAATTGAAGCCACCATCGCAGTGCTTCCCCCCAAGATTCGTGCAGCCCTCACAGCCGCTGGCCACGTCATCCCCCACCATCGGCATCTCTGAGGAAGGGGTGCGTACTTTGGGAGGTTCCTACGTTGTTCCCGCCGCCGCCGGCCTAGGCAGCGGCGCCGGCTTCACCTCTCCCGTCGCCGGCCTAGGCAACGACGCCGTTGGCTTTGCCCCTCCCGCCGCTGCTGGCCTCTGGACCGGCGCCAGCAACCAGGGCGGCCTCACCGATGGACCCCTATCCGCCGCCGCGGGCCACCATGCCGCCGCCGATTTCCCCCTGCCAGCCGCCGCGGGCCTCCATGCCGCCGCCGGCTTCCCCTTGCCATGGGCACTAGGCCGGGGTGAACCCCGCATCGCCGGCGCCGCCACTGGGGAGAGAGGAACCCTAAATCCTCTCCCCCCAATCTGTTGGCCTGGGTCGGCCCGGGCGGCTCGGCCCCCTCCTAGATGCCCGGCTCGGCTGCGCTGGCCGGCTCCTGGGCGCCCGGCTCGGCTGCGCCGGGCGGCTCGAACACTTTGTTTGATGGGCACTTTGTTTTGACTGCGGGGGAGGCGCCGCCACTAGGGAGAGGGGAACCCTAAATCCCCTTCCCCAATCTGCTTGCCTGGGTCAGCCCGGGCGGCTCGGCCCCCTCTTGGGCGCCCGGCTCGGCTGCGCCAGGCTACTCGGCTCCCCTTTGGGCCCCCGGCTTGGCTCCTTTAGCCGGCTCGGCTCCTTTAGGTGGCTCGGCCATTTTTTGGCCGCCAGGCTTGGCTCCCTTCGCTCACTTCGGCTCAGGCGGACCACTCGGCGTCTACCCCAACTACTCTTCGACGGGACCCCTTGTTACCGTTCCTGAGATTGGTATCGGTGCCGGCGCCCCTCTCGAAGACCATGATACGGTTGCTGCACTTCATGCTCAAGCCGTCGCCATCGCCAGTGTGGCGTCACTCGTCCCGGTGGTGCCCGACCTCAACAACCCCAACTACCACCGATGGCGCGGGCTCTTTCTCGTGACACTCAGCCGCTACGCCTTGGCGGATCACGTCCTCTCACCAGTCGGTAACTTCTACGACCCTGCATGGGCCCGTATGAACTACGTCGTTCTGTCGTGACTATACGGTCGCGTCACGCCCGACCTTCTTGAGGTGGTCATGACAGCCAATGCCACGGCCCGTGGCGTGTGGGCCAGTCTCGAGGATCAATTCCTAGGGAACTAGGAGACGCGCATCGTCTACGCCGAGGCGCAGTTCCACACCCTCTCTCAGCGGGACCTCTCCATCACAGTGGGAACTGGTGCCGGGGCCGATGGAGGGACCGGCAGATCAGCGCTGGCAGCACCCACTGCAGGGGGTGCTGGCGCCAAACCCGACAAGGACGGTGGGATGGCACTGCTGGCAGCACCCTGTGGTGAGGAACCGACAGGGGCAGCAGTGACGGTGGGGTGGTCAACGTGACCACCGGTGGGGCAGGGGCAGCCGACGTGGCTATCGGTGGAGTAGCAGAGGTACCTGCAGAAGACAACGAGGTACGGACTCCGATAGGGACAGGAGGACTGGCTCGTTCGGTTAGAAAGTCAAAATCAGGAGGGAATGGTGTGGAGGTGGATGTGCTGGAAGCAAAAGGGAAGTGCGAGTCATCAAAGGTGACATGCCTAGAGATGATCACACGGTTGGATTTAAGATCTAAACAACGCCAGCCTTTGTGATCGGGTGGATATCTGAGGAAAACACAAAGGGTGGAGCGGGGAGCGAGTTTGTGCGGGGCGGTGCTAGAAAGGTTAGAGTAGCAGGCGCAACCAAACACGCAAAGATTGTCATAGACGGGGTGAGTGCCGCGGAGGGCAAAGTGAGAAGTGGAGTGGGAGAGGGTGGAGGTGGGACGTATGTTGAGAAGGAAGATGGCTGCATGGAGGGCCTCGACCCAGAAGGAGGGTTGGAGGCTCGCCTGAAACATAAGGGAACGCATCACATCGATAGTGGTACGAATGGCTCGTTCAGCCTTACCGTTCTGAGGAGAAGTGTAGGGGCACGACATGCGAAAGATAACACCTAAAGTAAGGAAGAAAGTCCTAGACGTGGTGTTATCAAACTCGCGACCGTTATCAGTTTGCACAGACTTGATGGTTGTGCCAAACTGAGTCCGAACGTAAGAAAAAAGTGGGAGATTGTGGGGAAGGTGTCGGATTTGAGGCGGAGAGGGAAGGTCCACATGAAGTGGGAGCAGTCATCAAGAATAACGAGATAATACTTATAACCCGAAACACTTGCAATGGGAGATGTCCATGGATCACAATGTATTAAATCGAAATTATATGAAGCTCGACTCATGGAAGAAACAAAAGGAAGACGAACATGACGACCTAACTGACAGGCATGAGAAAGATGGTCGAGTTTGTCTTTATTACAAGAGATAGAGGTCGAGCTAGCTAGCCTAGAGATAGTGTCATGGCTAGGATGACCAAGACGACGATGCCAAAGCTCTTTCGTGGAAGTGGTGGTGGCGAGGGCATGACCGGTGGAGGCTGAAGTGAAGGAGTAGAGGTCCCCGGAGCTACTGCACCGAACGAGCACGCTCCTGGTACGAAGATCCTTCACAGTGAAACCAGACGGGTCAAACTCAACAGAACAATGGTTATCGGTAGTAAACTGACGAATGGAAATGAGATTTTTGATGAGGTGAGGGGTGACAAGGACATTACGTAAAGTAATGGGTCCCTGTGGTGTGGGAAAGGTGAGGTGATCCGTGGAGGTGACTGGTAAGCGAGACCCATTGCCAACAATGATGTTGGACGGGCAGGTGGGAAAGGGTGGATGAGAGGAGGAGAGAGTACCAGCATCTGAAGTCATATGAGAGGTGGCCCTCGAATCCATGTACCACTCCGCGGTGCTGGGGGACGGAGTGAGAGACATGGTGTCGAAGGCGCTAGCCAAGGACTGCTGATCCCAGCTGTCCCCCACCGTCAGGTTCCAAAAACCAGGGGTAGAGGGCAGCAGAGAGCCCTGGTCCAAACCGCGCGTGGCCGGCTGCTGCGGCGAGGGCGTGGGGATGTGGTCGCTGAGACGTAGTTGAAGTAGTCGTTGCAGGAGGGCGAGCAGGCCCAAGGATGCCCGGGCCTTGAAAAGGCCAGAGCTGGACAGTAGCAGTCCAGGGGTTGTAGTAGGACGGCGCAGGAGGGCGACCGGCCCCACTACTAAAGCTGGTGGTGTTGTTGCTGCCTCCACCCCCACTGCTGCCACCGCTGCCTCCACCCGCACCACCCTTACATCTGTTCTTCCCCTTGTTCTTGCCCTTGTGGTTGTTCCCGCCCGAGGAGCCACCAGAAGGTGGGCGGGGAGCTGTGGCCACAAAAGTAGAGGAAGGACCAGTAGAAGTAGGGCCGAGTTGGAGCTCATAGAGAAGCGGCTGGGACCGAGCATGGCCGAAGTCTGGAAGGGGTGTCTTGTTCTCAATAATTTGCTTCTGAACCGAAAATTTTTCGTTCAGTCCACGAAGCATGGTGAGGACCTGAGTTCGGTCGTTGATCGGCTACCCCAGGTCTGCAAGGTTGTCGGCGAGGCTCCAGAGGGGGCGACAGTAGTCGGTGATGGAGAGGTCCCCCTGAGAGAGGGTGTGGAACCGCGCCTCGGCGTAGAGGATGCGTGTTCTCCATGTCCCCACGACGTCCCAGTACGCTGACATCTTCATGAAGGGCCTTCCCACTACGGTCTTTACTGAGTTCCGGTCCAGTCTGAATGTATGTGCACCGACCGTTCCGACTGCGGGGGAGTGATGGTCCTTTTGTTTGAAGGTCTGGGGGGGAGTGTGTGTGTTTGCTTTGTATCAGTCTAAACTGCGTAGCGCCGTTCAGACTGCGGGGGAGTGTTAGAGTATATTGGGCCCTTGGGGGGTGGCCCATTATCTGTACTATATATACTCCACCTATTGGCAATACAATCATCTATTCCGCAAAACCCTAATCTCCAACACTCGCCTCGGCTCACACTCGTTTGCAAAATTGGAAAATTGGAAACATGCCCAACTCAAGCCCATTTTGTAACTCATGCATTCTAAATAGCATGTATGGGTTAGGGTTAGCTTGTAAGAGTGATGACTCGGTTCGTAAAGGCTCTCGAAGATTTGTGGACCACGACCACCTAGCAATACCTCATTCAACCTGCAGTCTGCAGTGCAACCCATCAAATCTCTCCCCCCATTTTCCTATAAGGACTAAGGCCCATCTAAACCCTTAGGCACCATTTCCTTATGGCCTTACCTCTTTCTCTCTCCTTTCGATGGAATTAGCAACCACCTCCCACCGTCTCAATAAGTATTGTTGTCTTCTTCCTCACCTTCTCCCTTTGGACACCGCTGTCGTTACATCCCTCCCCTTCCTTGCAAAGCCCACCACCCATGGCTCAACTCTCCTATCATGTGCCACCACCCCACCTTTCCTCCCATCTAGCACCATCGTTCCCCCTTCCTCCTCCCGATAAGCCTGTTGTCCTTGCCTCCTCTCTTCCTACCGTTTGTCCCATTGCCGTTGCCACTACCTTCCTCCTCTTCCCGACAAGTCTGCTGCCCCTGCCTCTCCTCCTCATGATCAACGACACCGTGGCCTCCCTCCATTATGAATTCATCGGCTGTGTAGTGGCTCTTTTGTCTCCGGCAATGAATTAGATAACCTTCGCATCTAGTTGGCTGGCACCTCCCACCTTCCTGAAGCTCATGATCCTTACGAGTTAGCTTGAGCTTCTCATGAGCCCAGGCCAAGCCCATTTTGTAGCACGTCCATTCTACCAAGTCGAGCTAGCTTGTTACCCCAAACAAGACAAGGTCAAGCTTGATGTGGCTCGCTTAAGCTTGGCTAAGTTACACCCTTATCCATGACAAGTTGACAAGATTCCTTGTTTTAGTTTTGTCTGTTGGATCAGGTGAGATTAATGATCTAGAGTAATTGTTCATTGAAATCGAAAGGTTTACATCGATCCAACTGTTTAATTATATACGATATAGCTGCGCCCCATCGTTATCCTAACTGGACATCAATTACGTGGTTCAATGCATGCAGCTTCCCACTTAGAGGTTTTGCAAAGAGACAATGTGGTTTGCCAAAATTACAGGCAATCCATGCATAGATTAGGGGCCACATCGATTGAATTCAGTCTATTCTTACATCTCCATGTCTAGACACATTAGATCGACCAACCATTATATTTTACATACAAGCCCATCTACTGTTGATAACTAACCCTAGCATTCCTTCCCCTTTAATAGAGGAACATTGGTGCCTACTTGATGCTTAGTGGGATGGTAGGTAGGTGTTGGGCTGGGCACTCACAGCATGGTGAGATGGTGTCCTAGGGCCTCTGGTCTGATGGTAGGATGGTGATGTGGCCTAAATTTATAATTTTGAAGTCTAGTGCCTACTAAAGATTTCATATATTATACATACTCTTCTTCAATATCCAAGGTACTGGATACACTATTTATATCCACATTTGTATATGGCGCTAAGTATTCATATTATTATCCACGAAAATAGTGAAATATCCATATAGTTATCCAAATTTATTTAGTCGATTGGTCTTTTTATTCAGAAGAGATTTCTTTGTGCATTTTTTAGAAAAAAAATTCCTTTTTCATTCTCTTTACAAATTTCTTCGAATAAATGCCGATGTCAAGACGCTGATGTCAAGGGCCCCTGCGATTTGTCCGCGAGCTATCACAGTCTCGATGAACAGCAGCAACCCTGATGCGAGTGAGGATCCCATCTGGCAGTACGTACGTAGCTACGGCTATGCAACGAAAGCTCACGCTGTACACGTACTGAGCAAGCAGTGATCATCATCACCAGTGCTCCGCGTGAGAGTGTGCGCCGGCCAAATCTAGGGTCCTCGATGACTCGATCAGCAGCAGCTACACCCACGAAATGTTCCATCCATCAGCATCTGCCAAACTCCCTCCCTCCCTCGCATGCAGATGCAGCTACGTGCTGTCTTGGCAGAGCTGCAGTTTATCTCTTTATTACAGCTTGAATTAAAACTGGAACATACAGCTGGAGATTTGTTATCATAGCGATTTTTTGTGAGATTTTTAGTTCTTTTCAAATTCCTGAGAACAATTGCTCCGCATTTAAATTTTCTTTTGGTGCTTTGTGAGTCTCTTAACAAAAGTCCGTAAACTTTTTATACTACAACCTAGCGTTGTTTCAGTCGAAAAGAACAAGGCCTCTAGCTGATCCATGGGCCATGGCTGCATGCAGCTGCAGACCGGGGTCCAGAATTGGAAACCAGAGGCTAGTGGCACACTCTGCCGTCGAGATGCTACGCTACAGCCATGGCAGACTGATGGCAGATGATCAGATCAGTGTGCACGTACGTAACTATGCACTGGTGCATGCATGCAGGGTGCATCGATCGAGCTGGGCATGCATGCAGCGTCGTGCTTTCATACTACAACATAGTGCTGGGAGAATGGGCCAGGTCAGGTGGGCCGGCACGGGCACGTCCCGATTTTTCAAGCCCGTGGCCCGGCACGGCACGATTTTTGATGGGCTGGGCCAGCACGGCCTGAAATGGCGTGCCGGGCCGGGCCTGGAAACCAGGCACGGCGTGCCTCCCGGCCCGGCCCGGCTGTACGGGCCGTGCTTGGGCCGGCCCGGTCCGAATAGAGGCACGGGTCAGTTTTTTATATTTTGCGTGGTCTTCCATTACTCAAATCAATTTCTGTTCAATACAAAAGTGTTAGATAATGTCGAAATGCATCTTTTTCGTGTAGACAAGTTTTTCATTTGAGCAATGTATGAATTTATAAAAAATATTTTTGTCCCTGCCTGTTTTCGGGCCGACGGCACTGTCCTCGGTAATTCGCAATTTTTGAGGTCTTATGATGCTCGGATGAATTTGTGTTGAACATGAAACTTGTAGATAACTTTGAGACACATCTTTTTTGTGTAAACAACTTTTTCATTTGAGAACCGTATGAATTTATAAAAAATGATTTTTGCTGCTGTTTTGCTACTCGGGCCTTGCTCGGGCCGGCCCGGCCCGAAGCCGGCCTGCCGTGCTCGGGCCGGCCCGGCCTGAAGCTGGCCTGCCGTGCTTTTGGGCCGTGCCCAGCCTGCATTTTGGCACTCCGTGCTGGCCCGGCACGGCCCGAAGTGCAGACCGGGCCGTGTCGGCCCGTTTTGCACCGGCCCAAAGCACGGCGGGCCCGGGCCGGGCCGGCACGGCACGGCCCAACTCCCACCACTACTACAACCTAGCGTTGTTTCAGCCGAGATGCTACGCTACGCTACAGCCATGGCAGACTGATGGCAGATGATCAGTGCACACGTACGTAACTATGCACTGGTGCATGCATGCAGGGTGCATCGATCGAGCTGGGCATGCATGCAGCGTCGTGCTGTTTGCCTCAAGATCGCTGCTCTGAATCTCTCTGGTCTCGATGCACATTTAAGCATCGATCGCGAAGAGATTTGGGGTCTTGGGGATATACAGGGCAGAGCAGCAATGCCGATGGTCGTCGGAGTCAAGATGGATGCTTGTGATGCATGCACGGTCTGAGTAGATAGTTTTGATGCTTGTGATGCGTCGGAATAGTTCGTCTCCCTGCAGGGCCAGTGCCCAGTCGCAGGCAGAGACAAAGGTGGAGTCTGAAGGATACTACTAGCTTGGCATGCCCTCCTGAACTTTGTGCTACATTCAGGTATATGTGGCATGACCGCACTCACTACAGGAGACTGCAACACTCTCAACGGTTTAAGCCGTTGAGAAAATCTGAAAAACCGTCGAGATACATTAGTGTCGACGGCCAGCCATTGAGAAAAAGCCGTCGAGGAAACGTCGTCGAGAGAGAGAAGTAGTCTCGACGGACTGACCGTCGAGACAAGTAGTGTCAACGGCTAACGCTAAAGCAGTCGACACAGGTAGCCAGGACGGCGTTTACCGTCACGCCGACCTAGTATTGACGGCCGCATCTAGCCGTCGATACTAATAAGTGGGTCCCACCAGTGGGCAGGTACCTGGTGACGTGGCACGGGCCAGCAGTGTCGACGGCTAATGTGAGGCCGTCGTGTTGGTGATTGGTAAACGGCCCATCCTGGACGGACCTCGGGCTGGTTCCATACTGGCCCATTGCGCCACAATCCGAGAGGCCGTTCCCGGCCGTACTGGTGAAAGTGTTTAACCCGCCAGCAACTGCCCCGGGCATGACCAAGTCAAACCCTGCGGCACCGTATGCTTCCCGGGCTATCCTTAGCCCGGGAGAAGGTCCCTCGGGTAATCCGCTTGCCCGCAGGCGAGTGGCGACAATTATCCGTAATAACTTCGTATAGCATACATTATACGAAGTTATACGAATATGAATTTACAATGGTTAGTATAGGTATGCCCTACTGAACTTTGTGCTACGTTCAGGTATATGTGGCATGACCGCACTGATACGATGTATTGGGGGCCAGCGGCGAAGTCTGGAAAAATTCGAAGTGGAGGGCTAAGAAAGAACATTTAGGACTCGGAGCATGCAAAACTAATTTATAAATAATGCTATTACGTTTTTTAATTATATGGTTACACCATTTAATTTATAAAATATGGTAATGTATAAATATAAACAATTACCTAATAGTTGCGGTGCCATTCCACCATCTACTCATGCCACTAGGGTTAGAGTGGTGGGGCTAGACGTCCTACTGTTGCGACCTAGAGGTTGCTAGAGGCTAGATCTTGTATCCATTGAACATGCAAGCAGCAGGGATCAACAATGGGGGATTTGAGTAATGTGGAATATGAACCCAACTCGCGCTAAGCCATCTTGGGAAGCACCCAAAATTTAGAAGACTTAATAAGTAGATAAGGCGTACACAAATTAATAAGGTAAAGATAACACCTTGGGTTTTAGATAGATTATTGGACATATCAGGCAAATTACCTTATTAGCATGTATCTTACGAATTATTAGCTACCTAAATACCTATATGGTATATGTATTTGTTGGCAATGGCCGGAACTTAAGCCCATTGTATTTCCTTCATAATTTACACTACACTTTAAAAGACTCCTTCCCTCCATCAGCTACTCTATCTAGAACTACAATGTTTTAGAGTGTCTGCTATTGATGCTTTTAAAGTGTAGTGTAAATTATGAAGGAAATCTAGGGTGAATGATAGAGTGAGTAGCTAATAGTGAAATGGAGTGGAGGGATAGAGTGATTGGTGTGGATGCTCGTCGACCACTGTTGGGGGAATTAATCATCTGATTATATCGTTCATTGAGATATAACTTATCCACTTTTCAAACCTTTGAAAGCCTAGTCCAACGAAGCGCTCCAGCTAATCTTACATTTTACTTCCTCTCGGTGCGGTTTGATTTGGCATGGTTTCCTAAACTATACATTAACCCTTGATTTCTCTTATCCAAAATCATTCTTTTTAATAACAAAAGAGCATAGCTTTTCCATGCCTAGGACTCTAGGAGCATGGCGACCGATAGATTTGGCGGCGCGGGACCGATAGTGAGGGCGGATGGATGTGGGGTGGCGAGGGAGATTGGAGCGGCGCAGATCGATTTAGGGCAGCACGGATGGATGCGGCGGGTACCTGCATCATGCCCTCGATCGATACGCCTCGATCCCCCTGCTTGACCACGTCGATGCCAAGTCGCCTGCAACCCCTCTTTCTCGCTCTTTCTCCCCCCTGCTTGGTGGCGGCGGCGCTAATTGCGCAGGCGGCACGGAAACCAGTGGAAGGGTGATTTGGCGGCACAGGCGACAGGCGGCGACCGGTGGGGAGGGAGATGCTAGGGCTCGGTAGTTGTGGGAGAGAGAGAGAGAGACAAGAGCAAACAGGAAAGGCTCAGGAAAGTTGACGTGAAAAAGGGTACGACTCATTGCGTACTTTCTCAGTGTCGTCAAATCAATTTTCTCTATTTAATACCTCCGGTGAAAGTGGAGAATTAATGTGCTACTTTTTTACAATTCATAACAGTAGGAGAAGAGTATTTAATCATATTATAGGAAATACGGAGGGGTGAATTCAACGAGAGATGCGATGCTGAATATACCCATCGGAAAATTTTCTACATCCTTGTGTTCGTTCCATTTGTAACCTAATGGCTGTAAAACAACGAGTTTAGCAAAGTAATTTATATTTTTCTAGAGGGAGGTCATGGACTAAGACCCTACTTAATTCATGGGCTTTTGTTTTAGCTGAAAGTTCTTGAAAATTTTAATCTGAAACAAATGTTTCTTTGAGAGACGTCTAAGAAAGTTTTAAAAAATTATAAAAAAATTAATCTAGTATTATTTAAAAAATTATGGAAAAAATTAATTCAGGTATTATAAGAAGAACTATTTAAAATCACATAAAAATAACTACAAATACTACATCATTTAGTTTATGCAAAAATAAATAAATTTTCATTTCATTTAATTTAATTTAAGCTGAAAAAAACAAGACCAAATGTCTGAAACATCCTTATATTTTTTCTTAATTTGTCTTCTCATGTTGGGCACATGAAACTAATAGTACATGCACATGACAACAAAGCATATCCACTCCCTCGTGCACATATGCATGCAGCTTCATATATGTTCACAATGGAGCCGGATCCTCTGCAGTTACTGCACTCTACTGTAGTCACTGACATGTGGTCCGGACCCACATGTCAGTGACTAAACTGTAGGGTGTAGTAACTGCAGAGGATCTGCATCCGTTCAGAATCGTATGATCCTGCTCCAAGATTTGTTCCACTGCACCAGACCGTGCCGAGCCAAGGTGGGCACAATGGTGACTCAAGCACATATACATCCGAGTGGATTGAGCGTGAATCTTGGAGCACATCAGATGGTCGTGAACAAACATGGAGCCACATGTGATGCATGGAACTGTATATATATGGTGAATATCCGCACATGACAAACTAAGCGGTCACCTTGGCCCCGAGAGCTCCACTGCTTCCAACTCGAAGGAATTATGCTCATCTGCACCATAACCTGCAGAAAGAGAGAAGGGGAGCTCCGGGGAGCCGGGTATCGATGCTTCGACGTCTTTCAGGCCTTCCCATCTCTCTGCAACTGAACCTTCTCCTTCCAGCATCGCGACAACCTCAGACATGCTTGGGCGATGAGTTGGGCTGTGCGTCGTGCAGAGCAAAGCTATCTGAATCATTTCCTCCAGCCCTGCAATATCATAGTCGCTTCCTAGCTTCCTGTCCACGAACAATCTCAGCTGGCCTTCGTTCAGAAGCTCCCTTGCCTGCAACAAGCTAGAAGCACCCTCGATCAGCTGTGTAAGATCAATGGCAGTTCATGGCAGCTAATGGAATTAATTAATGGGGTCAAGAAACGTTCTCAGGCTAAAAGGTTTGAGCTTGACTGGCCTGTGCGTTTGTGCGAGAAAGTTCTGAAAGTCTTTAGTTTGCGTCAGTACCAAGGTAGACGAATTTATGACAAACTACAATGATGTATTGTAGAGTTGCTTGTTTTATTGATTCAGTTGAAGATTGACATTGTTGTGCATAAACGAAGAGTTCACTAGTCACTACTTCTACCCACAACTACGAAATTAGATTGTAGAAAGGATCTTGCTCATAAATGATTGTAGAAAGAACCCTGGGAGATGTGTGTTATATGTTTGTTGGAATATTCTTTGTTATTCAAATATTAATCATAAAACCATTATGCTTTTTTTCACAGAATCATTTTTTCTCCAAATATGTAACAATGTTTCTTCTAGATGTTTTTTTTTATTCCGATTCAGTAAGCTGTGATGGTACATAGCCTTACATAACATTTGATGCTTATTGACTTGAAAATAGTCATATATGTGCAATATTAAGATCAGGGATATAAATTTCGGTAGTAGAAAAATCTTGGTCCCAGCGAAATATCCGAAATTTCGGCGAAATTTCGTCGGAATAAAAAATACATAATTTGAATTTTTCAAAAAAAAATCAACCTAGGATTTAAACCATGGATCTCATGCTTGTTAAAGGAAGAACTACCCACAAGGCTACAGGACAAGTTATAAAGAGTTAAGTTATGCCTTCTTTTTATGTATAAGAATCAAATTTGATCAAATCTTTTGAATTCAAAATTTTCGTTTTCATTTTGGTCGCTGGCGAAATATCCAAAATTTCGCAGAAATTTCGTCGTAAAAAAATCCCTATAAGATCATCTACTTAGCATCAACCCTAAAAATATAGAATAGTTATATAATAACATCCAAATGCCTGTTGACTTCCTAATTATATTTTCAACTAGTTTGCTTAAACAGAAAAAATAAATCTCATCTAATGCATGCACGCTGTCATCATTGGACACCATTTATTTGTTGTTCATATATTAAGAATGACTCTTGCATATCCTAAACTCTAGTTCTAGCTATGCCCAAATGAAACACCACATTTTTTTCAAAAGAAAATGAAACGAGCTGAAGATGAGCACAAATTAAACAAAGAAAGGAAATGAATATTTACCCATTCAAGCATCCCTCCCTTTGGATACTCATTCTCATGAAGTTCCAAAGTTTTTCGACCAGTGATTAGCTCGATTAACAGGTATCCAAAACCATAAACATCGGTCTTCTCTGACGATTGGCCGACAAGAACATACTCTGGAGGGATGCGTCCAATTGTCCCACGCACTGTTGTGATAACATGGGAGTCCCCACGATCCAAGAGCTTTGCCAATCCATAATCCGCCACCATTGCCTCTAAATGCTCATCAAGGAGAATGTTTGAGGCCTTTATGTCACGATGAATTATTTTGGGATCACATTGCTCATGCAGATAGACCAACCCTCGTGCCGCGCCAAGAGCTATCCGCTTCCTCCTTGGCCAATCTAAGGCAGGTTTGCCATCCACATTCTCTAGCAAAATGGGGAAGAAATCACTAGCTTTGTAAACAACAAAAACATTGGGATACATCATTGTTGATAGACCATATATGTATATACATTAATTATTTGGTTTCACTGGCCCTTAAAGCTCAATTAATCTCGTGCAAATATATGGAGTGGAAATTCTATTGAAAGAATAGTATAACTAAAAAAATCTGACCCACTGAGAGAGGTAAATTCAATTTGTGTGTTAATTGCATACATGCCACAACAAAGTTGTAAAATATCATGGCATGTGCAAAAAAATGCCACAGATATTTTCCAACTTTTGAGTGGTGCGTATGCAAAAGCCTAAATTATAGACAAATTTTAGCAATACTAGGAAATCCACTAAAAGATAGCCTCTGTTATCATTTGATAGCAATGTTAGCCTAAACACTAGTCAAGTGCTAGACGGATACCTACAGACTAGAGACTAGGCGGACTAGACGGAGACTAGGCGGACTAGTAGTTTTTTTATTTTTCCCAAAAATATAAAAAATATTAGTATCCAACTTATCATATACATCATTTTACAACTCCAAATATATGACTTATCCCTTAAATTAAATACACAAAATACATATATAGACATATTAAGCATGAAAATTGAGAGAATCAGTCTCATAAAGGCATTGACACATAGTCATTACTCATCACTCATTAGCATAGCCATCCCCTAGTCGATTCGACTCGATTCACCTGCCTGGCCATCCCCTAGTCGGTCACTAGGAGCCGACTAGGCAGCCCCAAGCCCGCCTAAACCCATCCCGGCCCACCCGCCTAGTCCGCCTAAGACCGCCTAGGACCGCCTAATCGGGATTTCCGCCTAACTCATCGACTAGGGCCTAAACGAGGCGGAAAGTTGCAGACTAGCGACTAGTCGCCGCCTAATCGGCCTAGACGGCCGACTAGGCGAGCAGATGTAGTTACACAAAGATACATCCGTATATGTTAACCATGCACCAAGGTAAATATTTGCAAATTATGTCAAAAAAAACTTGATTATCAAAAGGAATGCAAACAATAGACAACTTAGAAGCTCAAGTGGTTTGGAAATATAGAAGTGGTTAGGAAATATAGATGAGTAAACCACAGCATCCATTATGGTGGTATACCAAATGTAAGGTTCACTTTAGGCTAGGCTAGATAAGTCTGTGTTATCAGTTAATGCTGCATGATTATTGCTAAGTTTATGTTAATTAAATCCTTCATCTACAGAATGTTTATTGCTTCCTTGATGCAATCCACTAGACCCATGCATGAGAATGCTTTAAATTATCGATCATTGTATGTTATGCCCTTAATTTTTGACCTATAGAACAAATTAAAGGCCAACATGACTCCAGGAAAATAAGTAAATAGGACCGAAGGAACCAAGGTTCATACCTCACCAAGTTCAGTGGCGTATATAATAACTACCTTGATTCATCAAGTAGAAAATATTAATGATAAGTATAAATATGATTGTAATGAATAAAATTTCTCCAAGACAAATTGGCACTTTGATTTATCAAGTAGAAAACAATGATAAGCATAAATATGATTGTAATGATAAATTTTTTCCTAGAAAAATAATTGGCATATATAGAAAGCACATTTTCGTTTGGTATCGAAATGCCTGGCACATTACATATATTGGAAAAGGAATTCTTGCATTTTGATGAAGTTGTGTGCATGTTATTCTCAAATTTTGTCTTAGAAAATAGTTGGTCGATGACGTACCACACTTGTTAATTTGTTTGTTTATGAAAGTTAAAGAGTACCAAGCATGAGGGCTAACCTTGTAATTTAGAAGCAACACTTCCATTGGACATGTAAGGGTACACAAGGAGCCTTTCATCATCTGTAGTGCAGAATCCAATAAGACGGATAAGATTTCGATGAACAACCAAGCTTATCACTTCAACTTCTGTATGGAATTGATCTTCCCCACCATCAGAAACAAAATCCTTCAGTCTTTTGATAGCAACAATTGTTCCATCATGCAAACAACCCTTGTATACTACTCCAAATCCTCCCTGCCCTAAAATGCTATTTGGGCTAAAGTTATTTGTAGCTTCTTGAATCTCCTTGAGCATGTAGCGCTTTAGATGGCCAAGACAAATTTCTGGGCCATATTGATCTGAAGATATAATTCGATAATACAATAGTGAGTAGATGGAATGGAAATCATGACGACCAAATGCATAACAAATGCGCGCATGCCCATGCTAACTAAAATAAGGGCAAAATGACCAATGGAAATAATGACGACCAATTGCATCATGATTTGGTATTCGACAAGGTCTAAGTATTACAACATTCTACAAAATTTAATATTTTAAAATGCAGCGAGCAAAGAAAAAAATCTAAAGCATAAGAGATGCAAAAAAGGCAAACCATGACTTTGAGCCATTTGTAGCATGGTAGTTTATATTGACCATTGATGTAATCGAATATTATACGTTAAACAATTTCAAGCCCATTATCTAACTAGTGTATCATTTGGTGGAAAAGCCATATCATTGGTTACAGAGCAAAAGTTACATAGATAAATTTGAATAGCAGATTTTTTAAGAATTAAATAGTGTACACGATAGAAGATCCCAAAACAAGGTGTACTATTCAAAGAACCATAATATATAGGAGGGAATATTTGACAACGTTGCGAGTAGATGGAATCTTATGGATGTTTGAATTAGATTTAGGTTTATAGTTTCAAAAGGCTGATCGATTTTCTAGCTTGCTAAAGAATGTTACTTTTTTCTTCTAAAATTTTTATAAAGTAAGAAATAGGGGAGTTCGATGATTTTTATTTCTCCCGTTGCAACGCACGGGCACATTTGCTAGTATTCTATAAAGCAATGTATCTAAAAATGGTAGTTAAAATAAACATAGTACATAGAATCGATTCTCTTAATTAAAAGAATGTGATTCGAATATCCATCCCCAATCAATTCAATACGATAGATGGGAGACATCTCATCAAAGATCTAGATGCCCTAAATCCCTCACCTATGCCTATGCTTATCACCCCTTCGAAGCAACAAATCAATGTTGTCATCAACCATGTCCTACACATGACTTTGGCTTGTTGCAAATAATATCGATGCCACCATCTTGACTCCCAACTACTCCCTTCCTCGTTTGGGGGCACAACCATTAGTGTCATGACACTCTTCAATGCTCACTACCTCTTCTACTTCCTTCTCCTATTTGGCTCCACTGATGACCAACCGTCTTGACCAATGCCATCAATGTCGTCTCTCAGGCCTGCAGGCCTCAAAACCTAACCTAACACTTTGAATCATTAGTAGCCACTCACAACCTCCACCAACCACCCCTATGTACACCATCCCTACCACACAAAGATCCAAGGTTTAGAAACCAACGAATTCCTTGGAGACCAAGGTGTATCTCTCCGTCATGGTCATAAATGCCGTCGACAAAGGTTATTCCCCAATATTCTATCTTGTAGCCTATTAATTTCACAAATTAACCAAGAAGCTATGGAAGTTTTGAAATATTTTTAATATATAAAATGAAATATAGTACAGGAATTATACAACATTTCATTTTTTTTCTTCCATCTAATTTTTCCTGGTGAATAATATGTTTTATTAATTTAGTTGATTGTTTCCTTCCGTTTATAAGGATCATTATTGCAATAAATTTTTAGCTCTATTATAAGCAAAAGGTAAAGTAAAATATGAATTTCCCATGTTAGACATGATAATGTTTAAGTTTTTCCACAAAATAGAATAATATGCATAGTGATAATGCATTAAGAGATTGAATAATATTAATTATACGTTTTCAAAATACTTATATGTAAATTAAATGAATGAAATCAAATAAAAAACTACTAAAATATTTGAGTTGTGGTCCTACTAGAAATTTTCTCAGAATCACACATATATTAAGAACTTGCTTATTGAAGTCAAATAATTCTTGTTTAGAAAAGCAGGATACAACATTCAAATATACTAAATGACGTGCTATGTGCCAAACAATAAGAAAATAGAAGACCATTGGTATTAACCTATCGGCCATTGGGAAAAGAGAGTGGAAAATTTGTCAAATGTTTTATCTTTTTCTTCCTTGACAAGATTACAACAACATAAATAAAGGTTTTATGGTTACAAGTGCTCCTTGGTGTTTCCTTGTTTGGTTATGGCCTTGATGCACCTTGGATCTCTGTGATCTGTGCTTACCACGTCACCTTACATGAATTATGCTAATGCTTAGGATATCTCCTTTCATACTGTTTAGACAACCTTTGGTGCCCGATTGTGGTGGTTCTCTATATTGCCCAAGGGGCATAAATCACATGTGGGTCTTTGTCTTCCTAACCAAAGGGTGATCGAGCACCGACGTCAAAAGGGCAAGTCTTCTTTAGTTCTTTGTTTAGTTGTGGTAGCGGAACATTCTCATCCGCACGACACTATATTAGGCACACAATCCATAGCCATATATTATTTTTAACCATAATATTAAGCTATGCTACCACTTTTCAACTTCTAATAGTAGTTATGTGGCCCACCAGCCCAATATGCTCTTCAATAGTCAAGGTAGGAGAGCAATGTAAAGGCCCTATTTGCTTTTCGTTGAGAAATGGAGATTCATGGTAGAAGTTGATAAGTGCCGCTATTATTATTTTTTTCCAGAAGGGAGAGTCAGGGGAGAAATCCCTCCTGCATGTGGGCACGGATCGGTCTTGAACCCGGGGTGGGGGGCTGCGCATCCCTCGCCCCAAAAAAGCAAAAAAAAGTGCCACTATTATTTAGTATGTGTGATGTTGCATCAATTGGGAATTGTATCCCCTGATTTACTTTATTCTACTTCCACTATGGTTTGTCAAAGAAGTTAATGCGCAATTCTCATACTACTATGTTCAGAATGAAAAGTGACAAGAAGAAACTTGCCAAATAGAAGTCTACAACAGGATACGCACTCATAATCTTCTTTGAATGAACCAAGCCGAGCCTGGCTCATTCAGCTTATATACACACGCATGGTGGATCGGCTCTCAAGGATGCACGCTTGGATCGAGCTTGTGAGATTAACATAAGAGCCGCCCTAAACTCCAAGGGATGGGGCTTAGCTCCAATCTTGGTGCGTCGTCAGTGCTTTGGACATGTTCATCGCTGCTGCCTCCCATATACAACCAATGAATGGGGAGCATAATCTTGAGGGAAGTGTCGAAGAGATGAGGAGAGGATATGTCACCGATCTCCCACACCGTCATTACCAGCAAGATCCAATGCCTCCATGCATCACGCCCCACACGAGCTTCCCTTTTTTGGAAACCCTTTTCATGCTTCCTACTGCCTCCATTGCCGCGCTACACTATCTCATCATAGAATGAGACAACGAGTGGGAGAGGAAAATGAAGGGGTAAGGGAGGATGTGATTGACAACAAAAGGAAAGAGCGATGAGGAAATTTTGTTTACGCCATAATAAAGTTGTGCGACATCATGTTTGCCACTGTATATATAGCCGGACTTCTTGAATCATCGTTATTGTGCAATGTTTCATTTCTTTTTTGCCACTCTCGCCAATTTTGAGGTAATGGCCTTGGTGAAATGACCCTTCTACCCCTGATTTGACTAGTAAGAAATAAATTTTAAAATTACAGAGAGCTAAAAAAGATAATTATCTAAAACTATTTTTAAAAAGAATCTAAGTAAGTAATAAATTCAAAATGTTTTAAGTAAATTATTTGTTTAACATAAACGAATATCTTAATTGGATTTTTTTAATAAAAATTATTAAAAACATTGTTTTTCGATAATTAGATACTTCTTTTTTGAATTTTTGAATTCTTTTCTCATTTTTCCTGATATCTCTACAGTTTTTAAATTTAATTTCTTACCAGTCAAACCAAGGGAAAAAGGGTCATTTAATGGTCAAAATAATGGTCAGAAGGGAAACAAGCGGTAATGACAAAACAAAATGAAACATTTCATAGTTGTTGCAATTTTGAAAAGCCTGGTCACAGGGTGATCAAGTGATATTGCATGACTTTCTAGTTGCATAAACAGAGTTCTCCAAAGAGGAATTTGGGGATGGATTTATTGGGCCGGGCCGGTTCCCACCAGGAGGATTAATTGAGGAGATAAGGATGCACCGAGAGTATATAATAAGCTAACTAGTCACATACGAATATTGGGTTTGGGGGCGGTGTAGGAGAAATCGAGTAGGAGAGGCTGCATGACTCAGGGATCAGGCAGGATGGGATGAACTGGGTTTAGGGGGTGGCAATCGGGACCTTCCTTGTCGGGGATTGCTTCCCCATCCCAATCCCCACGATTCAAAAATTTTTTCCGTTCCCGTCTCCATTCCCCATTTCAGGGATTAAAACTCCCCATCCCCATCACCGTTCGGGTAGCAGGTCCCCGTCGAGGACCCATCCCCACAAAAATTACATACAAGAGAAGAACACTTATCACCATTTTTTATTCTAAAATCATGTCAAGACAGAAGAAAAAATAGAATGAATATGCTTTGAAGATTTGATTGATGCATATATGAAATTATGGATATAATGGGCTAGATGACATGCTTACGGTCTAACAATTCAAATAGAGTAAATTTATTTCGGGTCCCCAACCGGAATGAATATCTTAATAGGATTTTTAATAAATAAATTATTAAAAACCTTTTTTTCCATAATTAGATACTTCTTTTTTGAATGTTTAAATTTTTTTCTCATTTTTCCTGAGCTCTCTACAGTTTTTAAAATTTATTTCTTACCGGTCAAACCAAGGGCAAAAGGGTCATTTAATGGTCAAACTAATGGTCAAAAGGGAAAACTGGCGGTAATGGCAAAACAAAATGAAACATTGCATACAATTTTGAAAAGCCTGATCACACGGTGATCAAGTGATATTGCATGACTTTCTAGTTGCATAAAGAGAGTTCTCCAAAGAGGATTTTGGGGATGGATTTATTGCGCCGGGTTCCCACCAGGAGGATTAATTGAGGAGATAAGGATGGACCGAGAGTATATAAGCTAACTAGTCACATACTCATATTGGGTTTGGGGCGGTGTAGGAGAAATCGAGTAGGAGAGGCTGCATGACTCAGGGACCATGCAGGATGGGATGAACTGGGTTTAGGGGCGGCAACGGGGACATTTCTCGTCTGGTAGTGCTTCCCCATCCTAGTCCTCACGACCCAAATTTTTTTCGTCCTCGTCCCTATTTCCCATTTCAGGGATTAAAATTCCCCATCCCCATCCTCGTTCGGGTGGCCGGGCCCCGTCGGGGACCATTCCCGCAAAAATTACATATAAGAGAAGAACACTTATCACCATTTTTTTATGCTAAAATCATGTCAAGATAGAAGAAAAAATAGAAAGAATATGCTTTGCATATTTGATTGTTGCATATATGAAATTATATATATAATGGGCTACACGACATACTTGCGGTCTCACAATTTAAATAGAGGAAACTAATTTCGAGTCCCCAACCGGGTCCCCGTGGGAAAATATTTCCCCGTCCCTGTCCCCACCATCCCTGACGGGGAATGATTTTCCCCATTCACATCCCCGCAGGGTTAACTTCTCCCCATACCCGTCTCCTAATAGAGGAATTCCCCAGCGAGGATCAGGGAACGGGTCCCCATTGCCACCCCTAACTGGGTTGGGTTGACTGTAGTGCAATGGTTGAAACTGAGCCCTCATGATTTAAAATGAGCAAGTAAGGCCTAGTTTGACTTTGGCTCATTTTGCTAAGAACTAGAAATCAAGCTTGGTTTGTTAAAACGAGCTCAGCCTGAGCTGCTCGTGGGCCATGAGCTAAAGTTCTAGTCCTGACTACATCTTATCATTTTATTTTCCAAAAAAAGGACTATAGCGTGAAAGCTAAGATTGCTTCTTCATGAATGTGGTAGACCTACAACCTTATTATGGCCTCATTTGTCTTCTCATAAGGCATCTGTGCTTGACTTTAGGTTCAACTTTGCTCAACAAACAAGCAATAATCGATAATACATTAGCTCAATTTTAGATATATAAATATACTTATTATGAACATGGAACAATATATACCTTTTAGCAATTAATGCAATATTTTCTAAATTATGCGGCCATAGTTAGTACTATTTGAGCTAGTTCATTTTTTACTACCATAACATCACCTTTAATGATTTTCTGACATTGCCTATAAAAGCTTGTAGGGAAGTCACAAGAGCCTAGCCTTCTCAAATAGCATAGTAGAATAGGATGATGAACTTTATTTTCCAAAATTTCACTTTAATATGAGTGTGATATATTTGTGACGTATGGAAATTAATCTAGTTGAAAGAATATTACTTGAAAAAGGTATTGATTTGGTACTTGAACTTTTGTCCTTGTCTCCATATTAGCATTTGTACTCAAAAACAGGTTAACTCGGTCCTTAACTATCAAAACTGGACTAATTTGGTCTTTTGACCAGTCAAAGGGAGGTTTTGGGTGGTTTTCGTTGACTTGGTGTTACACATAGTGGGTTTGAGTGACATAGCATTAATTGCACATAGTTGGATATGCCGATCCCCTCTCTCCACTTAGCCCAGAGAAAGGTTGATATTTGATATTGGCTACAAAAGATATAGTTTCATAAAAAAACAAAGGGCCAGTAGATTTTGACAAAGCTTGAGCCTGACTCGTTGGGTCTCGCAAGCTCAACCTCGAACTAGAGTGAGTCAAGCTTGAGCTGCTTGTGAATTTTGAGGTTTCTCCAGACCTATTTGGGAGTGGGAGGTCAACGATGCAGGCATAAAACAAAACCAATATGTCTAGAATATGTATGGCCTCAAGAAAAACTTTAAGATTCTCGAGTGACCTCGGTGCTAGGTTTCCCATGTCGTAACCAGAAACATACACACACAAAGGAAACACCTTCGGGTTTATGGGAAGTTACCATAAAAAGCCAAGCAAGGTTGCAACCGTAAACAAAGCTAACTAGCTAAGAGATCTTAAAGGAGGAAATTATTATGATATCCATCTTCACTTGAAGACATGGTTTTTAGTATCTGTTACTTCTTTTCCTTATGCATGTTATAAAGTAACACACACATATATACAGCATTTGAGAGCATATTACCATCTAATTCAGCAAAGAGCTGGAAACTCCTGCGCAACTGCCAAATAATTGCGGCGACTAGCACAAAGAACAAAATTATTAAGAAGAGAGTCGCTACATATAATAAAATTCTCTCTCTGTTTCTGGCCGAGCTTTTCCGACGAGCTGAGGAAATGAAAAGAGAATGTAAGTAGCGTATACATGACAACCTAGATGCCAAAACTTCATGTATATATAATAATTACTCCCATCATAAAAGAAGGTTGGGTTGAATATTAACTTCAATTAGTCTCGAAATGCAACTTAGACAACTAATTTTTCAAGCATGACATTTTTATAAAATTATAATACATGCGTTCCAAGAGCGCCGCCACCCCCCTTGCTCGTTGTCATCACCGTTTTGGTCACGCGCGCACCTCCTAGCTCCTCCCTCTGCCTCCCTCTCGCTGTCCTTGACACCCTCCATCAAGTGCGCCTCTTCTCCTCACACCAGATCTGCACCCAATTTCAAATGCCGTCACCTTCCTCCCCCATTAGGGTGCAATTATGGTGACCAGCGGTCTCCGCATAAAGCCTTGTCCTCCTTCATCCACTCCACCTTAACTCTGCCTCGGCTCGGCACACCAGCATCATGTCACTCTCTAGCACCTTCATGGCGCCCCTACCCCCATCATCTTTGATAAGCATCCCATCGGTTCTCCCCTAGGCTGGCGGCAAGTTAGGAGGCGCCATTGGTGGCTACATGACCACCCTTCTCCACGGTCTCAATCATGATGAATTCCCACCACCCTCCCCAAGGAGCAAGGAAGATGCTTCCGTTGTTTTGACCGTGACCACCTTGCAAGTGCTTGCCAAAATCTCATCCGTTGTCGAGTGTGCCTGTGGAATGACCATTGCGTCCATGAGTGCAGAGCACCGCAATCTCCTCCTGCCCTGCCCATCCAATCGCCGCCCCACTTTGCCACCACCCCTCCTCTAGGTTGTCGCCCCCTCCACCTTCCAAGCTCCGACCATGGCAACCCTCGGCGACCCCGACACCAGGCTGGTTCAACTTTGTAATAAAGCTGTAGCAAAGAAGCAATTACCTCACCAAAGCACCCGCCTTGCTTCCAAGGCTAGTTCCCTGCCAATTGCAGCTCATCCGCGTCAACTCATTCAAAGAAGCTTAACGTCACTAAGGACATCATAACTGACGATGATGACAAGGGAGATTATGATGACCTCATCAAGCTATTCAAAGATCCACTCAACGACTGATCTACGATCCAATCTCATCACACTAGTTAGGTTGCAACTTGATGATCCCACAGAGGTTGGCATAGTGGTGGATGTAGCTTGACACTTTAGCAACTGCAACGAGGCTACAGATTAGGGGTTACCATCCGTGGTCCCCATAGCACAGTGGCTCACTCCCAAGCTCCCATGTTATCACACACTTCTTGTGTTGTCCTAAGCATTGGTGTTGCTCTTTTTTCTGACGCTTTACTGGGCAATGTCTTCTTGGGCCTTGCCAAACCTTAAGCATCGCCAAGGTTATAGCCGAGGTTCACATTTTGGCAGCTCACCTCCCTCGACTATTGTACCTGCTACATCAAGAGACCCGAGCACCATTAGTTGTATTTGCAGCGCTCCTGCTTGCTCCACCCTGCTAGGAGCTTTGGCATCCTATCCTTACTCCCATGTTATGTAACCTTGTACTATTGTGTTGGAGTGTTCGTGGACTTAATTCGCCAGCTAGGACATCGGTTATGCGAGACCTTGCCGAATCCATCGGATACAATGTTGTCTGCCTTCAAGAAACCAATCAGACCATCATCGATACAAGCGTCGTTGCTGATTGCCTCAGCCATCGTTTTTTTTTTTGCTTCCTCCCAATCGAAGGGACTAGAGGGGCATCTTACATTCTGCCATCAGTGACCATGTTGACCTCTTAGAGATCTCGCTAACACACTTCTCGATGTTCTTTGAGTTGACTGACAACTTCAACAAATTCTTCCAGATGACCACAGGGGTGTACGCCCCTAGACTGCTAACTAGAAGCTTCTCTTTCTTTAGGAGCTACGCGATATTTTCTCTACAAACCGAAACCCCAAATGAGTCATCCTCAACGACTTGAACCTCATATACTAAAAGGAAAAGTTCTCAATTTAGTCCTCAAACTTTGGTTGTTGCTCTAGTTTAGTCCCTAAACTTCAAAACAAGATTCACTCGGACCATGAACTCTTAAAACCATACCTGTTTGGTGTCTTTGATGAGTCAAACTAGGTTTGTCGACGGTTTTAGTTGATGTGTTGGCTGATGTGGTCTAGCAAGCATGGTCGAACCCACCCTAATTTTCTCTCTTCTCTATGACCTGTGGAACACACAAAGTACCTTGCCAATTCCCTCTCTTCTTTTTCCCTATACAGCACAAATTGTACAGCACGCCAGTTTTAATACCCACTCAAATCCCACTAAAAAATGTCACAACTATGCCAATAATTTTCCATTTAGAAACTCCAAGAACTAATGAATTCATTTCCATCAAAAGTCCTCTCATTTTTTCCCTATATAAATCCCCAATTAATTGTTCCAAAGAGCACTAGCCATTCCCAATTTCTATCAAATCTAGGTCACCGTGAGCTCTCCTTCCATTTCTTTTGTTCCACATCATTTCTTAGCCACTTTGAGTATTTTGTAGAGTTCAATTTCTTTGGAGGATCCTAGGAGTCTTGATGCAACGAAATTCATTTATGGTTGCCACCATGAAGCTCAGTGAGCGTGCGACAACATGTCGCAGGATCAATTAATACAATCACTATTTTGTTATGGTCTTGTAGAGCTTTTGCATGGGTCACCACAGTCAGCTGCTTCACCAGAAGTTGGCGCCGACTCCGTGGAGCCACCCAACCAAATCCTCACCCCGACATACTGACGGACTGGCTAGGCCATGCATGTGCATGAGCTTCCTTCGTGTGTGTTGTAGTGGCAGTGAGTAGGCTATGCATCACGATTTCTCCTGTGCCTCCAGATGCCCACACCAAGGTACCACTGCAATGAGCCATGCGCAATGCACTGCTGTCACTTGCCATTCCTTGTTGTCGCTTGCCGATGTAGGGGGAAGGTGGTGGTTGCAGCGGGAAGGTGAGGAGAGATTTGACATAGAAGAGAAAGATAGATGAAGTGAAAGAGGAGGAGATATAAGACTAGCATGTGCACCTAGGTGAGGTGGCAACTAGGTGAATGTTTACATAAGCAAAATAGTCACGTCTACATTTCCTCAGCCAAAACCAAAGTCAAACCCGGTTTGAATGGTTGAAAGGACCAAACAAGTCCTGATTTTGTCCCTGAGTGAACCAGGTATTGAAGCTTAGGGACAAAATTGGAGCGATGACCAAAGTTCAGGGACCAAATTGAGACTTTTTCCTCTAATAAATGGCAGATGAGAGCAATATGCACGTGAACACCAGGACGTTGTGATGGCTTTTCGGCAGACCCTTAACCACCTACACCCGAAAGAGATAAATCTGTTTGGCGAAAATTCACGTGAAGCAATAAGTAGGCTAATCCCACCTTCACCAGAATTGATCACATTTTCTACACCGCAGACTAGGACCTCCTCTTCTCAGCAGCCTTCTTACAAGCCCTGTCAACCCTCACTTCGAACCATGCCCCGCTTTTGCTGCATGGCAAGCTAGGAGTCTTCTGCCCAAGCAATTTTCGGCTCAAAGAATTCTGGCCAAAGCTTAAGGGGTTCCTCAAGGTGGCCCAAAGGTGCACGGTCCAGCGAGGTGTTACCTCCTATCCCAACAGATGCCTCCAAATCAAGCTTTCTAGAACTGCTAAGGCCCTCATATGTTGGGCCAAATTTGGTAACCTGAAGCTTTAGCTAGCCATCACCAAAGAGCTTATCTTCCTTTTTGACTTGACCCAAGAGTGCAAGCCACTTTCAGAATTGGAGTGCTTCCTTTGTATTCTCCTTAAAGCTAGACACGACACATTTGCATCCCTTGAAAAGGCCCACATCAAACAACGCTCCCGGTTGTTCTAGATTTAGCAAGGGAATGCCAACGACAAATTCTTCCGTATGCAGGCTGTCGTCAAAGGAA
Source organism: Raddia distichophylla (assembly GCA_005191435.1). Lineage (NCBI taxonomy): Eukaryota > Viridiplantae > Streptophyta > Magnoliopsida > Poales > Poaceae > Raddia > Raddia distichophylla. The sequence continues at coordinate 1,553,507 of SPJY01024290.1, forward strand.
AAACTACATTCTCTTCTCGCAATCAGATTAACGAACCCTATTCTCCTACTAGCACAAGGGCGAGGAATGCCTTCCCTTCTTCAAGACTCACATTGGCACGTATAGTCCCACAATCAACGCATTGATTAGTCATGACCTATCAGCCCTCGAGGCCCCCTTCGATAATAATGAGATTCATAGGACTGTTCTCTCCCTTCCAGAGGGTAAGGTTCTTATTCTGGATGGCTTTACTATCCTCTTATACAAGATTTTTTAGGACATCATTAAGGAGGACACCGTTGTAGTCTTCTCCCACCTTTATGATCTTCGGGGGGCGTCTTTTGCCCTCCTTAAATCAGCTAACATCGTCCTTCCCCCGAAAATGGACCAATGTGCCTCACTCCTAGATTACCGCCCCATAAGATTGATTCACAATGTGGTCAAGATATTCTCCAAGTTGCTAGCAAACCGCCTTGCCCCCTCCTAGACTCCCTAGTGTCGCCTAGCCAAAGGGCCCTCATTAACAAGTGTTGTATCTATGATAAATTCCTCTACACACAGAATTGTGTTGCAAGACTTGAAAAGTTCGAACATGCCATGAATGTTACTTAAGATTGACTTTTTTGAGGGAAAACATAAGCTTGACATTGCCAAAGCTTTTGACATTGTCCACTAGGGCTATCTCCTTGAAATGCCTGAAGCTCTTGGCTTTGGCTCCAAATGGTGAGAATGGATCGACATTCTCCTCGGCTCCTCCGCTAGAATCAACTTGAATGGTGTCACCGGATAATCGGTGTTTTACAAACGCGGGGTTCAACAAGGAGAGCCAATTTTCCCCATGCTCTTCATTCCGGAGATTGACCTCTATAGAAACTCTTTGGTTTGGCCTTGAAGAAAGGGCTTCTGACGCCTATCTCCCAACATCCTCTCACCTTGTGCACCTCCCTTTATGTGGATGATGCGGTTATCTTCCTGAGCCCTTCGCTGCAAGACATCAAGGCAGCCCAGGAAATCCTTCGCAACATTGGGCAGACCTCGTGCCTTGTCACCAACTTCTAGAAAAGTGTTGTCTATCCCCATCCGATGTGATGACCTCGACTTGGTTGATATTCTTCGGTCCTTTCTAGGCACATGTGGCAATTTCCCTGCCAGTATTTGGGCCTTCCCTTGTACACTAAGAAATTCATGAGGAGCCACATCATTACAATCATTGATAAACTCAACACAAGGCTACCCAAATGAAAGGCCAACCTACTCTCCAAAGCTGGCCGTCTCAGCCTTCTCAACTCTGTCATCTCCTCAATTCATACTTACCACCTCACCATCTCCCCCCTTGCCAAGTTTGACCAAGACTGCATTAGAAGATCCTTCCTTTAGCACAGAGCTGAACAAACCAAGGGTGGTCACTACCTCACTAACTAGGAAAGCGCCTATCAGCCCAAACCTCTTAGTAGGCTAGGGATACTCGATCTTGAGAGATTTAGCATAGCTCTACGACTGTGTTGGCTCTAGCTATCTTGGAAACCTTGAATCGATATGAGGCTGCCTTGTGACTCCACGGATTTCACGCTCTTTTGATTGGCAGCCACTACCATCATTGGCAATGGTAGTAAAACGCTCTTCTGGCATGACAACTCGCTAGATGGGCAATCTCCCAAACCCATTTTGCCAAACCTATTCCATTTGATTAGAGTGAAGAATTGCTCTGTTTCCCTTGAGCTTCAAAACAACAATTGGATTGCGTTTCTTCGGGGCATTCACACCCTCCCACGACTCCAGGATTATAGCACTCTCTAGGGGAAGATCCAAACCATCAACCTACAGCATGGCCGCTTGGACAACTTCATCCCGCACAGCCTCGATTTCTTACTCTTCAAAGTCGGGCTACCTCCTGCATTTCCAAGGAAGCATCCATTATGCCAACACGAAGCTCATCTAGCAGGCAAGCACATAACACAAATGGAAGTTCTTTGCTTGGACTCTGACTCTCGCTAAGCTCAACATTGCTCACCGCTGATGTCCTCGCAAAGAAGGGTTGGCTTCATAACCCCATTTGTCAATCCTGCGAGTGCTCGCCGAAATCTGCCACCCACCTCTTTCTAGTTTGCCCCTACTCGCAATAAGTATGAACTTATCCGCTTCTTACACCAACTTCGCCACCCCATCTATCAATCTACCCAACCTTTCCAGCTACTTTGCTGACTAGTGGCAACATAAAGCTTTGATGATCCCCAAAGTGAACAAGTGCGACTACAACGGCCTTGTCATGTACACAGCACAGAACAAAGTGCATAATAGGAGGATCTTTTGGAAAGGTCCTACAACCGTTCCGCGTAGTCCAACTTCTTTCGGAGGACCACTCCGGTGATAAGAGGGCCTTTTCGTAAACTAGCCCGGGCCACATGCTCTCTAAATTTTGTACGCTTCATTTTCTTCTATTTAGTTCATCCCCTTTTTAATTAAATAGACGGTGCACCTATCTCTTTGCTAAATAAAATAAAATAAAAATGCCGTGATGGTGCTTGTCTAGACAGTTTCATATACACCATTTTCATGTGTCTATCAAAAATATTTTAAAGTATTCAATATCCAAGTTTTAGAACATTTGACTGCGTTATTATGAAATGGCTTTTTTTGTTTTTGGTAGAACTCAGCTCGCGAGGAACAATTTGATTTGTCATACTCGGTTTTTGGCTGGGGGCGATAACGATCGACTCTTCTAGCTCTGAGTAACAGAAGTCTCCACAATTAATATCTGGGCGACGTACCAATGGATTTCCATCGAGGCTGTTCAAATATGACACGAAAACAGAACCACGAAATTTAAATTAGAACTAGTTCTCCCTGAATGCATTTTCTTCTTCTTTTTTCTGAAGGACTCGAGTTCATGTTAGCCCAAACGAAAAGGCTGAAAATTGAAATCGCTTACGTTACAGCTTTCCCGGAAAAGACCGGCGCCGTGCCACTCAGATTGTTGAATGAGAGATCCCTGTAAATAAGCCAACTCATTTTCACCGTCCCAAATGAAAAACAGAAGAATCCTCAACAATAATAGAACATTGGCGGAAGAAAAATACAGGTAGAAGAGGCTCTGAGCAGTGGCCAGTGAATCAGGTATGGTTCCAGATAATTTGTTCTTGCTCAAGTTCCTGTAGAAATTAATGAGAATTATGAGATGAGATGAGCAATGAGCATCAGGTGACAAGCCATGTTCAGAGTTCAGGGTACAGTGAATCAGTGACACAGCAGCAATGCCTTCAGCCCAGGCTTCAGGTGTAAATAACCAGGAAGGGTAATCTTAAGCATCTTACATGTAGAAGAGGCCACCTGGACCAGCCAGGGAGCCCGGGATGGTGCCGGTGAACTGATTATCTGACAGGTCAAGCCTCTGCAGCATCCTAAGGTCGCCTATGGTGTCGGGGATAGGGCCAGAGATAGCATTGTGGCGCAAGATCCTGCGAAAACGTTCAGATCAAAACTCCTCCATTTCATAATAAAGAAACAGAATTTCAGAGGAATTTCGCATGAAGCAGAAGCAGAAGTTCATCCAGAGGCTTACAGATCCTCCAGCCGCCATAGCTTCCCGATCTCCGGCGACAGCGTTCCGGACAGGTTCAAGCGTGACAGATCGCTGCAAAAACAGTAGTTCATGCAGGAAAGAAGCCATGAGTGCAACTGGAAAATCCCCAAGTCCCCAACCAAACTGATCAGCAGATCATGGTACGTAGCATGGCCAGGATGGCAGTGGTACGTACAGCCCGCGAAGACGGCCACCGTCACAGATGACCATCCGCCACCGGCATGGGTCCTCGGAGTTGGCGACCCAGTCGACGAGGACGTTGCCGGGGTCGTGCAGCGCCGCCCTGACGGCCACCAGCGCCTCCACTGCAACCACAACAGCACATTCACACGCCGGCGACGACGGCGGCGGCGAGTGAGTACAAAGATCAAAGAAGCCTCCTTGTGACGACGAGTGGCATACTGGCATGGCGATGACGGCATCTACCTTCGACTGCGAGAGACGGAGTCTCCGGCTCGTCCTCCGCCGCGGCCAGGAGCGCCGCCAGCAGCGCGACGGCCGCCGCCGCCGCGGCCAAGGAGGCCGAAATCGCTCGCCGCTCGCCCATGGTGGCTTCGCCGGCGACGCGCGTGGCGGTGGGAGGCAGTGGGTCGAGGGCGCGAGAGCCGAGACGGTAACAGGCGCGGATGCGGGAAGCGACGGTGGAGGAGGAGGAGGAAGAAGGAGTAGCCGCCTCGGGGCGCGCGCAGTGACGCTGACGCCATTGCGGGTGCTACCTGGCTCGCAACGGCGGTGGACGGCCGCTGCTTGTGGCTGGGCTGACGCGGTCACCGGCGCAAGACGCCGGAGCCATGCAGGATGCAGCCATGGCGTAATGCCTCTTTCTGACCTTGGAGATAGAGAGGGCGTCACAGGAGATAGAGAAGATTTGGCAGGTAGATGGACGTGGTGATACTGCAAATCTGCAATGAGCTGGTGGTTAATTAATGCACTGTGTTTATAGTAGTATTAATTTTTTTCAAAAAAATGTTATTCGCATGATCGATCTTGTGGAATATTGGTATTTCTGTCTTGCCACGTTACTCAAGAAAAACCTTCGAACGATCTTCCCACATGTGAGATGTGACAGGTCCGTCGAAGACTCCCATTGTACATAGGGTGGAAATGAGCGGAGGCTCGGCTTGTTAGGTACCGAGCCGAGTCTAAGCCGAGTTAAGAAAGGGGTCCAAGTTTAAAAATAGGCTCGGCTCAGTGGTAGCTCGCGAGTCCACACAAGCCCGAGCCACGAACCACGAACCACGAACCACGAGCTCGAGTGAAAAAAGGCTCGGTGACTGATGAATGATGATGTGCGAGGCACGAGCCGAGCCGAGCTTGCGAGACACGAGCCAAGCCCGAGCGAGGCTCTGCTCGGCTCGGTTTGGTTGGTTGCACGAGTTAAAAATGGTGCTCAACTCGTGCTCGTTTTTAACCAAGCCGAGTCTGAGCAGCTCGTGAGCTTCTGGCTCGTTTTTCAGCTCTAATTGTACATAGATATCCCTCAACATTCATGTACCCGTGGGGGATGATTTTTCTAAAAACTTATCAGTTTTTATGTGATAGAATATAATCAAACAAAGAAGGTTGTTTGTGTGATTATTTGTTAGAAAGAATTTGGTAGGTTAGATATGGAAAACGTAAAAACAACAAAACTCGGTAATTTAAGTCCTCTAATCATCAAAGCTGCACACAAATGACCCCTTCACTGAGTCAACTACGATTTTTTAACTAGCTTGAAATGTTATATTTATTTTTAGATTTTTTTGGCAAAATCTAAATAAATATTATTTTCAAGTTTCTATTTGTTTTGCAAGCCCATCTTTCTTCCATATTTTTATTGCGTTGCACCGATTTTTAAAAAATTTATAGCATTTTACAGCAGCCATAAAAAATAATACAAGACACTAAACAAATATGTAAAGTTCCAAATTATGTGAAAACTTCTATGAGATCTGGCAATCATAAGACACTATGATATATAGTTTAATTTAGATTTTATGAAATATTGTTATATAAAATACGTATTAACATTTGGATCGGACCATGTTTGATAGCCAAAACGGGCTATTGACTCGGTAAAAGGGTTATTTGTGTCTGATATTGATAATTCCAGTACCGAGTTAATCAAATTGGAGCTATGGACCATAATTGGTTAAGTGCCATAGTTTAGAAAGCAATACTTTTTCATACATATATGTGCAAAAAAAAATATTTTAAAAATGAAAATCGTTCAAGTGTCTGGGGTGGGCATATTTTGCCCTGCCCAGATGTAATAATCAATTTATACTTGCTAGTTTTTTTAGTATATTTTGGAAAAAAAATAATACGAAGAAATAGGTAGGTTTTACTAAAAAAAATAGTGGTGTGTGCACATGAAGAAAAGAAATTCATTTGTGTTCCTGTTCACAGGAAGGATCACCAAAGGAATAGATGTGACCGTGTTTGTGATACATGTATAATTATTTTCTGGAAGGACTAGGTAGGTGACCGTCTGTTTTGAGTACTATTAGAAAAACATCGAGATTTCGAATTGAAGTGCTTGTTTGAGACGCACAGTTTTTTTCTCTCTCATGAAATTCACAGCAATATTTTAAACTGCAAAAAACTTCCGTGCAGTTTTCAAAGTTAAAACTTAAAAGCAAGAAGCAGTGACAAGGTATAAGACTATACCAACAACAATACCCAAATTCAAACACCTGTATCCCATTTACCTAAAGATTCCATACTCATATTTAGGGGTCGGCCAAAAAACAAAACGAAAATACCAAACCAAAAATAGCAAAAAAATTAATATTTTTGGTATTTGGTATTTTATTTGGTATTAAAATTATTTTTTGGAAGGACTGGGTAGGTGACCGTGTGCTTCAATTATTATAAGAAAAACTTCGAGATTTCTAATTGGAGGGCTTGTTTGAGACACAAGATTTTATTTCACATGTAATTCACAACAATATTCTAAAGTTCGGGAAATATTCCGTGCGTATATGCATTGATGTCCCATATGCACAGGATATGTGCCCGCTCTAGCCTCGCATATAAATCTTTCAATTCTCTTATCCTTTTTACATGTTTGACGCTTTATAGTACTATTTTTTTATTGAGTGTCATATACTTCAATTAGTACACAAATTATTTTGATTTTGTGAACTTATGTAATGCATCCCTTATTTTCGCCACATTATAATTTTATTTAGTCCTTTGTCACCGACTAGCATAGCACACGGGGGCACACGGGCGTGTCCAGTCCAAGACCAAAAGAGTGGCATGGCTGACAAAAGCCATAAGCGTGCTCTGTCCAACTAGAGCATCAGAGAAGGGAAGGGGAGGCAGGTCTGTGGGCCGAGCTAAGTGGGGATCTCCTAGGCTGGATTCGGCTAATCTCAGAAATGGCAAAGAGGGTAGATGGGCTCGACAAGAGCAAAAAGAATGGTTTTTTATATTTTTATTGTTTTTATTTATTTTATTTAAATTATATGTTGGGTCTTGTCGGGGATAAAAATACGGCCCATTGCCATGGCCCACTCCCTGACGGCCCAACCGAACAGCCTACTAGAGCCCAGCTCCCTAGAAGATTCTATTTGGCCCATATGTATCCTGCCGAACAGCCTCCGGGTTGGCACGGTGCGTAATGGCCTAGGATTTCTGTTTGAGTCCGACTCGAACAGAGTTCTGCACGGCTACGTGAAGACCCGGACGTGGTTTCCCGGATTGGATTAGGAGTCGTGATCCCCAAGATTAGGAGATTACCTTACCTACTGTCGGACGTATTTGGCATGTACTGAGTTCGTTACGATCTCGTAGTTAGCCCGGCCCGATATTCCTCGGTAGGTTAGTAATAATCGTATAACTTCGTATAATGTATGCTATACGAAGTTATTACGTGACCGTGTACGTGGTACATGTATCATACTAGCACGGTAAACGCGTCCGTGGCACGCCATCCGATTGGTCTCAGTGTTAAAGAATTAACCTAAACAAATGCCTAACGTTTTATTTTGATCAGGTTCAAATCAGTGGCTCATTATAGTGTAGAGTCCAAAATTTTAAAAAACAACAAAATTTGGGACGTATAGAATGATGCAATCAATTCTATGAATCCCATTTATTTTTAACGCCTAAATATTTTTATGGACCCACACCATGCAAACATGGTTAAAGTTCCATATTTAAGCCTTGTTTTTTTATTTTTTATTTCATGGACCGCTGACTTTAAACTATAATTATATTTTTTTTGAAGTCTTTTTTTATCCTTCATCCCCATTATTTATTAATTATTTATTACGCTTTTTTAAATGTTTAAATCTTTTCATCAAACACTAGGATGAAATCACGGTTCAATTATATAATGTTTTTGGTCCTGAAGAATTTTTTAAGCAAGTACAAAAGTTAAAATAAGTGGTTTGGTGGTTTTTATTTTATAATTAAAAAGTATTATATGGTATAGGGTATATATGCAAAACCCTTCATTTTTTTTCTTTCACTCGAAACCCTAAACCATAGATAAGTATTATATACTTATTGTGTTTAGAAAAGTATTTAATGCTCACCAAAAGGACAACAGATAGAGCGATGTAATAAAGCATTTGCTAACTTTTTTATGAATCCTAAAAATTTTAGAAATGGATAAATATTTTTATATACTCACAACTAAATTTATTTCATTTTCATTATTCTTGATTTTTCTTACTGAAACCTATTTATCTCTAAAATCTAAATCCTTTTATAGGCCCTACCATGAAATTATGGTTGAGATTCCATATTTTTAGCTTTTTCTAGTTTTTATTTTAATTCCTAAATATTTTTATGACCCTCACCATGAAACTATGGTTTTATTTTGCCATAAAAAGGTACAACAAAAGAAAAAAATGTTATTCTTAAATTCATCCATAAAAATTTGTCCTAGTTTTTTGTTGGCCATAAAAAGGTAAAAATTTGTCCTAGTTTTTTTTTGCCATAAAAAGGTAGAACGAAAGGAAACAATGATTTATTTATTAATTCATTTCCCAACTAAACCTATAACTATTAGAAATAGCTAACTTTTTTATGGGCCCCCACCATGATATTGTGACCGATTTTATTTTTTGTCTTTTCTGCTCTGTAAAAAAATGAAAACGCTTACGAACCTATTAGGGCTCATTTTTAATTTCCCCCCTTTTTTCATCCCAAAAATGTAAATAGAACGAAAGGAAAGAATGATTTATTTATTAATTCATTTCCCAACTAAACCTATAACTATTAGAAATAGCTAACTTTTTTATGGGCCCCCACCATGATATTGTGACCGATTTTATTTTTTGTCTTTTCTGCTCTGTAAAAAAATGAAAACGCTTACGAACCTATTAGGGCTCATTTTTAATTTCCCCCCTTTTTTCATCCCAAAAATGTAAATAGAACGAAAGGAAAGAATGATTTATTTATTAATTCATTTCCCAACTAAACCTATAACTATTAGAAATAGCTAACTTTTTTATGGGCCCCCACCATGATATTGTGACCGATACCACTTACAGCCTATTGGTGGTTGGGGTTGAGATCAACCAACTGAGTTACGCGCACTTAGCGCCAAGGGCAGAGAAGAACACTATGAAACGAAGGTAGAAGAGGGAAGGGGAAAAAAACTAAGAAAATGGGCATCGGCTGGGAGGGCCTGGGATTTGAACCGTGGCCATCTAGCCGAAGTGTAATGCTGAAGACCAACCGAGCAAGTGCCCCGCCTTGTTGATAATTGGTCGAAAGAAATCGTTTTATATATAATTATAAATGAACGGCTGGATTTAACTGTCGGTTCACGATCCAACGGCCATGACTATTCGAATGACGTGGCGGTGTGGGGAAGCCGTACGTGGAGGCACCGGAAGGCGGAGGTGTGGCTTCTTTGTTATATGGAATTGATTTTTTTGGAAGGACTGGGTAGGTGATCGTGTGCTTTAAGTATTATAAAAAAAACTCCGAGACTTCCAATTGGAGGGCTTGTTTGAGACACAAAATTTTATTTCACATGAAATTCACAACAATATTTTAAGTGCAGAAAATATTCCGTGCAGATATGCACCGGTGTCCCATGTGCACTATTAATGTTCCCGCTCCAGCCTCGCATGTAAATTTTTCAATTCTATTATCCTTTTTACATGTTTGATGTTTTATAGTACTATTTTTTTATTGAGTGTTATATACTTCAATTAGTACACAAATTATTTTGATTTTGTGAACTTATGTAATCCATCCCTTATTTTCGCCAAATTATAATTTTATTTAGCCCTTTGTCACCGACTAGCATAGTACATGGGGGCACACGATCCAGTCCAAGACCAAAAGAGTGGAATGGCTGACAAAAGCCACAAGCGTGCTCTAGCGCGGCCAGCATGCTTTGGCTCAACTAGAGCATCAGAGAAGGGAAGGGGAAGCAGGTCTGTGGGCCGAGCTAACTGGGGATCTCCTAGGCTGGATTGGGCTAATCTCAGCAATGGCAAAGAGGGTAGATGGGCTCGACAAGAGCGAAAAGAATGGTTTTTTATATTTTTATATTTTTATTTTATTTAAATTATATGCTAGGTCTGTTTTTTCAGATCTCGCATAGGCTAGAACGATCACCCAAGACGCAAGCAACGAACATGCACCGTTGGGAGTGGCGATCACCCCCATAGGGGTGAGTGGGTGACCGACCTCTAAGTTAATGTGCATGCACGTGCCTTGATCGATCAATATCGGCTTTGGCGCAACAAGGTGCCCCCCCCCCCCCCCCCCCCCCCCCCCCCCTTCTAAAACTATTGCTGGCTAGCCGGCTCGACCCCGCAATCCTTGGAGCCTCAACTCTGTTGAGCCTCAACCCGGAAAGACAGAACGGTCAGAGATGCTCTTTTCACACAATACCTGGTTGACCGACCTCAGGGGAAATCATAACCCCTCAAATGGTCCTTGAGCTTGTCCAGCTCCTTCGCCTGACTTCCCATGTCACCCCGACTGCTGGAGCGGACAACCAAATACTCTTGCATTTCACGCCATATGACTCCTTTTCAGTCAAATCCGCTTACAAGCTTCAATTGTCGGCCGCTACCCTACACCCTCTCTCCAGCGCACTTGGAAGCTTTGGGCACCCTCAAAATGCAAGTTCTTCCTTTGGCTTTTGCTCCAAAAGCGCGTCATGACTGCTGATGCCTTGATGCGTAGCCCTATTTTGAATGCCTACTTTTGCCCCTTTGCTAGCGTAATCTAGATACCCTTGAGCACTTATACCTTCTGTGTGATTTCAGCGCCTTCGTCTAGGGATAGTTTGCCAACCGCCTGCACTTTGACATCCTAAACCCTGTAGGTTGGCAGCATAGCATTTGCATTTCGATTTGGTGGGACAGAAATGTCGCCCGCGCCGCCCCTCCTCATGGTACCCTATCCATCACCGCCGCAACCCTCTAGTCGATCTTGGTTGAGCGCAACAATCGCATTTTCTGCTCTTCGGAAAAACCACGATCAACCTTTCTCCAGCATTTTCTAGACGACATGCGCCTTTGGGTGGACGCAGAAGCTCATTTTGTAATCAGCTAGCTCTTTTGTAAGCCCCATTGGGGGAGGGGAGAGGCGCATATCCCCCACATGTAACACCTCTCGCTTTTGATCAATACATGGCATCTTTCCTATATTTGCTAAAAAAAAAAACAGGAGCAACTTCTTCATTAGCTCATCGGTGAGAGCATCACTATCGTCTTCGTGGGACTGCGTCGCCGTCTCTTGGAGCATCACATGCCAGCAAGGCTCGATGAGGAAGCCACGCCACCCCCCTCACGGCGCTAACAGCGGGGGCGCTCGACGCTCGTGGCTCGGATAATCGGTGCTAGATCTAAAAAAGGATCTGGTATATAATTTTAATAAAATGAATAAAAAGTAATAAAAATAAAAATTGAAAAAAAAATTGGAGAGAGAGTGGGATGGCCTAGGCCCAAGAAGAAAGAGAGTGATCAGCAGGTATGCCCAAGGACAAAATAGACATTTCACAAAGAGACATTGAAATTCTAATTTGAAGACAAATTTCAATTGGATTCAAAGGTGATAGGCCAAGACATGACCAGGTTTATGGGGGAGAAAAGAAATAGGATGAAGGCCCTATAAGGGGAGAATCGGCATTTTAAAATCAATGAATTTTAAATCAAAACATGAACTTTGCACAATTCCTTTAATCTAGAAATCAAAATATTGTTTTCTGAAAACTTTTAAGTATGCATATGAATATATACATGGCTATTTCCTATTGCCATGAGCACGAATAGTATATACAAACGTGTATTAAATCCTACAATAGGTTTTCAAGTCAAAAAGGTTTTGAAATAAATTTTCACGGAATCAAAAACATTATAGTATAGGGATTATAAGTCTAGATCAAAAAAGTAAAATACATAAAATTACAATCCAACATTTTTTAGTAGTTTTATTATTTCCAAAATTGGGATGTTACAAAAAGGTACTTTAGTTCTAAAAAAACATCATCATTAGATGAGGAAATGTGAGTGTAGCACACTAAACAAGCTCTATGGCTATATACGCTTTACATACAAAACAGAAATTCACACCGTGTTACATTTTGACTAATGATTGAACTCTCTTACTCTAACTACATCTCTAACAGCAATCCTTGTGTCTCTGTATACTGCTATTTCTTATTGCAACATCCTCTTCTTCATACTTCTTGTGATGATGCCCAATCATTCCTCTTCTTCAGACATACTTCTTGTGATGATGCCCAATCGTTCCTCTTCTTCAGACTTCTTGTGGTGATGCCCAATCGTATTCAGAGAAGAACATCGTTGTCGTCCCCAAGGATCGACAAAGAGAATGGTGCAATGGCAACGTTGAATGTTGAGGACCCAGCCTTATCAATATGCTTCATCTCAAAATCACCTTCCTACAACCAAGAAAAGAATACAGCTAAGCTGAGCATTGAGCACCACACAAACATCACAAATGCTCCAAATTTTATATGGAATTGCAAATTGCTACTGCTTCTGTCGCAGCTAATAACAAGTTCGCCTGAGTGAAGCTTAAGGTGCCACTATTGGACATTAATTAGTTAGTCCAACAATTGTAATTTAAGGTTTCATACATAAGAATCTCTTGCATGGTAACAAATCCATAAGAATGCATAAATATTTGAAGAAAAATAAAATTGTGACATGTTACCATTCTCCCGTTCGGAGTGTTTAATGGGCACGCAGATGAGTACTCAAAACCTGTCCTTGGGAATATGACAGGCTGCTCCCCCACTACACCAACTCCCCTGACAAACAATGGAGTAGGTCTTATTAGCATCAACTTATATCCTATGCTCAAAAAAATAGCATTCACTTATGATAATTGCAGTAAGGCAAAAAGTACAACAAAGACTAACCAAACATTCTCCGTCCTTCCATTTGCATCAGTGATAATCCAATGTCTCCTGAGAAGCTGAACAGGGCGCTGAGAGTTATTTGTTATTCTGATTCTATAAGCAAAGAAGAACTGTCCCTTTAAAGGTTGGCTCCGGCTTTCAATATAGACACTCCTGACCTGAACTCTTATCCCCTAAAGTTAACAGCACAGCTACCTTAGAAAATTAAATTGAATTCATTACAGGGGTGCATAGAAATGTTTGATCTATATATCTAAAATTGTCAATGAAGGATGAAGATTGTGAGAAAGAAAAGGCTGTTTGATCATTACTTCAGTCGGTAACATGTTTACTGGAAATCCAGGAATCCTAGGTGAATTTTATATCAGAGCTTCCAGTATATTGCAATACTACACGTGAAATCGCATTGCAGAACCAGGTCATTTGAGGTCCCCAATCCCCATCAAAAGTTCCAGCCAGGCAGCCACTAAATGCAATTTTATATCAGAACCAATGAATATTTTAGTCTTCACCTTTTACATGCATGATTGGGAAAAGTATCCAAAAAAGGGACAATGGACATAGCACCAGTAAAGGGTGAGTAAAAAAAGGGACAAAGCATTTTTGGTCAAGTCTGATAAAAATAGTTTCATGAAGATATTAACCCTGTGTAGTTTCTTATTATTCTTTCCCTGCCCTGGCTATTTTCTCATCTCATGATCATAAGTTTTCTAGTGAACTCTTGCTCGCACGACAAGCTGGAATTTTTTTTTTTAAAGTGATTCCTAAAGCTCGGGTTTTCAAACAGTTGGAGGATTTTTCAGGAAATCATAGTACTTTACAAATTGAAAGAGAGATGCCAGAGCTGTAGAATCACAAGAAGATTCAACTAGAAGAAGATACCAAAGTTGTAGCGTCACTAGAACATTTGAGAAGGGAGTGTGGAGCCAAGATCTTCAATTCATCTTGGTACTTGGCAGCATCCTGGGAATCACAAACGCAAAGGAAATTCAGAAACATCCATAGAACATAACAGATTCACAAAACATTTTCTCCAGAATATTGACCTGCGAGACAAAAAGAAAAATGAAATAGCTATAACAGTGAAGTGGCATAGTACTGATGCAGTTCAGAGTTCAGAACATGCAACTGGAATAGAGAAGACACGAGTTCAACCGTGACAGTGGATAGAGGAAACACACATGCGTGTGACTGCCTCAGACTCCTCTCGTTCTCAATATCAAATATATGTGAGAAAAGAATCAGACATCTGTTGTGGACTAATTGTTGAAATCATGGTCAGCACAAGCACATATCAGCTGTCAGCTTATCATTAGAAGTTGCTGCCGGTGTTGAAAATAGAAACAGTGCACCTCTTTGGTTTAACCAAACATTGTTACCAAGACTGGTGGAATAATCTATATGATGCTGTATGAATGCAATACCTCAAACCTCTCCTCCTCAACTGCGTTCTTCAGCAGCCGGCGGAGGCGCAGGACAGGCTCCTCCTCCTCGAATGACCTCAGCGAGTCCCTCAGCCTCGCCGCCTCCTTATAATCCTGCAAAAAAATATCCATATTGCAGTCAATTAACCGTCACAATTTGGATGGCCTGAATGCAATTCTATCATCCTGTGAAATGTAGTCACTCTCCTTGTACTATACCTCGAATTGAGCAGCGACGGCGAGCTGCTGCTTCAGCATGGCATATTTCTGGCTCCTCATCAACAAAGATGCCGCCGCCTTCTCTTCTTCCACTTTCCGCGCAGCCTCGCCGATCTCCTCGTCCCTCCCAGGCGAATTCGAGCTCGAGTTCGCATCCGACGACGGCGAGGACGACGACGACGCGGCCGCCACCACAGCCCGCCGGGCAGCGGGCGAGCTCCCCCGCGGCCACCTTGCGGTTCTTGGCCTCCGCCCCATCCACACCGCCGCCGGAGCTGCCGCCGGCGGGCTCAGGCCCACCCACTGCATCCTCCCTCGCTCCCACCCCCCAATGAACCAAATCGAATCGGCTCTTCGAAACGAAAGTGAAACAAAATCGAAACCAGCCGCAAGTGGATGGATCGCTGCGGTTTCTTGGAGGCCGGCGAGTGGCTGCCGAGGCTCCCCTCCCTGCGGCTGGCTAAAATTAGCCGCTGTTCTTGGCCCCCATTTCTGTGGCTCCGTCCATCGCCAAGAGGCCACCAATTGAGAGAGGGGAGGGCGAGCAAAAAAATCTTGCTATTTCGTGCGGATTAGCGACTCCCACTGTCGCACATTATTGGGTCGAATGAGACTTGGAACGTGTTCGGATCGCACAGAGGTTGGGATAGGTTTGTGAAAAAAATCTGGTCCTGTGACTAGAGCTGGCCAAATGGGCTGAACCAAGTGGGCCAAACCGGGTGGCCCGTTACTGTACTTTGGGCTCGCCTGGTTCGGTTTGTTTCCAAAACGAACCGTGCCAGACCGGTTCGGCCCAGCGAACCGTGCCAGGGGGTGGCACGTGGCCCGTCAAACCAGCACGGTTCGGTTCGCATAGTATCGGCCCAGTTCGTTACTATGCGAATCGAACCGGCCCGGTTCGGCCCGTTGTACTGTAGCAATGGAAAATTTGAAAATCGAACTCTCCCGCCGCCCGCCATCCGCCCGCCCACTGCCCCGCACTCTGTCTCCCCAATGCCACGCGAGCCCACGCGCCAGACAGCGCCAGGCCACGCGGGGCTACGAGCCACTACGGCGCGTCTACGCCCACGTGCAAGCGGCCACGTGGCCACTACCCACAAGCGCCGGCGGGCCCCATGCGGTCGGCGCCTGTCCCTCACGCGCCAGCCCCTCGCCCGCCCCGCCAATGCGCCGTTGCCACGTGGCCTGGCCGCTCCGGCCCCCGTGCCCTTTCCCACCCAGCATCGGCGTGGCGTGTCCAACGGCTGACACGTGGCACTGAACCGGGCGGGCCGATTCGTTCGGTTCGCTTTTTTATACCCGTTGTGAATATAGCCGTTCAATTCTTTAAAAATTCATAAAAATAGCAAACAATTCCAATAAATCTCAATTTTTTCCTATAAATAGGTAACCACACCCTCTTCTGTCGGCCACCCTTCCAACCCATTATCTCTTAAGTCTCTCGTGTGCGTTGCGTATTTGCAATTTGTGAGCTAGAAAGGCGTTACTAATTACAAATTTGGGCAAAGATAAAAATATTTCATAAAAATATTTCTGACTTTCATATGTGTTGGTGTGATCCTGTGAGGTTGATATATTCCATATATTTGTTTGCTATATATTTGGTTTGTGTATTGTGATTCTAAATTAAGTGTTGTTTTGTTATTTCATGTATAGACAGCTTCCTGAAATGGCTGATGGTCGTTCTCCGTACGACGAATTTCACATTAGCCAGTTCGGATTAACATCGGACGACTACGAGCCAATCGGTCAAAATCTATCGGAACCGGTTCAAGAAACGAAAACTAGTAGAACCGAGGATCATCCCTATGATTCTGGATCTGATTCAACCTGTGCTTCCAGCTCCGATACCGTAGGATCGAACCGGTCGGATGTGTGGAACGACTACGAGGAGTTGAAGCACCATGTGGACGGCAGGCTAGTGAGGTATGGGGCTAAATGTAAAATTTTTGGACAGGAGTTATCGGGGATGACAGGCTCGGGTATGGGACATCTGAAGAGGCACGCTGCGGCATGTAAGAAGAAGAAAGGTGTTCAAATGAGGCAGCAACAGTTGAGCTATAACCCTGATGGTTCGGTAAGTAACTAGGAATATAATTTCGACGTAGCTAGGGAGGCGTTGTGCCGATTAATTGCTTCTAAAGATTTACTTCTAGGTTTTGATGATTCTCTTACTTTCGAAGAATATATTAAAACTGCTCATAATCCTATATATAGTAGTGTTTCTCGTCAAACAACGACTAGAGATTTAAAAAAATTATATACCGCCAACAAATTAAAGTTAAAAGAAGAATTTAAAACCTGCACATTTTCTGTGTCGTTAGCCTCGGACATCTGGGCTGGTAGGACTAGAGAAGATTATTTAAGTGTTGCTGCTTATTATGTTAACCAAAACTGGTAAATAGAAAAAAGAGTAATTGCTCTTTGCCTTATTGATGTTAATCACACCGGCGAAAATATTGTTGATTGCATTATGAATGTTGTTCAAGAATTTTAAATTACCGATAAAATTTTTGCTATTATCTTGGATAATGCATCTGCTAATACTAGTGCCATGAATATTTTGAAACTTGTTTTATCTACGTACGCCGAATCATTTTTAATGCATCAACGTTGTGCATGTCATATTATTAATTTAATTATTAAATGTAGTTTAAAAAGATTGCAACCTTATCTTCAAGTTATTCGGAATGCCATCTCATTTTTAAATAGTTCTAATAAAAGAATTGCTGCATAAAAAAATTATTGTCGTGCATCATATATTTAGCCTAGGAAATTTAGCCTAGATATATCTATTAGGTGGAATTTCACCTATCTTATGTTGCAGCATATATTACCATATAGACAGGTTTTTGAAATTTTTATTAACACTCAGTATCCAACTCAAGATGGAATACCACTTTTGACCCCACGGGTTTGTCAAGTACTTACTCATTTACATTGATTTCTTGAGATTTTTATGAAGCTACCGTTAGCGCTTCTACTGTGTATGAGCCTACATCTTCTTCTATTATTATGTCCATTTATTATATTGCTAATCAGTTAAAAATGTTTGAAAATGATGCTATTTTATTTGGTGCAGTTAGCTGTATGAAAACTAAATATTTAAAATACTGGAGAGATGTTTCATTCTTATATTCTTTTGCTTTTATCTTAGACCCTATAGCTAAACTTCCTGGATTAACTAATGCTCTAACACAACTTGGTGCTCCTACTGGAATAGATTATTCAAATTATTTTGAAGAAGTTAGAAGTAAACTTAATGTTTTTTATAGAAAATATGAAGAAAAGTATGCAGGAGTTCGTCCTCCACGACCACCACCAGTTCAACAAACGGGGAGAAAGATGTCCTTTTAAAAGACTATCACGGGTAAGGACACTTCAAGTTCTTCGGGCAGTTCTACTCGCCCGACTGCACAGGCATCATGTAGAGCTGTTGGCGAGATTGCCTCCTATCTAACAAAGGACGTCGTCGACATCCAGGAAGAAGAGTTTAATATTCTTCTATGGTGGTAGTAGCATAGTGGAACATATCCGGTGCTATCTATACTAGCATGGGATGTGTTAACTGTTCCGGTCTCCATTCTTCCGAGTCCGCTTTTAGCCTCGTTGGGAGAATACCGGAGGAAAGACGGACTTCCCTCCATAGTGACATAGTCGAAATACTACTGAGTACAAATGATTGGGCATTAGCCGAAAGACGACAGCAAAACATCGTCGCCGAGAGACAAAATCAAGAGTTGGCGGCTGCATTCGGGGGTTTATAACTTGATGAAGATTAAAGAAGGCCCCAAAATTTTTTATTCCTGTATTGTAGAGTTTTAGGCTGTACTCTTTTTTCTTTTCCAAGGTTTTCTCAATTTCAGTTTTTACTTGGTAAAGTTTTTGACGAGGCAGCCCATGTGTATTAATAAAAAAACTCTGCAATACATTTTAAATATTTCTCCATATATATTTAATTTTTTTCCATATATATTTGAATTTTTTTAATTACTTACATGAATTATGGTTCACATTTTTAATTTTTTGGATTTTTCTAATTTTTTTGACATATTACACGAAAACCGGGCCGACCGGGCCAAGCCGCGCCAAACGAACCTAGGCCAGCCCGGTTCGTTCGGTTCAAGCAGCGAACCAAACCTGGGCTGGGGAGCCGGCCCGTTGGTTCGTTTGGCTCGGTTCGCATAGTAACCGGGCTGTAAACCGAGCCGGGCCGGCCCAGAAACGAACCGTGCCGAACCAGGCCGGCCCGTTGGCCAGGTCTTCTTGTGACCACATAGGGTTTGGTGACTTGGTCGCCGTCGGTCGAACCGGCCCAGAGAGTGAAAAAAAAGTAAAATTATATGAATGACAAACAATTTGCATGTTTGCCAAATCAATATTAAGTACGGTGACCTTCCATCAAATGAAACTGAACATATGAATTTCTTCGATCCATGATATCTTCCGCTAAAACTGAACGTATGAATTTCTTCGATTCATGGTATCTTCTGCTCTTTCAAGCATTTTTCATCCTTTTTCCCTTCCCTCTCTTTTTCCCTCTCCCAACGACACTTAAACCCCACCTGCTATCCTCTTTTCATTCTTCTTCTTCTTCCTCCTCCTCGTTTCTTCCCAACCCAGCGGCAGAGGCCGCTCGAAGAAGACGCGTTCGGGGAGTGAGTGGAGAGGCTCCTTGATGTTGACACCTCATCAAAGCAGAAGGGGACGACTCATGCGAGGAGGTCGGTCATCTCAGCCAAACTGAAGAATCATAACAGGTGTGAGTACGTGAGGTGAGACGGTAGGGACACTTCCCACCACATGTGGCTATCTATGTTGGTTTCGACAGTGGTGAAGAAGCATTTGTCGAAGATCTTGACCACATAGCAGCCAGGCATGGAGGAGCATGCCACCATTGGGTTAGTGAAGAAGGACGAAGAAGAAGAAATAAAAGAGGCTGATGTGTGGAGCTTGACTGTGAGTGTTGGTAGGAGAGGGAAAAGAGAGGAATATCAAATATGGGCACTTCAGTCTTTTCATCCACGAAATAAGGAAAAAATGGATGAGAAAATGGGAGAAAAGACAATAAAAGGTAAAAAAATTTGAGAGATCAAAAAAATTTGTGGGGCTGGTGTTATTTGTCGAAAGATCAAAGAACTATCGTTTTGGCCTAGGCGCGTGTCTTACGTGTCATTCATCGAATTTTTCTGAGTAAAATAAGGTAGCATGGATCCCTTTTGGCTCTTTGACTAGCCTGGCTGGACAAGAAGTTGTAACGATACCCAACATTTGTTTTTCTTGAAGGCCGCCTCGATGCCTATGAAAGCAAGCTTTTTCTTCGCTTGCTCAGGTGAACCGATTCAGCTTTCCTATGTTGGCATGGCTAGCTTTGTTGGGTGAGACCAGTTGAGCGATGTAGGCAAGAAAATCAAATGTGTCCAAGTCATCGAAACTATTTTGGAAGAAGTGTCGATTTCATCTTCGAACATTAAATGGAGCCTCAAATTAGTAACCAGGTGACATTGGTCTCCATGGTATTGCAAAAGGCTTGATTTAGTCCCTTAACCGGTCAACAGACAATTTTAGGATGACATGGTTAAAATTTTGATGGTAATGGACATTGGTGTTGGCTGATTCTGCTTGCATGCATGGTAGTCTACATGGTGTCCATGTGACATCATTTTCTTTTTCTGGTTATTTACCTCCCATCCTCTCTCTTCCCTCCCTCTTTCTCCTCTCTCTCTCTCATCAGGAATGTGTTAGTCGTCGTAGCCCTCGATCAGGTTGTTGTTGCCCCACTCTCTAACGAACTCTCGCTTCTTTCTCCCTTATCTCTCATCTCTCTCTGCTCAATCATGCCGTTATCGGTACATTGAATGATCAATTACTATGCATCTCTATCATATCATGGGATGGGAGCAAAGGTCATTTCCATATGGTGGTGTGCCCCTTTATGTACTAGGTACAACAAATAGGCACCGTTGGTCCGTCCCTAGGTGAGTAGGTGGGGCATTTTTAATGATGATACTTTCTTCCAACTTTATGTGACTTAACGAATCAAATGAATAGTGGTAGGTCACGCAAGGATTCAAGAAAATGTCACCGGTAAAAGATGCCTGCACCCGTGCCACATCGGGTAACGACACTACGCCAAAACATGCCAAATGTACCCCCTCATCTGTGTCGGTTTACTTTGAACCGGCACAAATGAGGTCTTCTGTGTCGGTTCATAAGGAGGCAGCTAGGTGGATACTTCTGAGCCAGGCACCTGTGTCGGTTCATTTCTAACCGGCACTGATATACCACACATCAGTGTCAGTTAGTAACATGAAATGACGCTGAAGAGGGTCGGCTCCTTTAGTGTCGGTTCATGTATCAAACCGACACTAATGCCTGCCTTTCTGTGCCATTTGTTGTTACAAACTAACACTGATGTGTCTGCAGCTTACCAACCTAATCATTGCCCCATCTTTTAGCCCGAGCCTTCTTCTTCTTCCTCCCCTCTTGAACCATTCTTTCTTTCTCTTCCACTATTTCTTCCTCCTCTTCTACAATTGCTTATTCTTCCCCATTTCTTCTTCCTGTTTGATCTTTTGTGCATGGTCTTCTTCAACCTCATATGAATAGTGAGTAATATTCTCTCTCTTGCATATTACTTACTATTTCTTTTGCCTGGGAAGAGTGAGTAATTACTCTTTCTTAGATCTTGCATGATTTGGTTTGGTGATGAAATTTTTTTACTTCTTTAATATAAGTCTAGGAGTTATGTAATGATGGTATAGATAGCTAGCTCTCTAGGTTTTGATATTGGACACTTATAATTGCATTAGACCCGACAAATGTTACCTAGTGGTGTGCTGTAAGATTTAAGATATTAGCTCTATGTTTTACATTATGTAAAAAGGGAGACTGAAATCCTTTGTCAACTAGATAGTGCATGAAATTCTCTACATGCTTACATACTGTCAAATTAAAGAGGACAATTAAGAACATCCAAATTCACTGTAACAAATAATATTATAGATCTTACATGGTTTACTTAAAAATTATATTTGATAATGGATCGTGAATAAAATAATATTTTAAATATAGATGGATCGGAGATGAATGTACGATCAAAGCCGTTGCAGCAAGGAGTATATCGAAGGTGTGGCTGGTTTTCTTAGCATTGCCGATGAGCACAGGAGGAGAGAAAATTCACAATATATATTGTGCTCATCTTTGATTGCAAGAATGAGAAGATGTACTCAAATAGAGATCAGATCCACACGCACCTCATTCGAAGAGGCTTCGTATGTGGTTACACAAAATGGACCAAGCACGAAGAAGAGAAAACTGTAGAAGAAAGGGATAATATCATGCACGACGAAGCAAACAATATTTCAAATGATGGCGATGGTTGTGGACTAGGCGAGGATGTAGATTTCGTCGGCCAAGAAAATGATCTTTCTCAGATGTTACGTGATGCAAAAGAAGAAGAGTACAATACTAGGAAGGAATATAATCAATTCATTACCTTAATACATGATTCAGAGAAACCTTGTACCAAGCATGTAATGAACAATACATGAAGCTGCAAACGGTGCTTTCTCTGCTATAGTTGAAGGCACGCTATAAATGATCAGACAAGAGCTTCACATCCTTGTTGCATATTTTGTCTGATATGCTTCCGGAAGGAAATGTGTTGCCAGAAACAACATACCTCACCTAGAAGGTTGTCTACTACTTGGGATTAGATGTGTAGAGAATTCATGCATGCCCAAATGATAGTATCCTATATCGAAAAGAACATGCAGAAAAACATATATGTCCGATTTGTGGTGTATCACGATACAAGCGTAATGGTGTTGGCTCCGATGAAAGTGAAGACATAGAGATTAGCAAACTACCCCCAGCTAAGGTTGTGTGGCATTTGCAGATTATCCCCCGCTTGAAGCGCTGGTTTGGGAACAACAAAAATGCAAAATTTAGGAACAACAATGTCCGGGTACTACATTTATCTCATTATGTAACAGGCATCTCTATCTACAATTCCAGACTAGGACGTTGAGGTTTGTTTGTGAAAACATATTTCCTTGATCATGCCATTCTATTATTTAGTTCTAATTACTTTATCCTCTTAATAGAAAATCAAGCTTCCGACTGGAGATCTGTCACTTGCCGTGCTACAAGGCATTCAGGGACAACTGGCCTGCCTCATCTTTGATGAAGTCATTAATAAGAAAGGCCAATTTCACCACACTGATAGCAATGATCCATTGTTTTATAAAAAAATACCAATCAACCAGAAGAATCTCTGATGCAGACGTAGATTTAGAGGAAGGTGCAGGGGAAGATGAAGTGGAAGGTGCAGTGGAAGGAAACGCTTAACTTCATTATGTGGAGCAAAACTTTTTGTAACAGGCATGTGTTGTGACCCAAACTTATTTGACTATTTTATCGCTTTATTAGAAGTACTTGTGGAAATCTTGAATGCCATATCAAAGCAATTATTCATTTTATTCGCGTTGACTTGTTTGAAGACACTTATTTAAATTGACTATTTTGTCGACTTCGCGCTTATTATATGTAAATGATGTGATGTGTTAAGATTATTTGTAATGATGTCATGTCTTTTGATTGTGAAGAAGTATTGTGGGGATATGTTGTGTTCTGTATTTCTAAATGTTGTGATGATTATATTTGTAAAACTGTGTGGGCACAAAAAGGGTTCGTTGGCATCAGTGTTGGGTCAGGCATCAATGTCGTTTCGTCGCATGAACCAACACTGATGCCAGACCCATCAGTGTTGTTTTGTGGTATGAACCGACATTGATGCCGGACCCATCAGTGTCGTTTCGTGTTACTAATCGACACTGATACCTAGACCCATCAGTGTCGGTTCAAGCCTGGACCCATCAGTGTCGGAATATCAGCGTCGGTTCGAAAACCGACACTGAAGACCTGTTCAATACTAGTGCGCGAGCTGCTAAGAGCATCTCTAGCAGGTTCCCTAAACCGTTCCCTAAAACACTATTGCGGACAGTCAGGCTCTATAAGCATCCAGCAGGGTTTCTATCTCAGTCTCTCCAGAGAATCTCTATATCTTTTAGAGATAGGGACTCTACTGAAGACGATGAAAATATAATAAACGAATAGTGATTTAGAGAATGGATATAGAGAACGAAAAATAGAGATCCTTCTGGCAATGCTCTAAGGTTCTATGAGTTGCGACCAGCCGGCAATGTTTTTTCTGTCCACAGTTAGTTAGTTAGCATGTGCTCTCTTGGGACAGAAACTCCAGAGGCATCCGGGCATTCCATGTTTATCCCATGGGGGCGACTAGCCCACGGTATCCCGTCGGGAGCCCACCCCGACGGGATACCTCCCCTCCACTCGCCGCCTCCTTCCTCGAGCGCCCTCCCCGCCCCCCGCCGCCTCCTTCCTCCGCCCCGGCCGGCGGCGCCCTCGCCGCTGGCCGCTCCGCCGGCCGCCTCCTTCCTCCGCCCCGGCCGGCTTCGCCTCTTGCTCCGCACACCCCCGTCGCCTCCTTCCTCCGCCCGGCCGGCCACCCTAACCCGAGGGGGTGAGGGGCGGTCCGCCCTCCACCGCTGGCCGACCGCCTTCACCCCCTCTCCCCCGGCTCCGGCTACGCCACCGCCGCCTCCGCCGCCGCCCCCGACGAGCCCCACCCACCGCTGGTCCGCCGCCTCCCCGACCTCCCTCTAAACCCCGCCGGTCATATATTTTCCCTAACCCCGAAACGGCGGCGGCGAGCTCGACGGCGGCGACGGCGAGGGCGACGGCGGCGACGGTGACGGCGAGGTCAGCTCTCTCCCTCCTCCTCCTTCCTCCTCCTCCTCTCTTCTTCCTCGTCCCGATCAGCCCCCCTCCCCCCTCGCCCGGATCCAACAGCAACGAGGTATCCCGTCGGCGCGAGCGCGCGACGGGATACCGTTGTGAGGAATTTCTGTTATCCCATTCCTATTTCATGGCAAATTAACTAGTAAGCTATCCAGCCATTCACTGCTCCCGTCTCCTTCGTCTGCCGTATCTCATGTACGTACGCGTTGTATCTCTGTGGCCAGCGTTTCTCGATGTCTCCCATTTCCTTTCTCTCTCTCTCTCGTGCTTCTTGCGTTCTGGAGATGGTATTCCGTGGATGTGGCATTGGCAGCCTCTTTGTTTGTAGCGTTGCGTGCCGCTTTGGGCTTTGGGTGACGGCGCGCCCTGCTCCAGCCATTCCGGCCGCATGCTCATTTCCACGGTTCTATATTGTGCTTAGCAGCCATGCATCCGTTGACGGTTATATATTTCTTTGCACGCTCGTGGACACCGGACAGGCATGGTCCTTTTCCAGGTTAAATCCAGATTATAATTTACGATGAGAAATCTGTTCTTTTCTGATTTTCTAATAAGATGAATGTTTCGGCGCTTTGTGATATCATTTTGTAGAGGGCTTAGCATTTTCTTCTCGAATAAGTTAAAAGTATTTTTGACAATATTTTTAGCCTGGCTAAACTCTATGTCAAGAGCAGGGATTTCATTTCGGTGAAATTCCACGGATTGATAATTTCGCTTGTGAACGAAATTTTTTGAGCACCCGAAACATGAATTTAGTCACAGTTTTGGGCGTCTTCATGATGATATGATGATATTAGAGCGGTGCGATGAGGAGGCGATCGTGTCAAAGATGGAGCAGCCAAAAAAGTGACAAAAACAAATTTAATTTCATATAAAAATTCGTGGATTTCATCAAATTTCGATGTGAACAAAACTTTTGGTCACCTAAAACGTGAATCCCTAGTTGATAACCAACAAATTTTTAGGTTATCTCAGCTAATAGGACGTCCAATTGCTCCCCTCACCAAGATGGTGATGACGATGAAGATCCTCCGCCTCTGCGAAGCCGGCCTTCTAGATGGCACATGCAGCCTTCCACACAGCCCTCGGGTAGCAGGGGTCAGCAAAGCCAGTTTTGCTCAAAGCATGGGCAGCAGTGCCAACAACGCCATCAGGGTTAGGGCCAACGTCAACGTCATCAACAACAGTGGTGTTGGTGGCGGTCGCACCGGGCAGCGCAATCGTAGTTGCTTCCTCGCCTACAGGTCAAGACGTCACTTCCCATCAGGTGTACGCAATGTTTGCCGATCCTCTGGTGTTGCCATCTTGCGCTTCCTCACATCTGGCTGTTTTTGTGGATATATCTCATGAGGGAGGAATTCTCTGCACGTAGTCCTTCCGTCTTATAGGCCAGGATTTCTAAAGTTGCTCCATCTCAGGAGGATGCATCGGTGCCTTCACATAGCACCCTTGCTCTTGATGATTCATCTCAGCAGTCTGCACTGGCGTCAGTTGACCCTAGCAGCCCAATGTTGGCCCCTTGTTCGAAGAGGATGAAGTCCACCAAGCCATCCTCTCTTTTCCACGCGGAAAGGCTCTAGCGCCGGATGGTTTCACTAGGGATTGTTACAAGATCTGCTAGCTGATTATCAAGGAGGATCTTGTGGCTACTTTTGAACAACTCTAGCTAGGCAATGCAAACGGGTTTAATCGTCTAAACTCCGCTCACATTGCTCTCTTGCCAAAGAAATAGGATGCCACCTCAGTAAAAGGACTATGGGTGCATTAGCCTGTCCCATAGCATTCAATAGCTCTTCTCGAAGATTTCTAGCAAACATGTTGTCCACCCCATCTAGATGAGCTCGTCTCCCCGTGCTAGAGTGCTTTCATACAAGGCAGATGTATCCAAGATAATTTACTTTTCGTTAAGAAGACTATCGTAGGTTTTTGCCACAAAATGGTGCTTGTCGTGTTCATCAAGCTAGACATAGAAAAGTCCTTTGACTCCCTTAGTTGGGAGTACCTACTTGAGCTGCTTGAACACTTGGATTTTGGGCGAAGGTGACGCGATTGGATCTCTTTGATGCTCTCATTGTCCTCCTCTCGCATTCTCTTCAACGGAGTACCGAGCACTAACTTTCCCATCGCTTGATCCGCTATCCCATTAGTTGTTCATTTTAGTGATGGAACACTTTAAAAGCTCTTCGAGCTTGCCTTAGGTTATGGCCTCCTACAACAACTAAAGTCTTCTGCCCCCACTTACGGATTTCTATGCATGTGGACGGCGTGGTTCTCTTCGCTAGGCCCAGTCGCTAGAATATATAGGTCATCATAGAGGGCCTACAAAATTTCCATTTGCCTCAGGACTCAGTTAATTGGGATAAGACCGAGCTTTATTCCATACATTATGAACAACTTTTATATAGAGCCAAATTTTGGAAAGTCTTCCGATCCAATGAAATTCCTTTTTGTTTAGGTGCCTCGACCTCCCTTTAGACCCACTAAACAATGAAAAGTGGATGTGCTCCCTTTTCTTGAGAAATTCAGAGCTAAGATTTCCAATTGAAAAGCAACTCTTCTTTCTCGTGCAGGCCGCCTAGTTCTCATCAACTCGGTCCTCACCTCTATGTAGTCTATTTTTTTAACTTTGTTCAGGTTGGACAAATGGACTTCCAAAAGGATTGATAAAGTTAGTAGAAGTTTTCTTTGGAAGGGTGAGCAAGAGTGCAGCGGGGGCACTACAGGTGATTTGGTGCAAAGTTGCTCACCCTAAGAGTTTAGGTGGTGCAGGAATTAAAGATATTGCAGCTCTTGGTCGTGCTTTGCGCCTACATTGGATTAGGATTGATGTTGTAGGCCCACAACGACCCTGGAAGAACATGGTTTTAAGGTGAGACAGATTTGATTAGGAACTCTTCGATATAGAAACTATAGTGCTTTTAGGGAACAGGAAAACGACAAGCTTTTGAGAATCCCATTGATTCGAGGGGAAGCCACTCCGCCTGATTGCACCACATTGCTACCAACTTGTTTTGGACAAAGGACCTATGGTCCACGCTGCTTTATCCACAGGTTCTTGGATGAGACCCCTGCGACATTTCAACACAACAGAATAACTGGAGGAATTCCTTGCCATCTGGAAAATAACGCAACAGATGGTCCTAGTTGACTCGGTGCAGGAAGTCATCCACCTCCGTTGGTAGGTATTCGGCCAAATCAGCTTATGACGTTTAATTCATGGGCTCCTTTCCAGATCATTGCTATTCACTCATGCGGAGAGCAAATATGGAACCGAAGTGCAAATTCTTCTATTGGCTTGCTATCCAGAACATGCTCCTAGTCGTGGATCGTTTGGCAGGGAGAGGATGGCCTCACTCCCCAAACTATGCCCTTTGTGGTGTCCTTCCTGAAGCAACCCAGCACATGTTCTAGTCTTATATTTTTGCTCTGTAGTTTTGGAGTACTCTCTTTCAGAGGTTGGGGTCGCAATCTCCAGCTCTTGTAGCGAGCTCTGTTGGCTCTTGGTGGATGAGCTCCATGTAAATGCACCTCACCAGGAGGACATCGATGGCGTGATCATCTATGCGATGTGGCATACTTGGATGGAGCGTAACAATATAATTTTTAATCATATTTCTCGCTCTCCGTTTGTGATGACCGAGCTAGTGCTAGAGGATTTTTGTTTGAGGAGGCTAGCAGTCGCCAAGCCCCCTCTGGCTCTGGTTGCGGGTTGATCTATTGGATGTGGGCTGCGTGCAACTCAAAGGGCTACTGGCATGTGTGCAGGAATCAGGATGGTGTCTTTACGGTTATTATTTTTTTCTTTCATTTTCTTTCCATGAATGTCTAGCACCTTGCCTAGCCTTTAAAAAAAAAAGTAGGATTTTGATGGAACTTAGTAATATTTTTTTAAAAAAAAACAGAACTCTACTTTGCTGAGCATGAATCTAGTTAGCACCCATGAGTGTTTAGTCAGATGGCAATCATGTGCATGGTTTGATTGAACAAATATAAACAGAGCTACAAATAACTAGATGCTTCATTATTTTAAGTTAAATATTTGAGAGCCCTATTTAGGATTGACCAAATGTCTAAAATTACTTCATATAACTCGATTTACATCTAAACACCTCCTACGGGCCAGCACAATAGACTAATAAATAATAGCCCCTCGAGCGCTTTCCACACCACGTGTCAGAAATGTTAGTGCCACACGTCTTTCTTTTTTCTTTTTTTAATCTTTTTTCGTTCTTTCTTTTCTTCACTTTAGCAAGTCAAGTTAGAGACAAGAGCCAAATTGTAGCAAGGCGAAAGAAAAAAAAAAGATAAAAAGATAAAAAATAAGGAAAATAAAAACGGAAAGACACATGGTGGTGTTAACATGGGTGACCTCTGGCGATGAAACTATATAATTTAAGAATACAATCTATAATTTTCTATATTATTTTTAGTAACAGTCCAGGCGATGCTAGAACTAAGAATCAACAGTGCCTAAACACACACGTGACAAACAGGGGACACTAAAGGATGACAAGTTTATTTGGCTAACTGTATATACGAATGCATCCTGCCGGGTACCGTGGTCCAGCACGTCGATGTTTGATTGAAACAATCGTGGGAAATGAACAAGGCTTATTAGTTTGGACTTTCGTCTGCAGTTGAGGTTTTAGCGCGCTTTCAGTGTCACTAACAATTTGACGCGTGGGAAAAAAAAACTATATAAAAGCATGATCCACATGGTGTCCAGGAAACTAACAGCACTGTTTGGCAGGGGGCGCTATTGAAACCTGGGATTCACTCAATAACTGCATAAGCCAGAGACATCAGACGTTAGACGTTGATATTCCTTTCTTAAATTATTTATTAATTATCGTTTTGAGCGCTTTGACCCGATCATGCCGTTTCTCTACAACCTTCAAGTCAGCGGTAAATGTTTTTTAAAAAAATTTAGCTTTGGTTACTAATTTGGATTTATGAAGGCAATCGTTAATGTGGTCAAAATTCAGTTTAGATAATCAGATAATTTCAATACCATGGCTTATCCAAATATTCGTTCGAGAGTACACACGATAGATGAAAGAAGAGTGACGAGGAAGAGTCGAAGAATTAAAGAAACTCTAAGGTTAAGCTTATTATTTTTATGGTTTAATGTTGTTCCCAGAATTCTAATGTTTTGATTTGTTCATTTTTAATCTCAAATTTACTCGTCAAAACTCTTGAAAATAAATTGAATGGGAAGGTTTATTCTCTCATGGTTCCACAAATCCGTAATCTTAGCAATCCAACTCAATCCATAAAAACACGACACATATTGAAGGGTGAGCCACGTGGATAAAAAAAAAATACACTTTAGGTACGTAAAGTCGTGTCGTTAGTTCACTCGGGTATTCATATATTTTAAGGCTATAGACATGTATTTAAAAAATATGCCTCATAAATGGGTCATCTAAAGTTCCAAATAAGATTTTCTATAGGAATTTGATGAACCCACCCATATCACAATTTTGCAATAAGAAAGATTTTGTCACCCTTCTAGAGGTGCCACCAGGCACCAGGTACTAGAAGATACAATCTAGATCTAACGTTTATTTGGTAAAAGTGTGATTGAAATAATACTTTTATCTCTCATCCTCCTCTCTCGTTCATGGAAGACGATGGCAGTGCATAGATGACTGGAGGCCCACGACCGCAGGTTAGGCCACAACGAAGATCACATCAGCGATTGTCCGTGCGACAGCGATGGTCGACACGACACCAACTCGCAAGGCGGCGGAGGCCAACATGGTGCTAGCTCCCAAGACGACGAAGGCTTGTGGTAGGTCATGCTGATGAACGTCACTCAGTAGCGGGAGCACCAGCGGAGGCTTGTGAGTTGGCAGTGGCTTGTGGGGCAGCAACGGGTGGAACTCTGACAAAGGACATAGCAAAGACAGCTAAGCTTGCAAATGCAACAACAAATTGTGAGATCTTGTGGGAAGGCATGTGAGGCGATGCATGGAGTTGGCGGGGGCTCAGCTAGGGTTGCACAAGAGGTGGCAGAGAGATTGGAGGCACGAGAACAAGCGGTTGTGTGGCTAGCCACCCAACAGCTGCCGGGTGGAATAGGAAGGATGAGGACAGAGAGAGGGAGAGAGAGGAGAGGGAAAGAGTAAAAGTTCCAAAACAACTCTTACAATAAACTCCATTTTCTTATAGCTGCAAATCAACGCCGCCTTGCTCCCATCCGCCTCCTTTGCTCACTTGTTCACCCGACGCCTTCATTTGATTTAACCAGACATCCTCTAGCTAGCCAACTGCTCCTAACTCTCGATGATGCCCTCGCACTCATCCACTCAACATTGTAAAAAAACAAAGAAACCAAACAACTCGTTATAAAAACACTAAAAAAATGGTAATTAAATCAAACCTGCCGGGTAATTTAGATTTAAAATGTAATCATTTTGAATTGGACCTGTTACCTCTAAATCAACTAAAACATTAGATTCAGATTCTCCGACTTTGCACGTGACATTAGGGTTATAGGTACAGAAACATTAACCACAACAGCAACACACCCGCACATTGGCACTCTAGCAAATACCGCTGAAAACAGTGATCCGAAAAATGTTGAGGCTTGCAACAAAAGTCCCTGCCTTGCACTGTTGATGTGCTCTATAAAGTTCGATCTGGATCGTTAATTGTCCATCGGGACGGCTGAAAATGCACGCAGCACAGGTAGCCCTCTTCCTTGGCGCCTGCCCTGCCACTGTCACGGCTTCCTACTGGCCGGAAACGCCCGAGCAACGTTCGCCAGAAAAAGCTTCGGTTTTTGTCTCGCAAGAAACTGAACGGGAGACTGGATCCTCTTCCAGAAGCGTAGCGACTAGCGAGAGGAGAGGAGCGCAGCAGCCGCCGCGTCCGTACGCAACGCTCGCCTCCTTCCTCTCGATAAATAGCGGCCACGCTGCGCGCTCAGCAACGGCGGCGCGCGCACCTGCGTTGATGAATCGGGCAGCTGCTCTGCGCCCATTGCGAAGCGCCTCGGCGTTTATTACCGTTTATTGTTGCCAAGAACCCGACGGGTGAGGAGGGGGGGCAAGGCAAGGCTCCGGTGAGATGCCCGGCGGCATGGCGGCGTCGGCGTCCTCTTGCGCTAGAGGCTGCGTAGTGCGCCGTTCCCCCTCTCCTTCCCTGGGCACGCGGCATGTGGCGGTCTCCTCTGCGTTCTCTTCTTCGTCTTCTTGCTGCCCCGTCGCCGGCGCCGGCGCCAGCGCGCCCGTGCTGCCGCTCGGCATTCGCGGGGGCCGGCTGCTGCTCCCCTGCTCCCTGCTCCCAGGCGGCGCGGCGGGGAGGAGGACGGCGACGGTGACGCCCGCCGCGGCGGCGTCCCCGCCGGCGGAGGGCGGGGGGAAGCCGGAGGGCGCCGGCATTTCGAGGACGGTTCAGCTCGGGGCCATGATCCTCGTCTGGTACCTCCTCAACATCTACTTCAACATCTACAACAAGCTGGTATATACCACCATTGCCCCCTTTCTTCTTTTGACCATCTATATAAATCCATTTGATTCGAATTGTTGATTCTGAATCCTAATCCAGTCTTGGCTTGGTGTTATTGATCGATGGTGTACAGGTTCTAAAAGCAGTGCCCTTTCCGTACACTATCACCACTTTCCAGTTCGCATCAGGCTCCTTCTTCATCACCCTCATGTGGCTGCTTAATCTGCATACCAAGCCAAGGCTCTCCCTTCAACAGGTATAAACAATA
This sequence comes from Raddia distichophylla, assembly GCA_005191435.1. NCBI lineage: Eukaryota > Viridiplantae > Streptophyta > Magnoliopsida > Poales > Poaceae > Raddia > Raddia distichophylla. Next base: position 1,585,609 of record SPJY01024290.1, read on the forward strand.
GTGAGGACACTGTTCACTCTCATTTTGCTCATCCATGTTTTTTTTTTTTTTGAAGAACATGTCCATGTAAAAATTTAATTTGTAAAGTAATACAGCTGTGATGAACTGTTCTTTAATTGCCAATCTAGTATGCAAAGATCCTGCCTTTGGCATTGGTGCACATGATGGGAAATGTCTTCACCAACATGAGTTTGGGCAAGGTGGCTATCTCGTTCACGCACACCATCAAGGCAATGGAGCCCTTTTTCTCCGTACTGCTCTCTGTGTTGTTCCTGGGCGAGGTAATTGGCTCACACTTTTGTTAGTGGTGTGTGCCCCTGCAAATATAACACATATAAGAACACTACAATTTTTTTTTTCTCAATTTATTGCAGACACCTTCTCTACTGGTCTTAGGTTCACTTGTGCCAATTGTTGGCGGAGTTGTACTTGCATCAATGACTGAAGTTTCTTTCAACTGGTCAGTTTTATCTGTCATTTCTAAAGTTCCAAAGTGAAAGAATCGAGAAAATTTTGATTCTGTGATTCCCTGTTCATATCTTTGTAAACGATATAATGCATTAGGTTCCAACATTCTGTTGTTCTTGGTATACAAATTGGAAACCACTACATGCTGTGTCGGGTTTATGCTTATTCACTAATCGCTGTTATCCTTAAAAAAAACAATACAATAAATTGAACCTGTTTAGCAGTCGGGTTAAGCATATTTGACTATCTGGGTACCTACTGCTAAAGTTATCTTCAGAATCAACATGCAAAATACCGTGTCACCCAAAATTTGAAAAAAAAAAACGTGACATCTTGATTGTGATTAAGTTCCAATTGTACTCTATTAGCAAAAATTTGACATACGAAGTTCTTTTTTATTTCTCCTGCAAATTTAGCACCAGTTTTTGTTTTTGTTAACGATATGTTTGCAATGTAAATGGTATAGTCCATGCAAAATATTGCTTTTACTTTTGGTAACTGGTGTATGTCCTGTGGTCTTATTTGGAAATTGCAGCCATATGTGATGAAGTACTAACTGTAAAAATAATCAAACAGGATAGGATTCTGGAGTGCCATGGCTTCTAATCTTACCAACCAATCGCGAAATGTTTTCAGCAAGAAACTTCTCGGTGATAAAGAGGTGATTGTCCAATTTGCCCCAAATTGGATATTAAGGATGTAGATGCATGATAAATATTGAAACACTGTTCCCCTTACACAATTTGTTCTTATTACAGGAAACATTGGATGACATAAACCTCTTCTCAATTATGACAGTCATGTCATTTCTGTTATCAGCCCCATTAATGCTATATGTAGAAGGCATCAAGTTTAGCCCGTCGTACCTGCAGAGCGCTGTGAGTAAATAAAACCCACAAAAGTAGGTGTATGGATTTTTGCTTCTTGTTTATTTAACATCAGATATTAATGTAGGGAGTTAATCTTCAAGATCTATGTGTGAAAGCAGCACTAGCCGGAACTTGTTTCCATTTTTATCAACAGGTGAGTTAATATCTGCTCAAAATCTGACCCCTTATTTTTTTAAAAAAAAAATGTTAACTGTCCCTTAGTAATACAACTCTTTTTGAAGATATTATTTTCACCGTAGGAGAAACCCCTACAGGTTGATGAGTAAAAAATCTTATTGATTCACAACATGATTTTATCTTATTGATGTTAAATGAATAATCCTGGAAAATAAATAAATCTCATCACCCGCAATTCAACTTCTACCAGTTCTCTAATTAATTTCTTTCATTTGAGTTTTACCATAAATTTTATTTAAGACCATTTTTAAAATTACCCGTGACAGTTTCTTTCTTGTTTCTGAGACAGGTTTCATATAGTTTATTGGCTCGAGTATCACCTGTGACCCATTCTGTTGCCAACTCTGTGAAACGAGTGGTGGTCATCGTGTCATCCGTTCTCTTCTTCAGAACTCCAATTTCACCTATAAATGCCCTTGGTAATTTCATATCAAAACTATCCTATATTTCATATCTTAAAAGAAAGCGCAATAATTCACTCTCCAATTTATGTCTGAGATATATTCTTTTCCTGTCTGCAGGGACTGCTTTGGCTCTAGCTGGAGTTTTCTTGTACTCTAGATTCAAGAAAGCAAAACCAAAGGCTAAGGCTGAATGAAGACAACTTATACAGCACCAATAAACTATAGAAGGATCAGGATCAGGTCTACTAATTCATGAGGAGAAATGGATTCCCTTTACTGATAGCATATACTTGGCTTTTCCCCAATTTGTTTCTAGCATGTTCTCTTGTCATCTTGTTTGGCTGTTACAGGTTTGTATGGAAGATCTTTTTCTGGAATGATGTGGTAGGACAACACTGAAATAGCATTGTCAAAAGTCTTCAAGAGAATGTGAATTTTGGCGTATAATTCTGAACCTTTTAACCACATAATAATATTGGCCTTTTACTGATTCACTTAACATGTGGACGAAAATGGATCACTCTGGTGCCCTGTGCATGCAACGTCACTGTTGTTTTTCCGTCAAGTGCGTATAGATGTTGTGTTGATCAGTTTTAATATATTTTGTATCATTTTATTGACTTGTACAATATATCATTTGGCCAGCGTCTGCTAAGCATGGGCCTATGTGTACTTGTTTGTGCTAACCTGTGGCATCTTCAGAAATCAAACATGCAACTGACGCTTAAGATTGTATGTCGAAAAGTCATGACAAATTTGAAGAGAGCTATGGGTTATCCTTAAAAAATGATTTAGAGATCTAATATCTGAAATTATCAACTTAAGTGATCACGTTTACTCATAGTCATTGGGATAGAACATTTTAGTGTCAGATCATTGTGGTATATGTTATCCTGGAGCAACAGTGATATGTGGAAAGCTAAGCTTGTTCAAGATGATTCCCTTGATAAATCGTAATGGTTGGCCAAAAAAGAAACTTTGAAATCATCAGTTGAAATTGGCATAATTAACCATTGCCCACAATTTTTATGCCAAAATATAATGTAAAAGTTTTCCCCTTTCGATCGTGAAGCGCAAAAACGCTTCTTTTTGCTTTAACAAAAGGAACATTCTGGAATCTGGAAGCACCGAGTGAAACAGATGGAATTGATAGGCATACTGTATGGTTGAACTAAAAGATATCGCTTTTGTGGATGAGAAGTTGAGAACGCATTTACCATAAAAAAGATAAGAGAAACTTATACCGAAAGAAGCCTTCATGGATCTCTTCCCCACCACTTCATGTTCCAGGTGGGAACTGGGAAGGCACCTTGATACGATTAGCTCATATTCCAACCAGTCTATAAAATTGTTTTTATACCATGAAATTTAATCTGAGAAAAAAACTGTATAGGAAGTCTAAAAATTAAGTGATGCTACTGAAACAATTGTTTGACATAGCGTAAGCTGCTAAGCTGTTAATGAATTATTTCCCCCCCTATTTTCATGTGTGAAATTTAGAATCCAGATGATGGTATGATAGTGAAATCTAGCAGAAAAAAAGCAGTGTAGCAGTAGTTCTCCATGGTTTCATTACATATGAACATGGTTACAAGCAGTAACAAAAAACATTGAACAGTGCAAGAAACAAACAGACATGCATGTATACATCAAATTAAATCCTATGTAGCACAAAAAAAAAAAATCACCCTACAATCACAACAAATTCATCATCTTGCACACTGCAATGGTGCGTTTCTTATTCTTGAAGGAGGAACCATAAATCCAAAGGAAGAGGAGAGTGCAAACTGCAAAGCAATGTGAATATGTGAAGCTGCAGCTGATCGAGCTGGCTGTGGCCTATGTGGTAAGGATTGGCGGGAGGTAGTCGGACTTGGCGCCAAGGACCCGCGCCTGGGTGTCCGGGAAGAACTCCATCCCGGGGAGCTGGGTGACGGTGCCGTCGCCGGCGACGCCGACGGGGTAGGTGAGGAGGTGGCCGGGGAGGTCGCGCTCCGGCCCGTCGCCGGCGTAGAGGTCCCAGTACCGGTCGGCCATGGCGTTCACCCTGCGCACGCACTCGAGGCTCTCCGGCCGCCGGAACTCGTCGTCCACCATGCCGAGGTGCTCGTACCACAGCGCCATCCTGAACCCGTGCACCTGCCCCCTCGCCGGCCGGCTCGCCGCCAGGTGCCCCGGCTGGTACGCGCCCATGGCGATCTCCGAGTCCCGCGCCCCGTCCATGGACCTCTGGTTGATGTTCGCCGACCCCACGATGATGTACTCGTCGTCCACTGCAACCAACAGCCAATCCATCAAGAAACTTAACATGACGAAATTAAAATTAAAAGCTAGCTCTGCCCTTAGACAAGGAGTTCTGCGTCCTATCTCCACCGATATTGTCTGTGCATCAAGATTCGTGCACACATCGTCCCCCATCTCATATGATCTTTTTACCAAAAAAATCCAAAATTTGAAATAGGAGCAATCGGGCACTTCTTCTTCTTTTTTTCTTTTTTTTTCTGTCTCCTGTACCTGACCAACCTAGGTTCAGGCTCTACCCTGTGTCGCCTGCCGCCGATAACCACCGCAGAGAGAGAGAGGGAAGAAGGATCCGATTGCTTGATTTTGAAATTTCAAGGGGAGAGATGGTTCAAAAGACCATGCGAGATTGGTGTGGAGTCATGCATGGATGTCAGCGCACAATCAACGGTGTAAGATAGGACGAAAACCCTTAGCTAAAAGCATCTTCAATGGTATAGCCAACTATTGGCTATAAGAAAGCTCCATGTCATCTATAGATGGCTTGTAGACAACGTCTCCAATGAGTTAGATTTAACATTGGCTATAAAATTTACGGTGTTGCTCAAACCCAGTCGCCTGGGTCGCGCCGCGCGCTCGCCGACGGCCGGGCCCAAACGAGGCACTCGCGTGGCCTAGGCGACTGGGCTAGAGCCGCTCCCTAAAATTTAATATGGGCCCATGTGAAATAGATGCAATGCACCTTGTAATCCGTTATAGACTGGCTATTAGTTAACAGCCAGTTTTTATCTCTCTTCTCTTCTTCTCTCCTCCATATAGGCAAAAATATAAGATGAACTTCTTATAGCCAGCTGATATGGCACCATTGAAGATGCTATAAGGGTAGATGCATACCGATCATCATCTTGGTGTGGACGTAGATCATGAAGCGGCGGTTGTGCTGGGCCTTGATGTAGTCGGTGTCAGGTTCGGCCTCCTCGGGGGGCTCATACTCGCCGGGCTTCTTGGCCTCGCGGTTGCCGAGGCAGAAGAAGGTGAGGTAGTCCTTGGGGTCGGCGTCGATGCCCTTGGCCTGGATGGCCTGGGCGATGTCGGTGTACATCATCTCCATGGTGCGGCGCTGCCAGTCGAGGATGGCCTGCACGGAGCCGCTCTCCGGGATGCCCTCCGGCCACATGGGCACCACGACGTAGACGGCGAAGCGCTCGCCGGCCTCGATCTTGCTCACCACCTTCATGGACAGCTCCTTGGGGATGAGGTGCAGCGCGCCGATGTCCTCGGGCTTGATGTCGTCGGCCTTCCAGCAGTAGGAGCTCCCCAGGAAGTACTGGTTCTCGATGTAGATGAAGCTCTTGGCCCTCCTAATGGCGTGGATGTACGCGTCCTGGATGCTCCGGTCGATGATCTGGTCCCTGCCGCTCACGAGCCCCGCCCTCGCCGCCTCCTCGGGGCTCTCCGGGAACCCGAAGGCGGCGCCGCCGTCGATGGACCGGAAGAGCTGCACGTTCCACGCCTCCCTGTCCTCCGGGTACATCACCGGCGACGGCGGGATGACCTCGTCGGCGACCTCCCGGAGCTGGACCAGGAGGTCCTTGCCCCCCTGCTTGCGCCACCGCTGCTCGAAGTTGTAGAGCACGTCCCACGCGACGGGGCCCTCGAGGCGGCAGTGGATGTCGTGCCACGGCTCCCGCGGCCCGCCCTTGCCGATCGCCGCCGTCTCGAAGTTGGGCTGGTGGAAGTCGTCGTGGTGGACGGTGTCCAGCGTCCGGAACAGCGAGTGGTACGGCGTGTCGTAGCGCCCGTCGCAGAGATCCAGGCCCCCGACGAAGCTCACGATCCGGCGGCGCCGGCCCCCGCCGGCAGTGGTGGCGGCGCAAGGCATGCTGTGGTCGACGACGACGATCTTCTGGTGGTGCGTGAACATGGTGGAGATCTGCAGGTCCTGCACGATGCTGCCGGAGTCGTCGGGGTCGCGCGGGCACAGCACGCAGTTCACCTCCGTCCCTTGGAAGTAGTTCATCGTCTCCTCGTCGTGTGTCGCCATGAGGCCGTCCTTCTTGAGCAGCCCGACGGAGGTCCGGTCATCCCACACCAGCATCAGCACCCTCACACCCTCGCCGGCCTTCTTCTTCAGCAGCTCACCGAGGGTGGCGGCGCCGCCGGGCTTGGGCCGGCTCGAGTCCCTCACCAGCGTGATCTCCGTGTACACCGACCAGCCGGTGATGTAGATGAGGTGCTTGGCGGCGCTAATGGCGTCAAAGATGTCCTCCCAGCAGCGGTGCGGCTCGTAGCAGCGGCCGTCGTCGAGCGGGATCCTCGGGATGAAGCCGTCGGGGACATGGGCGTCCTGGTACAGTGTCACCCTGCACCCGGACCCAGGAGATTTTGGTCGGTGAAAATTTTGCTTTTACTTATCATCAGCCGATTGATTTTTTAATAAGTATCACATATCTAATTGATGTCGTTGAATCTTTTATATGTTCCACAAAGATGTTTGATCTATGGTCAGAAAAATCGACTGAGTAGTCGTTTAACCCTCAGTCGCCTAATGCTAAGTCGGTCTCTTAAAATTTATGTTTCGAACAGTGACACCCTGATTCAATACTTTTTACTAAAGTGGTCTCACATATCATACACGGCACCGAACAGACACACAGACTATATAAGTGTCATGGACCGAAATATCACCTGCACCCCTGCCGCTGGGAGAAGAAGGTGTAGGGCACGCCGGGGTGCTTCCCGCTGCGGAGGCCTCTCCCCCAGCTCCGGTCCTTGGAGATGTCGAAGTACTGGAGCTTGACGTGGAGCCTGGCGCCGCCGTCGACGGGGTTGCGCTCGTCGTCGCAGAGCGGGAGCCACCGGTCGACCTCGCCGCCGTCGAAGATCTCCCGGACGGGCACGAACGCCGTCCCGATGACCGACGCGCCGATGGGGTTCTTCGCCTTGATGGTGAAGACGACGTCGGAGGCGAGGTGGGCGCAGTAGACGTGGAACGACTCGTACCACCGCGGGCTCGCCGTTTCGTCGGCGAGCGTCCGGGTGCGGCCGACGCGGGCCTTCCCGAGGCCGATCGTCGCGTACACCTTGCTCGTCCCCTTGCCGACGCCCACCGTGTCCTCAATCCCCTCCACGAGCTGCTCCAATAGAAACGCTCAGATTGGACTTAGGAGGTAGCAGCAATGGCGATACGGCGGCGGCAGCGGCGGAGGGGTGACCTTGCGGAGGAACTGGGGCGCCTGGCTGCTGGGGCGGCTGGGGTTGGAGAGCGCCTCCGCCTCGAAGACGGTGACGTGCAGCGTCCCATGGAGCAGGATCTTGGCCATGGATCCCTCCTCCTCTGACTCCGATTCACCTGCTCAAGAGGTTCTTGGTTGAGATCGATCGATCAGGCGCGTACACTGATACACAGCGGCGAGAGGAAGAAGAAGACGCACCGGCACCACCGGCTGAACGTACGCGAGTTAAGAACACTGATCAGGGCAGATCAACAGGTCGCAGATTATATGGGTTAAAGACGGGGGAAGACGATGAGAATGGTGAGAAGGAAAGGACGGGGAGCTGCATGCCAGTGCCATGCATGTAGGGGAGGAGGTCAGAAATAGTAAACGGAGGAGGCGGAGGAGGAAGACCAGGGGACGGACGTAGGGGTAGCTTTCCATGGCAAATTGAGCAACCGGCCTCCGCTCCATGTTTGTAGGGATGCCTTCTTGGATACTCCAACCATTGTACATGTGGCCTGAGGCAAGTTCCGACATGAGCAGTGCTCTCATCACCCGCTCTCTTTGTTCTTTTGCGAAAAGAAAGATGAGAGAATTGCGCTGTTCTTTCCTAAACTTGTAAATAATCTCACTTAGCTCTCTTCATTTGTAAATTGCGTTGTTGCTCCCTTGAACTTGCTTCCGTTAACATGATACCTCCTCTTTGTGAACTTCCACGTGAAAGCTCTGAGCTGGGCGCACAGGTGGACGTTTTCTTTTGTTGTGGACCGCCATGGAAGTATGACTACCACCTGGGTGATTCGATAATTGGAAATGACAAGGCTGCCTCTGGTTCATTTATCGCCATACCCAATTCGGGTTAGGGTTGAGGGCCTGATTCTATCCTCTCCTCCCACTCTCTCGGTGAATCCCACGAATGGCGGCGCTCCCCGGCACCTCGATCCACTCCATAGTCTGGCAAAAGCCAACGATGCGACGGTGACCTCGGACTAGGCCAATAAGGACTGCGTTGGCAGCGAGACAGCGAAGAAACCCCTTAGTACGATATGTAACCCTAGCCCTGGTCAGTAGAGTACGATGTTTTTGGGCGGTGGTAGTTTACCAATGATATGTGCATGCATACATAGGACCTGGTATTGGCAATTTCACAACTGAGATTCACTATGGGGGGTATTTTATTGGATCAGTAGAGAGGATGTATTTGCATGATAAGGTTGCAAGCCTATAATATTTATTGATGGCACACACATAAAAGACCAAGCATGGATGGCGGCTTTTAATGTTTGTAGTTATAGAGCCAAATGACTGCATCTTTCCACTAGACATGGTAGTTGTGGGGATTGATACCAAACAAAACTTGAAGTGGTTCCTAAATACATTGAAGGCAGATCTAAATATAGAGAACACATGCCCCTACACCGTTATGTCTGACAAGCAAAAAGGAGTAATTCAGGCAATGATTGAAGAATTTTCAGACAAAGAGCACAGATTTTGTGCTAGGCACTTGTATCAGAACTTCTAGATGGTGCACAAAGGTCATGCTCTAAAGCAACAAACTTTTTAACTTCATCAGTACATTGTCACGTTTCACCAATAGTTTCCTCAATTTTCAGTAGCAATTATTTCATCAAGTTTCATCAGTTTTCACCCATGTTTCATCAGTACATCATCATGAATATGAGCAAAGGCAGCCCGGCATCCCGGACTACCACAAAAGGGGCACGACGCCACTACGATTACAGCGGTGCACAAAGCCTACCCCTACGCTACCCCGTCGTGCCTAAGTGCGGTGTTGGCAACGCGTCGGCGGTGCGACGGGATCAGGTGACAACGCCCCCGACGACGACGACGAGGAGACGGGCACAGGCGCCGATGGCCCGGGTGTGCGCGCGTGCCGCACCCTCCGCCTATGGACACTCGCGCCCATGAGCGGCGGCGGGACCACCACGACCGCTTCCACTGCTGCCTCCGCGGCGGCCTCCCCTGCGGCGGCATTCTCAACCGCGGCCTCCGCCAAGGGCGCCTCCTCCTCCACCGCTAGCGCGGTGGCGAACTCCGGGAGCTGGAGGGGCACGCACGCGTGCGTTCTCAGAGGAATACCAACCGCGCCAGTTGCCGCACGACGTGTGTACTGGCCCCGCTGTCGGCGAAGCGAAAAGCCGTGGCTTGTTAAGGTCCAAAGCGAAAATTCGGCCCATCTATCTGATTGAGGCCCATAGCGTCAAATCGGCCCGACGCGTGAGCCGTCAGGACCTCCCTCCGCTTACGCATTCGTGCCCGACATGTGTGGCCCCACTGTCAGCGAGGGATTGTGCGGCGCGCAGCAAAGCTCACAGCGCGCACGCTCTGGCGCAGCAAAAGAAACAGGAAAATGGCTAAGTCCTCCGGCCACAATACACAACGCTTATCCATTAAGCAAGCAACGAACAAAAAATAGCGTAGAGTTCGGGGTCAGAATGGCCCGGGGCGAATTACAGCCCACGTTGCAGCCTAAGCTCTTCCAGCTCGGTTTTCAGGTTGTGGATCCGTGTCCTCGCTTGAAGCAGCTCTACGGCTTGTGCGTCCCTCTCGTTCTGCTCCAGCGCAGCTTAGTTCGGGCGGCGACGAGGTCTTGCGCCTGCTTCTTCAGGGACTCCGCCTCAGCCTTGGACTTCGCCCCAACCTCCCAGAGCGCGGCGACCTCCTCCGCGAGCTTGACGCGGGCTTCCTCAAGCCCACGCACGATTGAGCTGCGCTCAGACAAGAACGCCTCTAGCTCCTTAGAGGCCTCCTCCGCGCGCCTGCGCTCTTCGGCGAGTGCAGCCCCGACTTGGTCTACCTCCTCCTTGACCGACTGAGCTTGGCCCACCGCGGCCTTCCCCGCTTCTCGGGCCTCGGCTAGGTCCTGGGCGAGCTTCGCCGCGGCCTCTTTCTCCCCCTCCTGCGCTACCTGCAACCCGACCTCCAGCTCGGCAACGCGAGCGGCCCAGCAGACCTCGTTCTTGGTAGCAAGCTCGCTCCCACGCTCTATTTGGGTCCGGGCGTCTGCAAGTTCCGTCGAAAGGTGGCTGAGCTCCACCACGTCTTTACAGGCTTGCCCGCGCGCCGCTTCGATCAGCGAGGCCGCGCCGGCAAAGAAGCTATAGGACTGAGACAAGAGCAACAAATCAAGTCGTGAAAAGGCTAACGCCAAAACACAACACACGGCTGCGAGTGCTTACCTTCCTATACAGAGCGAGCCCGCTCCTGATTTTCTCCTCGACGGCATCGCGCGCGGCCTGGTTAAGCCTGCGAGGGTGCATCTTGTGGAACGTCAAGGGAAAGCGGTCCGAGGACTCCGAGTCGCTCTCCTCCGACGACATAGTGCACGTAGCCACCGCCGCAGACAGCCCCGGTAAAGCCTCGGAGAACGGAACGGTCACCCCAGCCACGGCCGCTCGTCTCTCCGCCTCCTCCATCTTGGCCGCAAGCTCGGCCTTCGCTGCTGTCGCCTGCTCCACGATCAACTTGGCCTCGCGGAGCTCGGCGCCTACGGAGGCTACTGCCTCGCGGGCCCTGTCCCATTCTCCAGCGGCGAAAGAGGAGGCCTCCCGAGGCTCCGCCAGCGTGGCTTTCAGCTCGTCCCCTCCCGCTTGGCGGCCGCGAGCTCGGCCCTGGTTTTGTCCGCCTCTTCTGAGAGAGCCCGGACTTCATCTTCTCCTGCTCGAGCCTTAAGCGTCGCCTCCGCGACGGCCAGGGACTTCTCTAGTCCGGTCTTGGCCCTGACAGCTTGTTCTGTGGCAACCCGTGATCGCTGAAGCTCGTCATGAAGCCTAGCGATTTCCTGTGCGAGCTCTCGCTTCTCCATAGAGGGTTCGGCCCGCTGCGCGGACTTCTGAGCAGCGGCCTGCATCTCCTCGAGCCAGGCCTTAAGCTTGACTAGCGCGTCCTCTGCCAGGGCTTGGCCGGCCTTCGCCAACCGGAGCTCCGCCTCCGCTGCGCTTTCGCCCTCCGCGGGAGCCAAAAACATGGGGGCTACGCCAACCACCATGAGCGGACTTGGGTGAGGACACGCCGCCTAACTTTCCGCCGCTGCTTGCGTGGCCTCCACTGCCTCGGCGCGCTGGCGAGTGAGGTTCAACTCGCCCACAGAGACGGCGCCCAAACACGCCAGCAAATCCCCCTTGTCAGTCTAGAGACCGGGCGGATCTGCACGCCCGGCACACCTCCCCCGACAAAGCACCGCGCCCAGTCGTTCACCTGCTGCTCCACCCACTCCGGGGTGGCAGAGATACAGCCCGCGGATGCCAGCGGGCCCACGCTGGGCACGGAGACGTGCAACCAGCCCGTCGGCGTGAGCACGCGCACCGGCCAGTCCTAACCGGCCAGCAGCATGCACCGGTGGGGTACCGGAGGCGCGCCCCCGATCGGAGTTTTGAAAAGGTCGGCGATCCCCCGGCGATCGACCGGCCTCCACCCATGCGCCCTTCGACGCGCAGGGGCGTAACCAACAGCGAATCCCCGGCGGCAGCATCCACCCTCACTGTCTCCGAAACCTCGGCGGCTGCATCCAGCACCGCCATCGGCAGGCAAGCCGATGACGTCCCGCGGATCAACCGCACCACCTTGCCCCGCGCCTCAGGCTGCGTCGACAACCTCTCGCCAGCATCCAGCAGCCGCAACAGGAGTGCTTCTCCTTCCCCGGGAGGAACCGCTTCTCCCTCCTCTAGCGCCACCAGCATCAACGCCACCACGGGCTCGACCAGGTCGCCCTCAATCGCCCTGACTTCGGCGGAGGGGGGCCGCACGTCAACTGCTACCTCGACGCCGCGAATTGCAATCTGAAACATCTGGAGTGATAAAACACAAAAGCGAGACGATAATGGGTAGCACGAGGAACTTACGCGTTGGTTCAAGCCCTGTGCCCGCGTACACCCCCGGGGTAGGGAGCAGGAAAAGCCCCGTCTCTAGCCCGCCAAAGCGGCTCGTAGTCGGCGCGACCGTTTTCTTCCCAGGACGGGCTACACTAGCCTTCTTTGCGGACCCCCGCCGCGTTTGCGACATCCTCGTCGTCGCTGTCCTGGGCGGGCTGATACCTCCTCCTCCTTTTCGCGAGTGTCGCACCCTGGACCCGCGTGGAAAATGAAGCGTAAGATTGGTTGAGCCCCTAACATAGCCTGCGTCGCGCGGAAAATCCTTACCTGCGCCGGCACCGTGCGTTTCCTGGCCTGCGTCTCCGCGCCTTCCTGCGCCGTGCCCGCCGCGGTCAAAGCCGGCGCTGAGCTCCCCTCGCTCGACGCCGCCAGCAAAGCCAATGCCCCGCCGGGCACCACCAGTGACCCTCCTAACGGCGAGCGCGCCGCCAATGGCTGCACGTCCAAGGGCTCCCCTACGGAGCCCGTAGCTTTCGTGGCCTCCTTGACCACACTCCACGTTCGCTGCGCACGAAGAATCGGCAAAGCCAGGTCGTCAGGACCCTATGCGCGCATGCGGTCCGGAATTCAATTGAATACCTGCCGGGCACATACCGTGGACAATTTGTCCGTTACGTTCCTCCCGGGATAGGGATTTTTCTCTATGGGCAGCAGCATCCCCGCGATCCTCGCAGCATCGCGGGTCAGCAGCTCTGCGAAGCATCACAAACGATCACCGCGTGCCAACCCAAATTCAAGAAGAGCATCGTGACAGGCGCTCACCTTGGTGGAAGTCCTAGTCCGGATCCTCCCAGCCGCCCATCTCGCTGACGCACCGCTCGACGCGCCGCAGCGGGCTATCCGGTGCCAAACGAAGCTATTGACAATCTCATAGCCTGTCAAGTTCCTCTTGGCGAGCTCGGCGATCGCGTACGCCACCACCTGCTCCTCTGGTAGGATCTCGCCACGCACGAAGATCGGCGCCTCCGGTGCGGCCAAAGAATACTCCAAGTCCGAACCTCCGCGGTTCAGATAGAACCACCGCTGGGCCCAACCATCGACTTTCGTCTTGACTTCATAGTCCGGGTATGTTCTGATGCCCCGAGCCCGGCGCGTGGTAAGATAGAAGACCCCGCCGTTGCCCACGCGATGGCCGATGGGCTTCAGCTCGATGTACTGCGTGAAGAGATTCACCGAGGGCCGCGTCCTGCAGTGCGCCTCGCACAAGTGTGCGAAGATCGACAAATATATATAGGACTCCGGCGTGCGGAACCTACAGATAGCCGAGCTTTCGAAGCAGATCAGCTCGGTAGGCTCGGGCTCTGGCCCCCGGGCTGTGCCGGGAAGCCTCCAAGACCTCGGCCTCATGAAGCCATCCCTCTCCAACTCCGCCATCCTCTCGCTCGTAAGCACGCTATCTCCGAGGAACACCATGGTAGCCGAAAGCGGAAGGCAGAGAAACCGGATGCGGGGAGCAGGAAGGAGAAGAGCGAGATGGAGAGATGAAGACAAAGACAAAGGGGACGTTCTGCAGTCGAAGTTCCCCCGAAACACAGCCTTATCAAGGAAGGTAACGGTCGGAGTGGAGATCGTGGGGGTCGTGCCCGAGAAGAAGTAACTGCCCCACTCTGCCGTCGAATCAAGTTCAATGCTCGACCTCTCGCCTCCAGCGGCTACAAGAAAACCCTAGCTAGGTCTCCCGCACGGCGCATAAGAATTGGGCTTCTCTAAACCTCAGACGGGCCTTGGGCTGGATCCGTACCGGCCTGCCGCGCGTAGAAAGAGCCCGAAAGGCTATCCCTGGCCGTACCAAGAAAGGCTATCCCTGGCCGTACCAAGAGAGACGTCTAGCCCGCTGGGGCCATCCCCGGGCTTGACTAAGACAACCACGCCTCCCTCGGTCCTAACCAGGAGTGTTGCGCACCTCCTGGACTATCCTTAGCCCGGGAGAGGGCCCCGTAGACAGCTCGTCTGTCCCCTAGACAGGTGGCGGCGGATGTCATGCCCCACCACGCTTTCCTTGGCCTTGACCAAGAGGACTGTACCTCTCTGGGGTATTGGTATGTAGCCCGGGGGAGAGCCGCGCGGGCAATTCGCCATGTCGTTTGTCCCTTGGCCGGGCAGATGGCAAAAGCTGCCGCGCTCCGCGACGCCCCAACGGGTGGCGCGAAGCTGGCCCCGACCAATCAATGCCATATAGGGGGTAAAGGGAAAGTGCTTTCTCCCTGTGCAGGCTGCTTCCCCGTATCGGCACACCGAGATGAGCACATGTCCAGTACTAACCAGACAGGCTTCTCTTTGCAGGCCGCACACAGGACGGAGCTCGGGAACGATACAAGGGCGCCGCCACTAAAGATGGACAAAGCATGGATAGGCGCGGGGCCCGCGGTATCAGCTCCGAGCAGCCCATCGCGCCTATAAGAGAAGCCTGCCCAACCCAACGGGCAAGTGAGGTCGATAAAAGAAAGAGACACACGCACCGCCTTCCAAGCCTTCAGGCCTCCGAAGCATCCCATTCCCAATAGTAGCAGTAGCCGTAGAAGAGTAGAGTAGATTCTAGCCACATCAGTGTCCGAAGCTCCCCTGTAAGCTCGGGGCCGGCGCCTCCTAGCCCGGCCTCGGTGCCACTATGCTGTTTCCACCAGATTATTAACGAGGGCAGGAGTAGAGCTATTACCAGGAAGTGGGGGCTCGAACCAGGGTAAAAACGTTTGTCTCGCACGGTTTGTATTTCTTTTGCCTCACCTCTCAACCCCTCTTAATCTCACCACACGACGGATTTGTACCCGGATCCTAGATCGCACCAGGCACGGTCCGGGAAGACCGCGCGGCTAGAGCCCCCGTGAGCTCGGCCGCCACCCCAGGCTGCTGGGAAGGGTTGTCGTTGGGCCTCATTCCATCTACAAATTGGTTTGTCGGTCCGTGGACCTGCGGCCCGCAATTGGCGCGTTTCCCAGACACCGACACCAGTGATATGTGCATGCATACGTAGGACCTGGTACTGGCAATTTCACAACTGAGATTCACTATGGGGGGTATTTTATTGGATCAGTAGAGAGGATGTATTTGCATATTGAGGTTGCAGGCCTATAATATTTCTTGATGGCACACACATAAAAGACCAAGCATGGAGGGCGGCTATTGATGATTGTAGGTATAGAGCCAAATGACTGCATCTTTCCATTAGACATGGCAGTTGTGGGGATTGAGACCAAACAAACCTTGAAGTGGTCCCTAAATACATTGAAGGTACATCTAAATATAGAGAACACATGCCCCTACACTGTTATGTCTGACAAGCAAAAAGGAGTAATTCAGGCAATTGTTGAAGAATTTTTAGATAAAGAGTACAGATTTTGTGTTAGGCACTTGTATCAAAACTTCTAGATGGTGCACAAAGGTCATGCTCTAAAGCAACAAACTTTTTAACTTCATCAGTACATTATCACGTGTCACCAATAGTTTCCCCAAGTTTCGGTAGCAATTATTTCAGCAAGTTTCATCAATTTTTGCCCATGTTTCACAGTACATCATGATGAAATCATCAATAGTTCCCTCGAGTTTCAATAGCAATTATTCAAGTTCATCGATACATTGTTAGGTTTTATAAGTAGTTTTTTCTAAGTTTCAGTAGAAATTATTCAAGTTTTGTCAGTTTTCATCCATATTTCATTAGTACATTGTCAAGTTTCATAAGTAGATTTCCAAAGTTCCAGTAGTAATTATTCAAGTTTCACCAATACATTGTTACGTTTCATAAGAACTTTCCTAAAGTTTAAGCAGAAATTATATAATTTGCATACATTATACGAAGTTATACGAGTAGCAGTAGCCGTAGAAGAGTAGAGTAGATTCTAGCCACATCAGTGTCCGAAGCTCCCCTGTAAGCTCGGGGCCTAATTGTTAGACGTGCCTACCGTTAGTCGTGGCAGCGAACCAAACACTCGCTAACTTTGGCCAGCTTAGTCGTGCCACACCTGTGGCAAACTACTAAGGTTAGGCTAGGCATTTTTAGTTACGAACCAAACAGCCCCAACATCCTATATATAGTAGTGCACGAGAGAGAGTGTATCACCATTCACCAATATGTTTGCATATAGATGACACTGATTATATCATATTTAGTTATTTATAGAAGTGCTAAATTATATTTTTTATCACACCTATGATACATGCTTTTTTAGACAGGTTACCTCTTTCTTTTGTTGACAAAAAGATCTCAACTCATGAAAAGATTTTAAAAACAATACTTAATTTGTATATCTCACATGTATGCACCTATGACACATGGGATCATAAATTGGCCAGCCGCCGTGCGCCAAAATAGAAGTTTTAAAGAAATAAAAATAGAAGTTTAAAAGAAATTTTCTGCTCCCTACATTGGAAAGCAAATTACGTAGCACCCGGTTCCACACAAGGAATCGTGGCACCCTTTTTTTTTCTCTACCTCTTTCCTCCTCTCTCTTTCTATCTACTCTTTTTCTCTCTATCTTATCTCTCTGGTGACCATCGTGACATCAGGTGCCATATAATTTTTTTCGGATGCCCACGGGTCCGATAGTTCAAAAGAAAAAAAAACCATAAGTACCAGCGTAGCCGGTTCCGCTCGCGTGGCGTCGCGTGGGTGTACGGTGCACCCAGACGCTGGACGCATCTGCCCGTCCGCGTCACAGCGCAGCACGGCTCTCGATGCACGAAAACGGAGGACAGCGACGCCCCAATGGCGACGTGGTGCTCCGAAATCCGAATCGCCTCCCCTAAAAGCGCGCCGTCCTCCGCGATCTCCTGCTCCACTTCACCCCGACTCTGCACTCCACGCTCTGCTTCTCAGTTCTCACCCCTCCTCGCCGGCGATGGAGGCCTCCGGCGTCGCCCGCGCCGCGCGCCGCTTGTCGCTGCTGCTCGCCGCCGTCTCCTCCCTCGCGCTCGCGGCACACGACCGCGGCGGCGGCGGAGGGGAGCGGGCGTGCACGTACGCGGTGAAGGTGAAGACGAGCTGCGCGTCGCCGGCGCGGACGCGGGACGCTGTCAGCGTGGCGTTCGGCGACGCGTACCACAACGAGGCCTACGGCGCGCGGCTGCCGGGCGCGCCGGAGGCGCTCGGCCGCTGCGCCGCCGACACCTTCCGCGTCCCCGGCAGGTGCGGCTACGGCGTGTGCTACCTCTACCTCCGCCGCACCGGCGCCGACGGCTGGGCGCCGGAGTGGGTCCAGGTCTTCGAGCCGGGCGCCGCCGCCGGCGACAAGCCCGCCACCTTCTACTTCGGCGACCCGCTGCCGGACGGCGTCTGGTACGGCCACAACCGCTGCCCCAAGGCCGCCGCAACGCCGGAGACGAAGACGAACGCCTCGGCCTCGCCTCTCGGGTGATCCACATGTACTCCGCCGCCGCTCGTCGGCGATGCAACTAGCCGCGCCGCGTCCATCAAGAATAAGCTCTCTGAGTTCAGGAACGAGCTCTTTGCCATGACGAAATTCCATCGCTTTATGTGTGTGTTTTTTTTTTTGCACCATTTGCACTTTTGCAGCATCTCGACGAACAAGAAGCTAACCCGGTTTGCTTCTGGGTGAGTGACGGCCTTTTCATGGTTCCTCGAGTCATGATCCCCTTGCATTTGTGTCATGCTTATGCATAAAGAACAGATTTGATGTTGTTTTCGTTAAATAGTTGTCAAATTTGGCTCAAATATCTGGCACTGGTTATTGCAATTACCTTGGAATTTAGTCGTTCGGCTAGGGAGGGGAGTTCAAAAATTTGCCCAAAGATTGGCAGTTTGTCTTGCATGAGTCACCAACATATACACGCATAGATTTCGTGACACACGTGTCATTGACACGGGTGAAAAAAATTTAAATAATGGAGTAATTTATAGAGTAGTCAGTTCTAAGAGCAACTCCAACCGGTCCTCTATTCTCTCCTCTAAAACATTAATAACGTCCCTTCTATCCACCCCTCTAAAATTTCTTCACAACTTACACTACACTCTAAAAGATTCCTTCTCTTCAGCGTGAGTGTTGGGAAGATGTAACAGAAGTATTCATAGATCGTTCTGATTTTGGTGAGCACGGCCTTGACCTTCGAGGTAGAACCGGCCTGGTAAAAGCCTAAAACATCCAATAAAAGTAAAAATAATACTCCTATAATTTTATCAAAATTTCTTGGCATCAGACGTCTGATGGAATGGGATGCCACAAGCTTAATGCCCATAACCGCCTTCGTACGCATGCGTGCGTCTGCACACCTTGCGTGAGATGAACGCACACGACCATGCGACGGTGGGGCCCATCTTCTTTCGTGGTTGTGCTCTATCTCATGTGCTACTACTCCTCTCTTCCCATCCGGCTCCCTCCCTCTCCACTGGTTTCTCTCTCTCCTCCCTCTCCCTCTCCCACGCCCGCTCCCTCCCCCTTTCTCTCTCCCATGTGTTGGTAAAGGAAGAAGATGTATTTCTATTGTCCTTTTTTTAAAAAAAAACATGACCTGGTATGTATGAAACATCCGATTTTGTTTGTTGTAACATATTTTTTTCGTAGAACATCTTATGTTGTATTGGGGTGGATAAACCACCGTGGAACATGGTGTTTCATCATTTTTTGGCATATTCTATCAGTTATTTTGGCATCTTCTTTCTCTGTCTAGAGTGCCTAGATCTAGTCATAGTAGGGTGTTTGTGGGCTAGAATGGTGCAATGCAAAGCTCTAGAACTAGGGACGACAATGAGCCAAGCTTGACTCGGTCACCACAGGAGCTAGAGGGAAATCTTAGCTCGGGGTTGTCCAGAACTTGATCTGTCTTGTGAGAGCTCGCCAAGTTTGATCAACAAATTAATTACAAACTAATTGATATTCTCGGGTTATGGAATTGGAGGAATTTCATGGCCTCGACAATGGAAGGCATGGAGGCCTTTTGTTGGGCTGTATTGGGGGTGGGTCATAGCCCAAGGCAAGCGAATACACCGACTACCAGTGATGTGGGCTAAAGTACTTGGACACTCACAAATCCACAAGCATGTCGTGTCGTTTTCTGACGAATCTAAAATAAAAACTTTAGGCTTGGCCGCTTGGGCTTGCTGGTCAAGTTGATTACCGGCTCTATCTACGGCCTTCACATTTTAAATGCATATGTAATTTCAATTTCAAGCATTTTAAAAACACAAGAAAACGACAATAATAGGTTTGGGATGCCAATGCACGTTGAATTCCATCTGATTGAACCACGAAAATTATTCATCTGATTGTATAAAAAATATAAGAATTTTATAATTAAATATATATTGAGTAGATACAGGAGAGGAGAAAACATTTTTTCTGGGATAACTTGCAATTTCGCATACTACTGAATCCAATCACTTGTTGCCGTTACTCAATAGTTTTCTGTTGAGGTCTATCCCGTAGAGGTAGTCAAATTGGATTAGTGATCGATTTCTAGGTTTCGTTATAATCTTAATTGGTTACTTCCAATTACGTAAATCAATAGTTCAAACCGCAATCAAAGGCGGTAAGGCATTTCCCATTGATATAAAAACTTTTGTACCTGAAACAATAGTATCTCCAATCATAGCCTCTCTGGGATGTAAAATATATCTCTTCTCACCATCTCCATAATGTCTAAGACAATGCATGCATTTTGATTAGGGTCGTATTCTATGGTTACGATTCTACCAAATATGTCTTTTTGATTCCGTCAAAAATCGATTTTACGATACAGGCGGCGGTTATCAATAATCAAAGAGTTTGAAATTTTTTCGTATGTACACCGATGAGGACCATACAGAGAACATGTGTGTGGAACACTAACCGACAAAGATGTGACAGGTGCCAATTGAAGCCACACGAGGAAAAACAAGCCTGTGGCAGCTGATCAACGTCGCAGGCACGCCGCACAAAACAAAATGCACCCATCCTTCACTCACGCGCCAAAACCACTCAATACCACCTCTAAAAACAGTAAAATGCTGTTTAAAAAAAATGGAGAATGCACTTCACTTGTCGTATTACCTTTTTTAAAAAAAATTAGTCAGATATATGCCATTAGTCAAGTTGCACTTTCAAATATCCCATTATATAAAATAAAACCTGTCGGATGCCATTGCTTGTTTGAGGTCCTTTCAAATATACCATTACGAATATTTCTTGATCAAACTACTCATCTCCTCTTTCTTCCTCCAGCCTCAACTCCCCCTTTTCTCCTCCTTCCCCCTTCTCTAGCCAGCTCCTACCACCTTTCTACCACATGCCGCTATCGGTGTGAGAACTCGGTCCTTCCCTCCTTTTTCTTCCTCTACTCCGGAAGGACGGCATGTTGGTGGCATTAGGTGGTGAGGTAAGCCTATCTCTAGCCTCGATGGCGACAACAGGGGAGCGATGAGGTGACTGCACATCACCTAGCCTTTAGCCACGACAACGGCGAGGCAGGCTCAAGTCACGATGGAGCGGTGTGGGAGAGGTATGGCGAGGCCAGCTCGGGCCATGACAATGGATGAAGGACCAGCAATGTGGCGAGGGAGGGTCTGGCCATCATAGCGGCGATGATAAGAGAGTGGCGTGGCCAGGCCGACTGAGAGGATGGAAAGATTACCAATGGGAGGAGTGAGGGAGGTTGCTAGAGTTTGGATAGAGAGGAGGAAGAAGACAAGAAAGAGGAGGGTAGATTAGAAGAGAATTTGAAAAAAGGAAATGGCAAAGATGCCCATATGGCATGTTTTTAAGAAACTCAAACAATTAATGGCATTCATAGGCTTTTTATGTCTTATAATGGTATATTTTGAAAATACAATTCGACCACCGGTATATATCTAACTATCCCATTTTAAAATTTGAAAAATCAAGTTGAGATTCAACTTCCAAATTTTTGAAACATGTTTCTTTTAAGCTCATGGGAGAAGGTAACAATGAACAAAGGGAAATCAAGTGATACAAAACTTTATGTTCATTAAAACTGTGTACCTCATGGCTCACGAGGCCAAAGTTCCAACTTCCCAGCCGGACAATGTTTCTCTAAAGAAATGAAATGAAAATCCTCTAAAATCACATAAATTGTGCCCGTTTTCTGTGTGTGAAATATTTCATCCCTTCTAGATTATAACATCTGTGTGCCATAACGGCAACATCATGTATTTGTGATCAAATGTGCGCGACGACTCTGGGGAAAGCACATTTTCTCTTTCTTGTGTGGAAATTGAACCTGCATACAAGTTTGGCGTTCGGGGAAATTGGGGAGGGGTGGATCTAGCGGTGGGTTAGGTGGGGCTAGCCCCACCTACACATTTTATGACAGTGGAGTCTCAGCTTATACACACAAAATTTTTAGTGTAAAATAGAAGGGAAGGAGGGACTTTAGTACATTTTTTTTTCCTTTGTTGCCAAACCCTCCTATTATTTTTAGCAGCGTCCGCCCCTCAGGGTACGTTCATGTTCATTAAATCCCACTCTGAAGTTGGTAAACTGCGGCACTGCACTAACTCGTGCTTAAAAAAACATCTACATTCGAATTCTTCCTCAAGCTCCCACTATGGTTAAAAAACCGATAAAAACCACCGAAATCAATCGGCCAACCAGTGAACCAGTGGCCGATGGTTTTGAAAACCGACCGATTTTCATTGATGTTTGTGATTATCGCTTTATGATCTCATGGGTTTTATACTACACTAACCATGCAATACCAATTACAGAAAAAAATATGGGATGACACATGTACTAGTACCATGGACAGTAGGCGATGACACCAACGAAGTTCATGTATGTGATTGTTGATCTATGTCAAAGTACTACTGTCATGGTATGGCAATAAATATATACATTGATGTGTGTGATTGTCGAGTTGATGTGAAGTTTGTTGTGAGATGCATATTTATGGACTTACATGTACAAATGGTAATTATCATGTGTTTTCTATGCTTCAAATATCTTAAAGTTAGCAAAGATCATACCAAAATATTTCACACAATCTTACATATTCACATGATGCATATTGTAAATAATTGTGATTTTTCAGAATTTTTTTCTATTTTTTACATATTTTAAAATTTCCCCATTTCCCATATTTTCTGCAATTTCTCAAACAAAAGCATGCAAAACCCCCGTTTAACCGCTAAAACTGGTGGTTCCTCAACAAAAACCACCAAGAAAACCGCCCGGCTATGTTTGAATTTGAATTCAAATTCATCCTATTTTCCAGCTGTTTCAACGGTTTCTGTCGATTTCTTGTCCTGGTGATATAGCGGTTTTGGGGACAAAAAAAGAAATTTTAAACCCTAGCTCCCACACCTCCATCCTCTTTCTCACCCTCTTCTACCACTCTAATAGACCCAGTCACCACATTATTCCCTCCCCACGTGCCACCACATGAACTCCATTTTCTTTGTCCTCCTACCTATCTTTCACATTCTCTCTCTTCTACTGATTGAGCTAGGCTAGGGCGAGCTCAGTAGAGACGGGCCCACGGGCAAATGTTGAGGCCAAAGAGTGGCAGCGGGAAGATCTACGGGCCCGACCAAAGCTTGAAGTCACCAAATCCTTGACCAACCATGGTGATCGGGGGACCATGGGGTAATGCGTCGGTCGAGACCACGGAGTGGCGACGACCATATCTCGGGGTTTGGTAGCGATCGAAAGCACCATGGTGGATGCGGGAACCGGATCCCCTGACCTACGGCAGAGGGTGGTGGGTCACTGACATGTGGGCCCACATTTCAGTGACACAACTATAGAGGGCAGTAAGTCAAAGGATCTCATTCCGGTGGATGTGGTGGTAGAGCTAGATCCCATGTAGGAGCTTGCCGTGCAAGATGATACCTCCATCTCATCCTCACTGGCAAGAGTGCCGGGATTTCATACTCGATTTCAGAGATGGAGTTCATGGCGGTGGTAGTGGCGTTCGTACCTAGCCAAGAGGGTGGATTCTATCTCAACCGTCTTGTCGGTGTCAACGGTAAGGATGAAAGAAGGAATAAGAGAAGGCTTTAGAGCATCCCACAGCCCCTCTAAATCACACTATAAAACACTATTCATGTCTCTATGAATAGTGTTTTACAGGGTGATATAGAGGACCTGTTGGGGATGCTTAGAGCTGGAGGCATTGGTAGCACTGCCAATGTCATGCATAGGCACCGCCGCTCGACACGTGTCTCCCTTCCGAGCAGGGAAGGAGGCAAATTAGAGAGAGAAGGGGCATATCTATTCTTTCACGGGCTAGTAAATAGAGAAACTGAAACAAGTGACTAAAAAATGCCAAAATTATTTTTTTTTTGAGCTAACGGGCAGGAGCTCTGCCATTTCATTAAAGACGAGGGAAAACTGTACATATGTCCAAGGGAGAAAGAAGGAGAGAGGGAGAGAGAGGGGGGCAACAACGAGGCACCACAATGAACGCACACGAACCCAAGCCAGCCACCGCTGGCACAACACCCATAATAGCAAACATTGGACATTGGCGATAACATTTAAAGTTTGCTGATGGCACATGAGTGGTATCACTTCTACAAGATGACATGTAAACAAATTTTCCTAGCAGGATATTACTATAAAGATTCATTAGAGCATCCCCAATAGCTCTTTTATCCCACTACCTAAAATACTATTCATGCCTCCCTAAAACACTATTTATGGAGTCAAAACCTACTACTCAGAGCTTGAATGGAGGAAGAGAAGAAGTAGGGAAGAATCATCCAGGAAAAATTCGATAAACGACATCGAATAGGATAGCCTCCATGAGAATGCCATTACTTTTATGTGCCTTTCACAAAATGATACTAGCATTGCAAATTTCTTCAGTTTCTAACTGTCAACAATTTATCCCCAAAATACCCTCGAGAGACCCACATGTCATCTTCTTCCGTCCCTTCTCACTCTTCTCTCTTGCCCCTTTTCCTTGGACTTCTTCCCTATTCCGATGACAAGGACAACACACCGCCTCTGCATCGCACCGAGGACAAATGACGCTGCCCCACGCCGTGGCCATCCTGTACTATGCAACCTCTTCCCTCACGGTGAGCAGTGAGCCTCCAACAACACCATTGACCTCTTCCCCCAGCCTTCTTCTCTGTGGGCGACGGAGTGTGGAATGGAGGTTGCATGAGGAGGGACGATACTGATGCAGGGCGAGACGACAACCGCGTGGAGCAGTGCTGACACGAGATAGGATGGAGATGATGCAATGTGGAGGTGGAAACGATGCAGAACGACGACAGTGGAGTTGACTATGTGAGGCGAACATGGTGATGGTGTGAGGCGGAGTCGGTGTTAGAGTTGGAGGCAGTGATGGTCGGGTCGGAGTGGAACAATGTGTTGGTGTTGGCTGAGGCAGTAACAATGCGAGGCAGTGGTGGTGCCGACGTGTGGCAGAGTCAGCCTCGAAGGCGGTGATGGTGCGAGGCATTGGCGTGCGGGCGGGATTGAAGCCGGTATGGGCTGAAAAGGAGAAGAGTGAATCCTAGATATGGCGGGCGCAAGTACAAGTCGTCGGAGTTGAAGACAGGTGGGTTCGGTAAGGGTTTTTTTGAAGAAGAAATCATCGAGAGTGTTAACAAGTCAAAGAAATAAGGCATTTTATAATTCCATTCCAAGGAGGTTGGTCTTGCTAGCTGAAAATTTTAATTTTAAAATATTATGTCTCCTCCAGAGAGATCTGGGAGAGTCTAAAAAAATTATAAAATTTTATTTTAGCAACTATAAGTAGAACCATTTAAATCCCATAAAAATAAATACAAAGTATTATATTGTTTGATCCGTATAAAAACAATAAACTTTTATGTATCTTTTAATTTTAATTTAAGTCAAGAAGAATTGGCCGTGTTAGGGCACTCCCATTGGATAGTTTCTCCGGATTGTTTCAAAGGGATCCATGTCACTGAGAAACAACATTTAATAAAACACCCACAATGCACTATTTCTTATTTTCTTTCCATTGTTCTTTCATTAATAATCAAAGGGATCCATGTCACTGAGAAGTCTCCTAGCATCGTGAAGAAACATGCATTCACCTCAACACTGAAGTTCGAGTGTTTCTTTGGATACACATTAAACGACGAAATCGTTTCTAAATTAAAAACTCTAATCCTCTCTATGCAGTAAATAGGTTCTATATCACTATTTTTACTGTGTTGACACGCATAGAAACGCTGCTAGATACTGCACCGTGAGTGCTCTTAGGGTATATCCAATGCTAACTCTTTCTTATCCTTAACTATCACTGTAGTAGTAGGTAGTTAATAAAGTATAAGAGAGAAGAATATAGATATAAATAGGGTATTTATTGAAAAGTGGATTAATAGTGATGAGATTAGAAAAGGCATTGGGATTTGGGCTTGCCCTTAGAGCATGTACAATGATACGCATCAGCTGTCTCTAAGCCATCTACTAAGGTTTGCCATATAGGATAGATAATGACGTGGAGGAGAGAGGATGTGCATAGAGAGTTGAGCCGTCTCTAATGTAAAAGATGACTCTACATGCGAATTAAGAAATCTTATATATGATTAAGTGTCATAAAAAATATACAGTTGTCTCTAAGCTATCTTTACCATTGTATGAGTTTTTTTTTAATGACTGACATGACAATGGTTAGAGATAGTTGTTGTGTTACAAACTCCTACCGCCAAAAGTGCCGTGCTCCGGCTACCGGGCGGGCTGTCGTTTGACTCCCTTCCTGACCCGCCGTCCTCCTGTGCCGCCGTGCCGGCTAACTATGCGAGGAGAAGAATAATAAAACGAGTTAAATGCTTGCTCTCCTATTTGCTTGCTTCGAGGTAATCGTTCCCATTCCGACTCCAATCGCAACCAATATTCCATATCACGCCTTGGGAAAAAATGGCTACTAATATCCACTAATTTCGTTTCGATTTCCTGCTTTGTTTTCTCTCTATCATGCAGATTGATTCTTTCACCGCTGCAGCGCCATTCTTGGAGTGAATTTGAGCCAGCAAATCCGCCAAACAAAAACCCACCTTTTTTCGCTCCCCAAGATTCTTCTCTCCTTTCCGCGTCTTCTCCACGCCACGCCGGCTGAATCCCCGGCGATATCCACTTTCCCTTCGTTTGGAAAGGTAATTTCTTGCGTACCCTTTGGTTCTTGGAGTGGAGGGGATCGAAACCCTATCGGTATCACTCAAGAAACCGAGGCGAGAGAGCTGATGAGCAAGAAGAGCGGCGGCGTGCGGTTGCAATGCGGCGAGGCGAAAGCGGCGGATTGGAGCTGCTGCTGCTGCCTCTCCCTGCCAGCCGAGGCGCCTCCTGCTGTTGGTGATGATGGTGGATTCAACCTGGCCTGGACTCTCCACCAGTCCTTCCACCCGGCCACCGGCCTCTTCGCCAGCGTGGGGCAGCAGGTGGGGGTCGGCTTCCCTGCCTCCTCCCCTAGCTCTCCGTCGCCGGACACTCCCGGAGACCCCTATGTCAAGTATGTCTCACCGGAGGTCGGGCGTCGTGTGGTAGAAACAACCCCGGAAGGCGGAGGCGTGGAGTCGAGGGAGAAGGGGAAGAAGAGAGTAGTTAAGCTCAAGGTTAAGATTGGGAACCCCCACCTGAAGAGGCTGATCAGCGGGGGAATTGCTGGCGCTGTGTCGAGGACGGCTGTTGCGCCTTTGGAGACGATTAGAACACATTTGATGGTCGGGAGTAATGGGAATTCGAGTACACAGGTGTTCCAGTCTATCATGAAGCATGAAGGATGGACTGGCTTGTTCCGCGGTAACTTTGTTAATGTCATACGAGTTGCCCCGAGCAAGGCAATTGAGGTAACTAATTGATCCATTGCTACCAAATTCGCTAGCATGTTCTCATCATTCTGCACTGTGCTTTGTTTCGTTTGTATATTGATTCCGTATTGTGCTTTGTTTATGAATTTCATACAATATGGAGATTTGTTAACCATAACATGGAATTTTTTGCGTAATGATTTTTTCTTTGCAATGTATATAACCCTACCTGTTTACAAAATTAAGTGCAGCCCTTCTTGTAAACCAGTGTTCATTTCTCTGCGAGTGTCTATTTGACACTGAAATTTCTTGTATTCCCCATAATTGGGGCATACTTGGCCAATAGCTTTGGTATGTTGTTATGGCTTCGTAAGATAGACCTGATCATTAGGCTAGTCCTACATCCTAATTCATAGGAGACCTCAAGATAAAGGTTCTTCATACATAAAACCACATTTCGCATGCATGTCCTACAAATCATATCCCATTTACACTCCATAATATGGTGCTATTCTTATTTTGACCTTAGAGATCTTTAATAAGAAAGTAAAAGGCAAAGGTTATATACTAAGGAGTCCTTTGCAGTTTACCTCTCTATGGAACAGTTGCTTGTGGCTGTTGCCATGATTTCCCTTGCTCAGGCTGATGCCTGATCTAAGGAAATCAAAATAAGTAGATTCAACAAAACTCTGGTCTCTACAAATTGAATGACTTTAATTACTTATCAGTTCTTTGCACAAGGTAGATGTTTGGAAGTTGCTTGCTCTCCGGTGAGCATCGGTTTAACAAGATAACACAAGAATACAGAACAGTGCATCTCCAAAGCCCAACAAGAAGCTATGTGTACAAAAGAAATTACTGCTACGTACCTCGTCTCAATTGTTCAATGGAAATTATGTGTCACACACATAATGACACACACATAATGACTTCGTATATAAAGATATCATCAGATGTATTAACCTATTAGTACCTGGTGATAATAGCATGGTGCAATGATGATGCATGATATCAAGGACATTTCTGGGATGGAAATAATATGCCCTCACAATACAGTTGAATAGTTCCAACTTCCACTGCACAGACTTGAAGTGTATTAATGATTGTTTTAACTTTTTTTTTGCAGCTCTTTGCTTTTGATACAGCTAAAAAATTCTTGACCCCCAAATCGGGGGAACAAAAAAAGATCCCGATCCCTCCATCACTAATGGCAGGGGCATTTGCTGGTGTCAGCTCAACTCTGTGTACATACCCTCTGGAGTTAATTAAGACAAGATTAACTATTCAGGTTAGTGTTATCCTGCAAGGATTGGCTGGTTCAGTCTCCTAGAAACTAAACTAAGAGAATTCTATGATCCTCTAAGATGTCACTCGTGAAGAGCATATGATGATTACCCTCTAATTGTGCAGAGAGGTGTACATGATAACTTCCTCCATGCATTTGTCAAAATCATCCGTGAAGAAGGCCCCACTGAGCTGTATAGAGGGTTAACCCCGAGTCTAATTGGAGTGATTCCATATGCCGCAACCAACTATTATGCATATGATACCCTTAGGAAGGTGTACAAGAAGATGTTCAAGACAAATGAAATTGGCAACATTCCAACCCTTTTTATCGGCTCTGCTGCAGGAGCTATCTCAAGCAGCGCAACGTTCCCCCTTGAGGTTGCTCGCAAGCACATGCAAGTTGGAGCTGTTGGTGGGAGAAAGGTTTACAAGAACATGCTCCATGCTCTCCTGAGCATTCTCGAGGATGAAGGAGTCGGGGGCCTTTATAGAGGATTGGGGCCAAGTTGCATGAAGCTAGTGCCTGCTGCTGGTATTTCGTTTATGTGCTACGAGGCTTGCAAGAAGATACTGATTGAGGATGAGGATTAGTGGTATTTTGTTTATTTGCTATTGAGGCTTGCAAGATAATACTGATTGAGGATGAGAGAGAGTGAATTTCATGCTTTCTCCACACGAGAGCTCAGTTTTGTGACTTCCTGACAGCCGGCAACACGTCTTTCGGTTTTGAATCAATTTGTGGTGGAACTGGATGCAAACCATAATTGTTACAACAGGATCTTAACCCTTTTTTGTACTGTCAGTTTGGTCTGATAAATTTACCTCTGTTCCCAGTTTTGATTTTGGATATTACTATGCAGAAAGTATGCCTTTTTTCAAAACCTGATTACTGGAAGGCATCAGATCATTGAGATGCCATGGGCAATCATAAATTCATAAATTACAATTGTGCGTCAGTTGTTACTCTCGGTATGCGTGTGGTTCGATCCCGTATTCTTGGCTTTTGATTTTGCTGCTTACGCGTGGCGGTATCAACTAATTTATTTGGAGCAACAGATATGTACTCATAGCAATTGCAATACAATGGGGGCGATTATAACATTTACCAAACTAATAACATTTACCAAACTAGTAACATCTGCTGCTCCTAAGTCAGCCAAGCATGACAAATAGAATAAAATCAAATGTATGTTTCAAAAATGCTAGAGGTTCACATTGGCCAATAACCTAAACACACCAAGACACATTCTACCATCAAGCAGCAACCAATTTAATCAAAATTGACAAAAAAGAAAAATGCCAGCTCGTCACTAGCACCTCTAGCCTCTAGGTCTGCTCCTCACCATCTCCAGCAGAAGCTGCCGCTGCTGCAGCCATCAGTTCATCAAACTTGTTGCTTTTCCCCACCACTATCTCAATCTGCGCAAAAAAAAAAAACAAACTCGGGAGTAAATATTTTGTAGAGAAGACTGCAAAATGAAAGGGATAACTGTAAAACACAAGCAACATATTGGATAATAATATCATAACAGGGGTTTATTGTGCTCTAACCTTAGCCTTTTGGATTGGCCGCCCTCTCATTTCATCCTTGATTTCCAGTGTAGATGTCGTAATCTCTGGACAGGTTGAATGGGGCAAATATTTGCATTAGCTTTGAAATTAAAACAAAATTAATGACACCGAAATAATTGAGTCCATCATAAATTGGAGAGAGGAAAATGATGTTATCATGTTCTTACTCTTCTCAACGGCAAAACCATTGTTTTTCAGAATCTCTGCTACGGTCACAACAGTCGCGATTGCTGCAAGTAAATTAAACAGCTTGTTAACTATCTAGAGCACAGAATATAGTTATATCAACAGTTGAAAAATGTAACGGTTAATTCAGGTATTCAGGCTTGCAACTTCCGAATGTGTGGAAAAGACATACACAAGGATGCAGCCCACCACAAGATCATGACTCCCATGCTTATGAACAGTGAAAAAGATGAGACTTGATTATTTAATTGTCAACCAGCGGAGTGAACATATGCTTTGCTATGAGAAAATTGAAATTCCTCCATCGAAAGCTATGATTGAGGGGGTCATATGCCTTCAGTTTCATAATGGGTGATTGATGCTACACACTGTGAGGCACGACGTATCACAAGCAACCACGCAGATGGCAATAGAGGCTAGCAAATGCTATAATTAGGTTATACTCACCATGAGAATTTTGAAGGGTCGATGATGGGTTTGTTACGACAGATAGCATGGTGATTAATTTAGGTTAAGTTTGACATACTGAATGATCAGCAATAGGCTCTATATAACAGTAGAGATATGTGTATGTTCATAATCAAATAGTTGCTAACAATTGTATCCATCAGAAATCTTAATGTGAAATAAAATATTGCTTAAAAGCAGTGACATATATCACTTTGACGCGATATCACCGCATCTTAATGTAGAACTCTAGTTTCACGAGTAAAACAAAATCATGCTTCAATGTAGAACTTCGACAGGGAAGTGCAACAATAGTTATAAATATATTTGACGCCTCCCAATTTGATTAAAATATTTTACATCTTTCAACTTCGAGGAACATAAATCAATGAGCGCTCCTTAAAATCATGCAATAAAGGACCCAAAACAACATGCCTCAGATTCGGCTACACTGATACAGTAATGCCATCCGCCGGGAACAGGGGCGTATTTAGGCCCGGGGCCACCATCACTCCCGTGCCTCACCATCACTCCCACGCGTGCCTCATCCTCACTCCCTGGTTCCTCACAGCCGCAACCCTAGCCGCCTCCCGCCTCCGCTCTTGCGATGCGCCCGCCCTACTCCTCTCTCGCTCTCCCCACCCCTCCCTGCTCCTCTTGACCTGTCCCCTCCCTGGCTCCCCGCCCTGTTCCTCTCCCGGCCGTCAGCCGTCCTGCATGCTGCAATCGTGCTCCCGGGCAAGGCGGTGACCTCCCCGGACCGCCGGCGTCCCACGACCATGAGCCTTGGCGTCCGGATCCAGCCAAGGCCAACGGCGGCACGACGCCCCTTAGCTCGGCCCTCGCTGCCTAGAGCTCAAGTCCATTGGCTTTCAAGAATTTGGCTGTACCGATTTTACTAGCTACGGATTTGTGAGTACCAATTTTAGAATCTACTATATGTATGCATGATCTTTTGCCAATTGAGTTCTTCGACCACTCACTTTTGGGGAATTTTTTTGTAGTGTTAGCACATATATATCATATACTAATTGAGTACTGTTGCACTGATTGAATTAACCAAAGAAAATTGATTGCACCTGTTAATAAATATATACGCAGCTATGTATAAAAATGACAAATTTAGCTTATAATTATTGGATTTCTTCGATATTTTTGTCAAACCGATTAAGTCTCAATTACACTGTGTGGTCCTAATTTTCGTGGTACATTTGTATGACATGTAGACTTGACTTAGGCTCGGCCCCAATCTTTGCTAAATCCTGGATCAGCCACTGACCGGGAATCTAGAGATAGAATAGTTTTCGTGTTTTTACACATTATCTTTGGCGTTGAGGCAACAAAACCGTAACCTTATTTTTGCAGACACCCGATACGCGAACACAAGATGGAGATGGACAGGGAGACGCACCCATGCCGAGAGCGGATAGCTCGACCTCGCCGTGCTGCTGCATGTACCTCTGCACAAAACAAAAGCGAGAAGAATCGATCAGCACCCACCACCACTGGTGTACGGATGGCGGGCACCCTGCACGCACCCTGGGCCGGCCGGCGATTCCATAGTCCATACCTTGGCGAGGTTGAC
This sequence comes from Raddia distichophylla, assembly GCA_005191435.1. Taxonomy (NCBI): domain Eukaryota; kingdom Viridiplantae; phylum Streptophyta; class Magnoliopsida; order Poales; family Poaceae; genus Raddia; species Raddia distichophylla. Next base: position 1,617,647 of record SPJY01024290.1, read on the forward strand.
GTAGAAGAAGAGGGGCTTCTTGGTGTTGGACACCTGAATCCGGTTGCTGCCGTCGCCGCCGTTGCCTCCGTTGCCGTCGCCGGCCCTCCTCTGCGCCTCGCCGCCTGCCGCCGCATCGCCGGACATGGTGAGCCCGCCCAACGGATCAATCGAGAGCAAAGGGAGCGTACGGCCGCGTTGAGGGAGGCTGGCTCGCGGCGCGGATTGGGTTCTTGGCTTCCGGCGCGATTCCGTCGGAGGAGCAGGGGGGACGAGACGGCGAGAAGACGCCGCTGTAGCTGGTGGTGGTGGTATTAATGGCGGCCGCAGATCGGATGCGAAGGCGAGTAGGATCGGGATCGGGACACCGGAGAGGGAGCGGGTCAGACGAGGAAACAGATTACCGAGTCCGGGCACTGCGTGGGCCGTAATTTGAGATTACTGGGCCTGCGCAGGCTGCTTTGGGCCGGGATCACCAGGGCTGCAGCCTGGGATCCATTCAACTGCGGATGAAGGTGCAGCCTGCTAGGGGTGGAAAAGAGCCGAGCCGAGCTCGAGCCTGGTAACACCTCGAGCCGAGCCATGAGCCAAAGACGTTTCACGTTCAAAAGATGCCAACGAGCCGAGCCTGGCTCGGCTCGCTATTTTACCGAACCCCAAAAGTGGGCTCGGCTCAAGCTCGGTAGCATCTTCGAGCCGAGCCGAGCTTGTCCGAGCCGAGCCACCAGCCGCGAGCTATTTTTCCATCCCTACAGCCTGCCACGTCGTCGAGGAAGGCGCGTGCACATCTTCTTCTCTCTCTAATCCCAGTTCCTGATCGTCGTCGTTAAATTTCATTTTATGGGTTGTCGGGTGGTAGGGAATTTACAAATTAAAAAAACACGTCGATACTAGATATAAACGACACCGGAGACACGAAATTTGGTAACATAATTCGGCTATCAGATTGTGTCATCGTTCATGTGGACCAAATAAAATCACTGGCCTTACATGAAGATAACCACTTCCTTTTTGTGTCACGTGCAAAGACTAACCAAAACCAATATCCATGTTCTAGTTAGCTGCTTATTTGATACTGAAAGAGCATCACCATTGTCGCCTTTCTGAGTCACACGTAACCATCGCCTTCTTAGCACTTTGCCTGTTCCATTCTTTTGTCAGCTCAATCTTACCAACCATGTTCTTAGCACTACCTTTCCTCCGATTTCACTGCCCGACCTATTTTCCTTAGGACAAATCATAGATCTCATCGTCTAATCCGTTCGCCTCTTCAAATAGATCCTTGATATAACTGCTTGATCCGCTCGCCTCCTGGCATAGATTGTTGCTGACCTCGCTGTTCAGCTAGCCAGTCTGAGCTCTCCGGTCAAACCGCTAACAGCCTCCTTGAGCACATCTTCTTTAGAACCCGCATTTTCTTCATAAATTCCAAGCTACTCTTTCCTTTTTCACCTTCCATTTTTCAAATCCAGCCTACACTCGCCCAGCCACCAGCCACCAGCCACTTCTAGACCCATGCAGCTGGAGGCGACTCCACCTTTGCTTGCCCTCGCACTGGTCCGGCCTGCATCCCAACGCATGGGCCTGCACCGGCCAACTCTGCCATGCGAGCCTGTGCTCCACCCAGCCGGCCCATGCACCGTATCCACCCACAAGAGATTGACCACCGATGCCTAGGCTACTGCCTACAGCCCGCGCCTACCACAGCCAAACAGTGCCGCCTCCGGCCCATCGCACAGGTCCCACAAAAATAGGATGTCATCTAAACGACACCGGAAACATAACATTTAGGCCTTGTTCTTTTCAGCGTATTGTGCCGTTGCATATTACTGTAGCAAATATTGTTATTTTTATATAGCCTATATATTGTGATAATTCGTAACGATTTTTTCGTGGCTTTTAGTAATACTTCCAAAGATCCTAAAACTATTTTTTAATTTTTTTTATAATCTTTAGCCTCTTTTCGAGGGCTCTCTTTTCTCGTAAAAGAATGTCATCTGAACATACCGAAGACGTTTGACAACACAGTACGGCTCTCAATCTATATCTATTGGGCAATGATTATAGACGCTCATTCCCAACAACGCAGCATATCGGCCAATCGGGTCACATCCACAAGCAGCCCGTGACCCCTTGCGTGCCTACTATAGTATCTCGGCCCCTCAATTTTAATTGATGTTTTGTAAGTGATTTTGGTGATGATGATCTAATAACAATCAAAATTGACTAATTTGAGAGCATTAAGGCTCATTATGTGATGTTTATCCTTGGTGGCACGGTATCAAGTTAAATTCCTAAGGTTAAGGATCTTTTACTAGTTTCTAGGTTTGGAGATGAATGAAGTCTCTAGCTAGGTTTTTTTAAATTTTTTTGTCGTGCTACCGAGAGGGGTTTCTTACTATTACCTATTTGGGTAATATATCTTGCAAACTCACCGAACATTTTGGAGCAATAAGAATACTCAGGACTTAGCTCTGTTTCTATTCAAAAAAACTTCAAGAGGAAATCTAATTCACGCCGGACTAGTTCTTTGTCTCCTATCTTTTAGTCCGATGTTCCATAGAGAAATTTAAGTTCACTACGGACAGTCCGTGGTGAGCATCAAAATTTGACACGTGTTCTCCTTGTTCCAATGATTTTTACGCCAGTCTGATGTGAACATCTCTTTTAGTTGCAACCTTGTGCACGTGTCCAGTGAATTTATAGTTCACGCCGGACGGTCTATCGTACATTAGTTTTTGTCTAGGCAGCGCACTGACAAAATACTATTTGCGTCGGCCGTCGGACAGTCCGTTGTGTGAATGATTCTCACTGAAACTCTGTTCGTCGTGAACTAAATTTTCTTTGTTACCGTTGAAATCCGTCCCTTGCAAAAATAAATTTAATAGTACTTTTAAAAAGGTACTTTGTCTTCTAATCAACGGATAGGAAGTGTCTCAAACGGCTATTATCTACCCCTTAGACTATTAAAGGGCGCAAAACTCTCATCTTAAGTAAGAATTGGCACCAGAACTTCACTCATACATATTTAGGAAAGCATAGAGCCTTGTTCTTTATCATAGTCCACATCCACAAAAGGCCTATATTTCCATTGCTCCAAAGTTGTTCAAAGTTTGCTTGAGAGAGTGTTATCCAAAAGTTAGTGATAGCTTGAAACTTTTTTACTTTTGAATTTGCAATCCGAGAAGGCTTGGTGGTGTGATCTTGAGAATCTTTCCATGGCGTGTGTGGGAGTCCTCAAGTTGCTATTGTGAAGACTTGGAGCTTACCTGCCAGAGTGGTGAAAAGATACCAAGAGTGGAAAGAGGCTGCGGGCTCGAGCGAGAAACGATCCTTAGTGAAGGGCTTGCCTCAACGGGGAGGAGGAGGACTCCGAACCCCGGTTAAACAAATCCTTCTATCCATCTCTTTTACCTTTTGCATTTACTTTCAGCTCTTACTTGTTGTTTTATTTCTGTTTTTTTTGTGTTGACCTTAATTGTTTAGAATAGGACTTGCTAGCTACCTTGGTCATTAATTTGATTAAGCTGCAAACTTTCTTAAAATTTAAAAGTTGACTATTCACCCCTCTAGGCGAACTAAATCCTTTTGCCTGCGCATCTACTTTAGTCAGGTTACACCATGGATGCCCCCCTTTTATAGTGGAGGCTAGGTACAAGTCAACCCTATCGCGATCATCCTCTACCTGTTACAACTCAAAGTCCACGTAACCTATTTGTACACATATTCGACACCAACTCTAAGACAAATTGTTTGGTGTGGAATCGTTATGTCAAAATAGTCCACGTATCTGAATCATGGTAAACTTTGCTTCAGAGACCGGTCGAATTAGGTGCCCTTGGAAGTGTGTTTTAGGGGCAAAACTAGAATGAAGATGATGGCAGAGGATCGGAAGTTCACTGCGATTAAAGTAAGTGTGTTCTTATATATATCATATGACATAATCTTAACTAAATCTTCGTCGGTGGTGTTTGGCGGCTGTATGGAGCTTGGTGCTTTGCTGTTGCTTCTTCCGGTGGCGAATTTGGCGTTAGCGGAAGGGTGTTGGCTCAGCTACGAGGTCTTCTATTGGCCACACATTTGGTGCATGCCTTCGTGCTGCCAATGGGGAAGGTTGATGGCAAATTGAAGCCCGCAGTGTACAACAGTAAGCCTGAGAAGAAGAAATTAAATATTATCAGGGAGCAAAGGTCTCAGACATCCTTTTAGGAGAATAATACTAAATATTTCCAAATGATTGTTGATGGCAAGCGTAGGAAGAAAAGGGTATTCTTCCTTGATCAGGAAGAAGGGAAGATTGAGGGACAAACAACACTCAAATCTTATATCACAAAGTACTACAAAAATTTGTTTAGACTACCCAAGGATAATTCCTTCACTCTCGATGAGCCACGAAGGGATGATATCTCACAAGTCCTTAAGGCTGACAATGAGCTTTTAATAGCACCATTCACAGAAAAGGATATACGGAATGTAGTGTTCGATATGGAGCACCATAAAGAACCTGGTCCTGCTGAGTTACCTGCTGAATTTTACCAGAAGTTCTCGGATGTCTTAAAAAAAGATTTGATGCATATGTTTCATGATCTTCATGCCGGTGACCTAACACTTTTTAGTCTCAATTTTGGGGTGATAACTCTTTTTCCAAAATGTCAAGATGCTAATCGGATTCAGCAATATAGATCAATTTGCTTGCTCAATGTCTGTTTTAAAATATTCACTAAAGTGGTCACTCATAGGGTTAATCATGGTTTACCTAAACGGTAAACGGTAGTCAGTCGGCCACCTCCTGTTTAGTGTTTAGACCGTTTACACAGGATTAAACGGTGTGTAAACGGCCTAAACGGTTTTGTACTGTAGCCATAAAAATGATAAAAATACATGATTAAAAATCTAAAAATGTGATTTCATTTTAGATTTTTAGTACAATAATGGAGGCTTATACATTTTAAATTAATAATCATAGCAAGTTCATAACTTAGAAGTCAATTCATAGTTTCATAGTCACTAACTCACATGAATAATAATTCACATTGACACTGATAAATGACTAATAGTTCATTGCCTAAACGGTTTACCCCCTAAAATGATAGTTCATTGCCTAAACAGTCACCTAGTCGGGATAAATCACTGATAAAACCGTTTACAAACCGTTCCGTTTAGCCCCATTAAACCGATTTTGACCTTTTTTGACCAAATAGGCCGACTACCGTTTAATTCACCGATTACCCCCTAAACTGTGCAGTACGCCACCGACTACCGATTAGTCACCGTTTAAACGGCCGACTAGGCCGTTTAGTGTTGTTAATTTGATGGCAGATCACATTATCAATCCAACCCAGATTGCTTTCATGCGAGGACGCAATATCCTTGTGGGTGTCGTCATCTTGCATAAAACTTTTTATGAACTGCATCAAAAAACCGTGTGGGGTTATTTTTAAGATTGACTTTGAGAAGGCTTATGACAAAGTTAGATGGCCCTTTTTGTTGCAAATACTAAGGATGAAAGGATTCTCGCCCAAATGGATATCTTGGGTTTAGTCCTTCGTTTCCGGTGGAAGTGTGGCAATCAAAGTCAATGATGATGTATTGATAGGGAGATCCCCAATCTCTAATACTTTTTAAAATTATAGCAGATATGCTAACTGTATTGATAATTAGAGCTAAAACAAACAGGCAAGTAAATGGAATAGTGCCACATCTTGTGGATGGTGGTCTCTCTATTCTACAATATGCCGATGATACAATTGTTTTTATGGATCATGACCTAAAGAAAACTCGTAACTTAAAGTTGTTACTTTGTGCTTTTGAGCAATCATATGGTCTCAAAATCAATTTCCACAAAAGTGAATTGTTCTGTTTCGGAGAGGCTCAAAATGTTGAGGATCAATACACCTAATTCTTTGGCTGTTCTACTGGCAATTACCCTTTGTGGTATTTAGGAATTCTTATTCATTATAGAAAGCTGAGGAATGCCGACTGGAAATAGATAGAAAAATGTTTCGAAAAGAGGCTGAGTAGTTGGAAAGGTAAGCACCTTTCAACTGGGGGACGACTTACATTGATTAACGCGGTGCTTAGTAGTCTTCCAATGTATATGATGTCTTTTTTCACCATTACAAGGGGTGTACTTGAAAAACTGGATTACTTGCGCTCAAGATTTTATTGGCAAAGTGATGACTAGAAGAAAAGGTATCGATAATCGAAATGGAATGTTATGTGTCGGTCTTGAGAGCAAGGGGGTCTAGGAATCCAAGATCTTCATATTAAGAATGTTGCACTACTTAGTAAATGGCTTTTTAAACTTCTCACAACTGATGGAATTTGGCAGCAATTGTTATGCAACAAATATTTGGGTCCTAAGCCTTTATCGCAATGCTAGTGAAGGTGGGAGATTCACACTTTTGGGCCAGCCTTATGAAAGTAAAACAAGATTTTCTACGTTTTGGAACTTTCATAATTAAAGATGGTAGCCAAATTAGGTTCCGGGAGGATAAATGGCTGGGTACCGTAACACTGCGAGATCAGTACCCCTGCTTATACTATGTAGCTCGTCATAAGCAGCTTACTGTAGCTGAAGCTCTCAGTACCTCTCCTCCCAATCTGTCCTGGCGCAGGGATCTTATAGGATTAAAATTAGCAGTTTGAAATCTTTTATTTCCAAGTATTACTAATATTGTGCTAACCTAGGAGCAAGATGAGTTCCGCTGAAATCTACACTCAAATGGTCAATTTTTGGTGAAATCTCATTACCCTGCTCTGATTCATAGTGATGTCCCAAATATTAACAAAAGACTATGGAAACTCAAAGCGCCATTGAAACTCAAGATCTTCTTTTGATACCTACGTCGTGGAGTAGTTTTGATGAAAGAGAATCTTGCAAAACGCAATTTGCATGGTAACACGAAATGCTACTATTGTCACAAAGAAGAGACAATTAAGCATCTTTTCTTTCAATGCCGTCTTGCTCGTGCAGTATGGTCCATCATACATGTGGCTTCGGGAATTTTTCAACCTTGTGGAATTTCTCACTTGTTTGGTGGATGGCTAGGGGGAGTTACTCATAACTTGAGATTGTTAGTTTTGCTAGGAGCGGCCGCTACCTGTTGGTCCTTGTGGCTTTGTAGGAAAGATATGGTTTTTGAAAGGAAGAAAATTTTATCTCCTTTGCAGATTATCTACTTACTTATCCACTGGCTACATTTCTGGGCTATTCTTCAGAGGCCAGGTACACTGGATTTGGTTACTTAATTCGGTGTGTCAACTTTTGGAGAAGGTGGCCAAGGATATTTTTTCCCAGGTGCATGGCTGACAATCTAGTATGCGGATTGATAGTCAGTAGTGTGGTTGTTTTATATTTGTTACTTTAAAGGTTGTGTGCATCCTAGCTATGCAGAGGCCGGGAGTGATTTCAAGATGATTGTATCCCCTTGATGTAATTATCTTGATATCAATAAAGCTTTCCTTATCGGAAACAACAGTAAGTAGTAGTGTTTGGTTACAACTATCAAAGGCCTCATTGTCGTTGAGCGGGCTAGGTATGTATAATAGTAAGCTTTGATGTGGGCTTTGCTTGGTGCAGTGGTGACGTTGGTCGGCATCGAGTTTTAGGTTGGAGGCAAGACTTCGTTTCTACGTTTGTGGAGGGGGCCATAGTAGGGTTTTTGAGATGAGAGAGGAGGGGTAGGATCTCCCTCGTTTGGATATTAAGTCTGAGGACATCCTGTGTGCTTCATGCACTAGCAAGCCTGGTCAGTTCAAGGTGGCTATCAGCATGGCGCTGTTAGCTCTTTCTTTTTCGTTGACGACAATGCTTTGTAGTTGTATTTTTTCGGGACAGACTTATGAGCCGACATAATTATTCCTTGGTATTGATATTTCAATTATGCTTCATAGTACAAGGGCAACCAACTGATATTTATAGATTTCTTTTCAACAAGAATTAACGGAAGAAACTAAAACCAATACCTGCTTATTTTAGTTTTGACCGTAAGGTGCGCATCATTTTAAAATCAAAGAAGAGGAGGTTTACAACCATGCCAACGGAATAAAAAAGCTTCACGTTCCTTTTTTCAACGTTTATGTCACTGTTTTTGGAGATATCACACCTGAAAACAAAACAAAAATGCATAAGAGACCACATGGGATAATTGGCTTCCTTATTGTATCTTTCGAAAGAGGTGATCGGTGATACAGAGGCTGTGGTGCATCAGCTCGAGTGTGGATAGCAACAACTCCAACGTGCCAATTTAAATATCTCAATCAATTGCTGTGAAATTTATTCTCAGCCTGACCTGTCACTATCTTTCCGTTTTCCTTGCTTTTCATCAAAGAGTGTAAGCCATTCTTCAGCGTGTCAACTTTTGGAGAAGGTGGCCAAGGATATTTTTTTTTCAGGTGCATGGCTAGTGATCTAGTTTGCGGATTGATATTCAGTAATGTGCTTATTTTGTATTTTTTTACTTTAAATGTTGTGTGCACCCTAGCTATGCAGAGACCGGGAGTGATTCTAAGATTATTGTATCCCCTTGATGTAATTATCTTGATATCAATAAAGCTTTCCTTATCAGAAACAACAGTAAGTAGTAGTGCTTTGGTTACAGCTATCAAAGGCCTCATTGTCGTTGAGCGGGTTAGGTATGTATAATAGTAAGCTTTGATGTGGGCTTTGCTTGGTGCAGTGGTGACGTTGGTCGGCGTCGAGTTTTAGGTTGGAAGCAAGACTTCGTTTCTACGTTTGTGGAGGGGGCCATAGTAGGGTTTTGAGATGAGAGAGGAGGGGTAAGATCTCCCTCGTTTTTTTATTGAGTCTGAGGACACCCTGTGTGCTTCATGCACTAGCAAACCTGGTCAGTTCAAGGTGGCTATTAGCATGGCTCTGTTAGCTCTTTCTTTTTCGTTGACGACAATGCTTTGCAGTTGTATTTTCTCGGGACAGACTTATGATCCGACATAATTATTCCTTGTTGGTATTGATATTTCAATTATGCTTCATAGTAATGCAAGGGCAACCAACTGATATCTATAGATTTCTTTTCAACAAGAATTAACGGAAGAAACTAAAACCAATATCTGCTTATTTTAGTTTTCACCGTAAGGTGCGCATCATTTCAAAAATCAAAGAAGAGGAGGTTTACAACCATGCCAACGGAATAAAAAAGCTTCACGTTCCTTTTTTTCAACATTTATGTCACTGTTTTTGGAGATATCACACCTGAAAACAAAACAAAAATGCATAAGAGACCACATGGGATAATTGGCTTCCTTATTGTATCTTTCGAAAGAGGTGATCGGTGGTACAGAGGCTGTGGTGCATCAGCTCGAGCGTGGATAGCAACAACTCCAACGTGCCAATTTAAATATCTCAATCAATTGCTGTGAAATTTATTCTCAGCCTGATCTGTCACTATCTTTCCGTTTTCTTTGCTTTTCATCAGAGTGTAAGCCATTGCTCCGAAATTTGTTCTCAGCCTGGTCACTATCTTTCCGTTTCCCTTGCTTATAAATTGATTTCATCAGAGAGTGTAATTAGAGATGTGCTATTGTGCAAGCGCATGCATTTTAACACTTTTTGCAGGCGCAACATGCAACAACAGCTTTTCATGAGGTACCCCATGCAAAACACTCCCTCTCCTGCCCTCAGAATTTTTTCCCTCATCTTAAAACGTTTCTTCCAAAAAATGAAAAGGTGAAAAAACAGTACAAAATTACTGAAACTTTTAGCGTCCGCACGATTTCACGATTTTTTCGCACTTTGCATAGAGGACGATGATCGTCGGCGACGCCTTAGCAGAGCGCGTAACCAAACCTCGAGCTAAAAGTTTCACTTTCTCACAACATTTCTTACAGTGAATAAAAATGTGAAAAAATAATACAAATTTATTGAAACTTTTAGCGACGGCATGAAATCACAAATTTCAGGCGCCTGCGAAATAGCAATAGCAGTGTAGTTAAGAGCCTTTCATGGCACACTATTGCACTGTGTTTTGCGCAAGGATCAACTAGAGCTCACCGGAAAGCTCAAACTGTCACAAAGCGATTCACAATTCCACTTAGTTTCAATCTTCAGCAAATCCAACTGTACGTGGCATTTCAAATTTGCTATAGTACGTGTCCTTTTAAAAAGAAAACTTCTCCGGTGCTTACGAATAATATGGACCTCCCATCCTTTCGGATCGGACGATGCACAGTAATAGGTACGAATGTAAAGGTACCGACGGAGGTACACAGGTACGGAGAGTAACCAGGTCATTTCACATCAAATTAATTAAGGGTAAAACCGCCTTCTCTCTGTCTCCCGGCGTGCCCTGCCGGCGCCGCAGATGGAAGGCGCGGCCTTCTGCTGGATCCGAGCGGTGAGCGAACGCCGCCCTGTGGCCGCCAGCACGGCCCGGGCAGCTTCCCGTCGCGGAGCGCGGCATCGGCTGGCAGATTGAGAATATGGCCGGCATCGAAGGCATCATCAAGAGCTTCGCACTGCTCGCCTGGAAGGAGGAAGAGGCCAGCGTGGAGGAAGCCAAGGCTGTGGCCGCGCCGTTCGACAAGGAGCACGAGGCGCTGCTCAAGAATGGCTGCGAGATTGCCACGGCGAACGGCGCCACCGTGACGGTCACTGCCGTTTGCCGGAGCACCGGCGAGTGCCACGTGACCCACATCTACCGCGGGGACGACAACTGCATCGCCGGCGGCGGCCGCCTGAGGAGGCGCCTGCGCCGGCGGACGCGGCTCGGCTCGGCGACGGTCGAGATGCTGGGCGAGGAGCTGAGGAGGATGAAGCTCGCGTGCGGCGGCGCCGCCGCGCACTCCAGTCTTCCCCCTGCTGCTGCACCGGCGGCGACGTGTCCTTGGCCATGGCCGCCGGTGCCGACGCCTTCTTGATCGTCTTCAACTAATTACCCACTAACTCTCAACTAATTACCCAGCGGCCACTCGTTACAAATTTTTTACTTCCCTAAATGCCCTTACCCACTAACTCTCAACTAATTACCCAGCGGCCACTCGTTACAAATTTTTCACTTCCCTAAATGCCCTTCTATGATCGACGGTCCATGTCGAGATACCTTTAGGTACCTCGCAAACACCGTAGCAAACCTCAAAAAGCTTTTAAAAAACACCACGTCAGTTTGCTAAAAAGCTTTTAAAAAACACCACGTCAGTTTGCTACCTTGTAACAACACCGCAAAGTATTGAACTGTACATGCCCCGTCTAATTCACTCGAAAGTTCAAAATAACAAGGAAAGACGTGTAATGTAATATAGTTCAATTCAAAGAAAGTTATCATACTGAGTGTTACACTGACCAACTGATCTCGCCTAAGATCTAGCTTAAACTATCAAACAGACATTCACAATTCTACGTACTTGTTTTCCATTATTAGAATACAACTGTCTGGCATTTGGATTTTGCTAGTGAACCATAAAGAAAGAGCAGTGCTAATGTTGGGGCCTACTGCTCGGTCATATCTGCAAACAAAGTACTGGACAGATCATTCTCCAATTGCATCTGACTTTTTTTTTTTAGCAAGATGCCATCATGTGATATTCTAAATGCCACCCAATTGTCTCACACCGATGGCCACACTAATATGTTAGCTGTGTGTGCATGCATCCATGGCACCCATGGCTGATTGGCTTCCAGTGAGGAAGTGCTAATCAAGATGTTAGGTCACTGGCTAGCATCTTAATATTTTTTAACTTGTCCTCCATATGCATGATAGTGGGCAAACTGGGTTTCTTATATTAGTGATAACATAAACACAAGAGTGACAGCTTTACAAGTGGCAAATATTACACTGCAAGAGACAAGAACGTGAGTGATTCCTTTTTTTGCTTGTACTGGGGATATGCCTATCTAGCTCGTGCATCACGATCCCTGGTTCAGCTCGCTAGGTGTTATCCAACTCACCGGACACTTAGTTATTCTGTTCTTCGTTCTGCTATTACTTTGCGATTTTGCCGACAGGTTGAAGTGGGTCGGTGGACCCAGATTTTTTACTTGATGTTAAAGTAAAGCTCCTAGTTGATTAGTTGACACCTTAATTATGTTAGGTCCTATGTACTATACTACTAATGCAGTGTTAGTCATGGTACCGTAAGTATGTTTAGTGATGAATTCATTTAATGCTTAATTGTAGTATATAACAGTACTGTATCAATAGAGTAAGGATTCATATATATAACAAAAATATAAGAAGTAAAGTAATGATTGAAAAGTGGTTGAATAGGAAAGGGATAGTCCACAAAAGAATAGTACAGTTAAAAATACCCTAACACCCTAATCCAACGGGGTCCAAAACGGTACTAACACTCCAAATGTAATAGAGGCTATTAAAAAAAACTCTCCAAAATATATGTATAAACAAGATAAACAACAAAGGCAAGCACCAGGTGTCGGCCGTCCGGACGGACGCGCCAGCGCCGTCCGTCCGATCGCCGGCGCAGCACGCATCCAACGCGCCCACGCAGCCCGTGTAAGCGCGGAGTTGTTAGCCGTGCAGTTGATCAAATTTTCAATTAAACTTTTGATTTTTGTAAAAAATTCAAACAGTGTTTAAAATGGGTGGAATAAATTTCATAATTCTTCTAAAATTGAGAGCAACCCATTTTAAATACTTTTATTTTTTTTTGATTTTTCACTTTTTTATTTTTTTATGTGAACCTGGGAGAAGGCACTTATGAAACTTACACCTATACTAGCGAAACTTGGCCATGTGCTGATAAAAATTGGCTGTGTGCTAATGAAATCTGATGAAACTTGGATGAAACTTCGATGTAACCTGATGAAACTTGGATGAAACCTGTTGAAACTTGAATTGACCTGATGAAACTTGAATAAACTTGTATGAGACCTGTTGAAACTTGATGAAACTTGCATGAAACTTGTCGTATAACTTCGTATAATGTATGCTATACGAAGTTATTACGCCCGTATCCTGATCGACTCGTTCCAACAGACATTCACAATTCTACGTACTTGTTTTCCATTATTAGAATACAACTGTCTGGCATTTGGATTTTGCTAGTGAACCATAAAGAAAGAAAGTGCTAATGTTGGGGGCTACTGCTTGATCATTACTGCAAACAAAGTACTGGACAGGTCATTCTCCAATTGCATGTGAGTTTTGTTTAGCAAGTTGCCATCATGTGATTCTAAATGCCACCCAATTGTCTCATACTAATGGCCAGACTAATCTGTTAGCTGTGTGTGCATGCATCCATGGCACCCATGGCTGATTGGCTTCCAGTGAGGAAGTGCTAATCAAGATGTTAGGTCACTGGTTAGCATCTAAATATTTTTTAGCTTGTCCTCCATATGCATGATAGTGGGCAAAATGGGTTTCTTATATTAGTGATAACATAAACACAAGAGTGACAGCTTTACAAGTGGCAAATATTACATTGCAAGAGACAAGAACGTGAGTGATTCCTTTTTTTGCCTGTACTGGGGATATGCCTATCTAGCTCGTGCATCACGATCCCTGGTTCAGCTCGCTAGGTGTTATCCAACTCACCGGACACCTAGTTATTCTGTTCTTCCTTCTGCTATTACTTTGCTATTTTGCCGACAAGTTGAAGTGGGCCGGTGGACCCAGATTTTTTACTTGATGTTAAGGTAAAGCTCCTAGTTGATTAGTTGACACCTTAATTATGTTAGGTCCTATGTACTATACTACTATTGCAGTATGAGTCATGGTACCGTAAGTATGTTTAGTGATGAATTCATTTAATGCTTAATTGTAGTATATAACACTGTATCAATAGAGTAAGGATTCATATATAACAAAAATATAAGAAGTAAAGTAATAATGATTAAAAAGTGGTTGAATAGGAAAGGGATAGTCCACGAAAGAATAGTATAACTAAAAATACCCTAACACCCTAATCCAACGGGGTCCAAAATGGTACTAACACTCCAAATGTAATAGAGGCTATTTAAAAAAAAAACTCACCAAAATATATGTATAAACAAGATAAACAACAAAACTTAATCAAATCTATACTCGGAAAATAACTGTTACAACAACTATTGCATAAATTTAACTTTTCAAATATCCGATGCAATGCAGTGTACCTGCATTATTTATTTGTTCTATTAGCTCGTATCGGTATAGCGGTGTTCACCCATCAACGACACACTCTTACCTCGTACTCTTTCATACCGAGTCCAAACTCCACTCACCTGTGCCTACCAAAGTTGGTCGTGTCTCATAAACATTACAGATTACCTGTATAACTTTTTTATCGACTTTAACAGATTAGTTATATGACTTTTTTCACTAATTTGGCTCAGATGCAACATGCCACTTACCTTCCTAATTCAACTATAGATAGATTAACATTCCATAGATCTATCAAAACAATAGAACAATCGCAAAGAAAGGCTCCAATCAGCCATGCATATACCACCAAACAATCTATCCGTTTAACATACGATCATCTTTCTAACCGTGTTAGTTAGGATGATTCTTAGACGACACTGATATCACACCAACACCTGCATAAAACTAAAACTATGAATCTTAATGCAATCGCTCAAAGAGAACAAAGTAGTTATTAAAGTACTTCACACTAATGACCTCTCTTTACCTAACTAATCTCAACGAGACCACGTAGCTCCGAAAATCAATAATGGAGAAATCTGAATCAAACTCTCATCCTAACTCCCAGTGCTCTAGCCCGATTTACGTGCTCCAAAATTAAGCTTTTTTTAAAAAAAATCTACAACTTCCGATAAAAAGATCAAGTTTCGAATCCTAGTATAAAAAAATCACAAATTATTTGCTAACATAATGCACTTGAATTTAACTTACTAAGAACTTTAATTCCACAACCTACTAATCATAACTTTCAACTTCAAAATATGTCATCTGAACAGTGGATAGATCACGGGATAGCATTCAATCGTGGTGTCCAAAACCTTAATCAACGAGAAGAACAACACAAACACTAACCTTGACTTCTCTGTACCCTCCTCATCCTTTTTATCAACCCTAGTCGGCAATGTCGCACCGGTACACTGTCACTGCCTCCTCTCCTGGACATTGCCGCTCGAAGAGAGCCATCGTTGTATCCCTACTTTGCCCCAGCCACCATTTAATTAGGCTAGCCATCACGACCACCGCGTCGGAGGATCGTTGTCGTTGCTGGAGCGTCACGTGCCACCCTTACTCCTGGCCTCGCGCAGCCGACACCATCGAAGGGCACCATCGTTGCTACCAAAGAAAGTCGTCGTAGGAGGATGTGGCAGCTACTAGAGGACGTTGTTGCTCGAACTTAGGAACTATTCTAAACACAAAAGGTAATATGGTATCACCTATAAGTTCAATAATACTAATTGGTGTAGGCATTATGGATGCCCATAACCCTTTTGTGTTACAGGGAAAAGGTTATTATCCAAACCCGTAGGATGAAGATAAGATCAACGAGGTATAAAGTAGACCCATGCGATGTCCTTTTTTCATAAATAGATCAAAATGATCTTGTATAGTAAATATGTGAAGAGATAAGATGGAGAACTAGACCTCTATCTATATGTGGCCCAAAGACTTGTATAAAGGAGATGATCAATACAAATTAATACATGTCTAACTTTTGGCTTCTCTCCCAATATTGCCATCCACTACTTGAGTCGTCTTCCTCCTTCAAGCATCTTTATGGCTATGCGTCCCAATTTGTTTAGGGGTGTCTGTGTTGTTCTCGAGTAAAACAACAAAACTAGTGTTATATATGTTTTCTTATACAATTGTGTAGCTTTTGATGGACGGAAGTTTGGGAAGGATGAGCAATCCTATATACTGAATACATACCGACTGCTAATTGTTGTCGCTTTCGCCACATAACAAGTGCGCAAATTATGTCCATCACATGTAGTAGTAATATGTTAAGACCGGGCATTAGAGATTAATTAAGGTTGTTTTCTTGCCTTGCTCGCAATCTCCCTCTTCGCACAATCATGATCGAGCAAACACGTACACCAAAAATAGAATTAAACATGCATATTGCGCATCTACGTGGTTGTATCACTTTAAGGTAGTGTGGTTGTGCTTGCGCTTGCTTAATTTTCAAAATATCTTGCGGTAATACACTGGCACAGTACTTTCTGCGCTAGCTAGTGTTGTGAATTGTGATGATCGGACATCCACCTATAGAGATTTATCAACCCGGCCTCTCGCTGGATAACTAGCATGGTGGAATACCTTTAGTAAATTATATGGTGATATTTAGCTATAGCCATAATTTTTTCCCTAATAAACCAATCAATATATATTTTCTAAAAACAATCATTATATTTTTTTCCTCAAAAGTAAAAGAGCAATCAATATATGTATGCCAAATGCTTGTTTCCAAGTAGATTGGTCTAGTTTTATTCATAAAAATATGAAGAACACACCGACAAAAATACTGTTTATGGATCGGAGGCTCCAATCAAAAGTTATGGCGGACCTTATCCAGAAGGAGGTCATGGCAACAACTTAATTTTTAGCACACATAGTAAACACCTGTTTTGCATATCTTTTGTTCATATAGGAAAAACACTAGTCACAAGGCCTATTTATTACAGCCAATGTTCCCACACCGAATTCTAGTTTTGCCACTGTTTAGCTAGACATTGTGGCATCATTTTCCAAAGCCCTTGGGAATTTCAACACTAACTCTATCAGAAACTGTAATAAGTCCTAAAGATTGTAGCAAATAAAATATAAGATAGAGAAATATGGATGAATAGTAAAAAAGGATGTGCATAGTGGATAAAATTTCTAATTGAGGATTTACATTGGAGATGACCTTAACACTTGCATTATATTCTTTTTTGTCAATGCGTTCTGTTGGATTTTTTAGGCCTAGCCCATTTCCGGGTATGTGTATTGTGGTATGATTTCGGGCATGACTTGTGACTAACTTCCTCTATTACCTATATTGATATAGATTTATCCTAAGCATGATTTTAAAAGATCGTATCCACACACACGCGTTATCAAAGCGTGTTGTGGGCGAGTTACTTCCTATCCTTTTATGCCGCTTATCTTGGGCCAACCGTTTTATATAAGGAGGTACCGTCATCTCATATCGGGACATAACTAGAACCCTAACACGTCGATCGGTTCAGACGACACTAAGGGAGCTTCCTTGGTGTTGCATCTCCTTCAGGTTTACACATCCCATGCACCGACGTATTACCGACGGATGAGAGAGCAGTGCCTCTAAAAATGCCTCGCTAAAAGTATGTGGTTTTTCCAAAACAATATAATTTCCATTAGACCATTTACTAAAAACTATAGCCATAGGAAAACTATTAAAATGCAACACCACCTATTAAACCAAAATCTACTTCAAACAGTAATAAGATAAATTTGAATTAATTCGTCTTGTCCAGATCAAGTATTATTTATAGCATGTTTGGTACAATGGTTAGCACTAGTATCATATTATAATTTTTTTTTTGCGCAACCTAAAAGGTGTGTTTCTTCCTCGCCATAAACGATGCATGAACATTCTCATCCAATTTCTATATCATTCATATGCATCTATAAGATATTTTTATTCACCATTTTTATAAATCAATAAAATCATTGGACGTCGAGTAGAAAATAACTCACACGTACGATAGCCCATCTCAATATAAAAGAAGCTGTTTCAAAAATTGGAGTCCAGCTCGCATGACGACGTGACGGATCGATCTTCCTCCTGGACCGCCCTGCAGCATACGGTCCCTAGAAACGTCTGGAGCCCACGGAGCTTTTTTTATCGCCGACGACGACGCACCGCGTATGCCATGCGTGTGAACTGTGAAGAACCAACGCAGGAGCGAGCTCGGCGATGAGACCTAGCTAGCTACTAGTATCTCGGAGCGATCGATCCGCGCGCGAGCGAGGCGTGGTCACGCATTTCAATTTTGGCGCCATTAGAGCCCATGAGAGCGAGCCAGGGGCACCGATGGGAAAGGTCCAGACGGCGGTGACGTGGAGCCACGTGTCGCCCCCACCGCCGGCGCCCCACTATATAAGAAGCTCCCAATCGCAGGCCACCCTGCTCCTCCTCCATAATCATCAATCAGTTCATCACTATCATCGCTCACCCTTCACTCCTCGATCCATCGCCATCGACAAGGTTTCTTCAGAGAGTATAATCTCAGTGAAGTGCAGATCGATCGATCGATCGCTCGCCCGCCGGAGGAGCACGTACGTACACGGCGATGGTGAACACGACGGCGGCGAAGGGCGGGAGGCTGGGCGGCGTGCTGCCGCTGGCGTCGCTGAACCACATCAGCGTGGTGTGCAGGTCGGTGGAGGCGTCGCTCAGCTTCTACATGGACGTGCTCGGCTTCATCCCCATCCGCCGCCCCGCCTTCGACTTCAACGGCGCCTGGTCAGTCCGTCTTAACTTCCTCCTCAGCTTAATTAGGCTCCAAAAATTTGTCTTTTCTAAACACTTTAGGCTATAGAAATGATTCTTGTTTCTGTGTTCTTGGCAAGATCAGGCTGTTCAACTACGGGATCGGCATCCACCTGCTGCAATCGGAGGAGCCTGAGAGCCTCCCGGAGAAGCCGGCGGAGATTAACCCCAAGGATAACCACATCTCCTTCCAGGTAATAAATGGCATAATTACACAATATCTTTACAAATATATTTGGCTGTGATGCTAACGTTGGCATTGGTACCTTGCTATGGCTGCACATGCGATTAGACCCAGTACCATCCACCGCTGTTTGCTACCTAGCTAGCTAGTACCAGCTCTGTTTGGCAGTGTCTTTTCAAGATCTTAAAACACTAATCAACTTTTTAAGGTTTCTTTTCTCTCTAAAGGCACTTAAAAGGTTGTCAGACCTCAGTCGAACCAAACCAGATCAGCTAATTGACACCTCCATATGTAGATTGCACAGTACTACAAAATAAAAGAAGAACACTTGTTTGAATCCAGACGTTTTTGCTGGTCCCTAAACTTTCAAGCTTCCTTTGGCGTCTTGGAAGCCACCTTTCAAAACTCGATAAAACCTTCGAAACAGCTTGCACTAGTACGAATTGATTCCCTCGTACACAAGTGCATGAATGCGTGATGCATGCCCTGCCAAAACAGAAGCCAACATCTTCTCGCCTACTGATTGTGCTTGCAGTGACGGACGGTGTGCGTGGGGTTGGGGGTTAAGGGCTGGGCCCACTGTCTGCCTCGTCATCGCCGTGTGTCGTACATCAAGCGATTTGTCGCCACCCCGTCACATGTAACCGTGGGTTTTTTGTTTTTTCAGCGCATCGTTGCGTTAGCATAGTGCTGTATCAAATTTAAGTATTACTGTCGCAAATTTAAAACCGCTCAAAAAAGTGTAAAGATTTTAAAAAATTTTAAAATAGTTTTATAATCTTTTGGAAGAACTATTTAAAGCCTCGAAAAAATCGTTACAAATTATCACAATATATAGACTATAAAATAACAAAAATTGCTACGGTAATACGCAACTGTATA
Source organism: Raddia distichophylla (assembly GCA_005191435.1). Taxonomy (NCBI): domain Eukaryota; kingdom Viridiplantae; phylum Streptophyta; class Magnoliopsida; order Poales; family Poaceae; genus Raddia; species Raddia distichophylla. The sequence continues at coordinate 1,637,085 of SPJY01024290.1, forward strand.
TATGTAATGTTGAAAAAAAACAAGGCCTATGTAAGCTAGTTAGCTAGCTTTATAAGCTCGGATGGAAACGCTTCGTCGCTTCCTTCATGCATCGACGGCGACGTACGCAGCAGTTTATGACACCGATGATATATATATGTAATCAAGCGTACCGCCAACGTTTATGACAGCACCATGGTCTGGATGGTGTAACTGCAACCTAAATTAATCAATAATTAATACTGCGAAGCAAACCAGATGGAATGGAAGGATTGCTAGAGCATCCCAATTATCTCTTTATACCTTTCTCTAAAATACTAGCGGCTGTTGGGAACTTGATACTCTTAGACACTGTCCAATATAAATGTAGTTAAAAAATATCTTATCTGAATTGTTGACGTGCATATAGTGTCCCAACGTAGAAAGATCCTCATCTCCCGTGCCAAACCAAAGATTCAGATTCCATTTTAAATTATTAAAATCAAATTAGAAATCCAAAAATTATAAATTCAAAATTTAAATGATTAGGTTTAAAATTTAAGTTTAAAAACTGAAAATCAAATTTTAAATCCAGAATTTTCAAATCGAAGATTTAAAAAATCCCATCTCCGGTGGTACTGGAGATCGATAAATTCAAACTTTGAATGGTTCACTCCACGTACTCGTGGGGAGCAAAACTAAAAGGTGGTGCAGTAATCACCTATGAGTTTTTTTTTTTTTGGGTAAGTAGGTCTTGAACCTTAACAGTGGTTTCAGTTGGATTGGACATGGGGGGATTTACCTTCGAGATCTGATGTTGGTCTCGAAAGAAGCGGACTATATATCTCTACCAGATATGTTGAAGTGACCAACATGGTTTGGAAATCCCGCGGGACCAAATTATAGCGTTGGATGGACACCATACTCGGATGGAACTGGAGATGCATATGGATGTAGATTTCCGATGGCAAAAATATCGGCAGAATTAACACGCAGCTAGAGCTAGCCAGGTAATTAACAATTCATGGAAGAAAATGGCGGGAGATCAGTCACTTTCTGCATCCCGCCATCGCGTCGACCGGTTGATGCAGGCCGTGTACGGATTGATCTCCATATATCGTCCGTGCATTGCATGCATTGGTTGTGTCGTCAATTAGGCAGATATTATCGCGCAAACAATTTTGGAGAGGCTGGATAGCGATAGGGATGGGGATGCCACGTACGTTGGAGCAACGCCTATACATTCTTCAGGATTTTTATCGTCTTCAAAAGCCAAACGTTTTGATTTTACTTGTGCATGCCGCCGTTCTTGCTAGTTCCCAGTCTTGAAATTCATCGGTGCGAAGAGCGATTCTGGAAGATCCGTCCGGGAGTTTCTTACACGCGGAATGCACCGGAGGCCTAAGATGATATATATGAGCGAGAGAAGTTAGCTAGCTTAGACCATTGCAAGGGGTTGCTTTGTCTAATCCTTTCTTTGCTACTAGTCCCGTGCTGAGACAGTGACCTCGCTCCCACGCTGAAGGGTGGAGAGGGCCAGGCGCTGATGACTCGCAACTACAGAGCATTTGTCTTCAGCTAATTGAACGGTTTTAAAGATTTTTGTAGCAATTACTAAAATGTTCAAGACAATAAATTAGAAACCAAGTGGGAAAAACTTTTCAGATTCACAATTACGATCTCTTGAAATCCATCTGTTTTGTTTCAGTAGATACACATACATTTATTTTGGTAGATACGTTAACGTGCGTGCGGTTTGGTGGGTGTGTTTTGCAGTGCGAGAGCATGGTGGCGGTGGAGCGGCGGCTGAAGGAGCTGGGCATCCCCTACATCCAGCGCTGCGTGGAGGAGGGTGGCATCCTCGTCGACCAGATCTTCTTCCACGACCCCGACGGCTTCATGATCGAGATCTGCAACTGCGACAACCTCCCCGTCGTGCCTCTCGCCGACCAGCCATTCATGGGCGCCTGCAAGAGGGCCGCCGCCGTCAAGCAGCAGCAGCAGCAGAAGAAGACGGCGCCTCCCTCGCCGGCGGTGGCGGTGGCGGTGGCACCGTCGGCGAGCGCCATCCAGCGCGTCGGCGAGGAGGCGCACATCTCGTGCGCATGAGATGACCGGCCGTGTGTGTAGCTAGGGGACGCGGTTAATTATTGGCGCGTGGCGTCTGTATATGATCGAGCGTAGCGCGCTTCTCTTTTTACTACAATAAAAATCAATGGTGGGAAGGGTGTTTTCGTCTCCGATTTTGGCTTCTCAAGCATTGTTCTCTATTCCTAAGAGTTTTTAATTTTCTTTTCGTAAAATCTTTGGCAAGGGCATTCGTCTATGGTCACACCCGTTTTCGCAAAACCTTTGGCCAAGATGATAAATGGAAACACAACCTATAGAATGAAGCTTGACTCGAACCGCCTGTAGAGGCCTTACCAACCGCTTGTGTTGCCTGTATCCCTAGTAGTGAGATTCTTAAAAGCAAATGATCAAACATTTGGATGTGAAAATTTTATTGTGTTCATAAAATAGCTTAGATTGGCCTTTTTTGTTGTCGCATTTTTATTTGGTACAACTATTACAATTATAGACCCCATAATAAAAGTTACATCAATTTGTGTGATAATAAGGCCCTTTTTCTTTCACCGTTTTAGTTTGTTTTTGCTTGTAGTTGGAAAAGTTGAGAACGTTTAAAAGTGTCAAAGAAAGACTAAAAAATATTTAAGATTTTTAAGAAAAACTCTATGAAATCCGAAAAAATTATTGAAAAGCAATACACCAAATGTTATTTAAAAAATAACAAAATTTATAAACTAAACTAAATTAAACTAAACTAAAAGCGTCGATCAAAGGGTTTAAATGTCTCAAGAAAAGATATCTAGCAATCACGTGTGTAGGGTTCGGTAATGGACGGGAATGCATATCTATTAATTCAGTCGCTTGACCATTAATTTCTCTGACTCTCTCCGTAGAGATATCCATGTATCCTACCGTGACCTGTCATGCACGGGACATGAATTACGTACCTGAGGTCAGTAATTTGTTCCACGGCTGGTGAAGAATGGAGATGAGCGCGTGCGTACGTACGCTCCGGCCAGCCTTGCGAGTCCATGTCTTGACCACAATCTTCAGATAAGTACGTCCACGAAATGCCGCGTCGGCATGCCAGCCCATACAGTCAAAAGTATGATTTTATATCGCTGCGCTAGCGGAATATCGGGCTTCCTTAATTTCTCCTTATTTTATGGGATCAGGCCTGCGGCGGCGCCTCCGCCGCGGCCTCCTCAGGCCCTCCTCTCCGCTCACAGGCCTCCACCGCTGCGTGCCATGAGGAATCTTTAGCAGCTCACCGGCACCGCTCCGTTCCGCCCCCAATCTTTGGTGGATCTTCTGCAGGTTGCTCCAGCGGGGCCTCTGGTTCAACGAGGCGGAGGGAGCAAAGAGGGAGGCTGCAGAGGCAGGGAGGCGGAGGCGAAGAACACACGAGGGGACGGGGAGATAATCCACACGTCGGGAGGAGGGGCGGGTTTCCCTGGGGAAAGAGGGGGAAAGGGACCCAATAATCCCTGTTAGATGGGCTTTCAAATGGATACAAAAAATTCCCAGGAAAATTTATCACGCTGGGATTTCCCGGGTTTGGGCCGGGATCCCGGCCGGGATCCGAGTTCCCAAACGAGCCGTAAGAGTTTTTAATTTTCTTTTTGTAAAACCTTTGGCAAGGGCCAGCATTTGTTTATGGCGCGGACTTGGGGACGGACGTCCGACGCGAACGCCGCCCTGGCCCAGCCCAACACACGCGCTCACGGAAATGAGAAAAAAGCAGCCCCTATTTGCATGCATGCGATGACATCAGCGATGATGTCAGCGAAAAATATTCTTTTTGGTTTCTCTTTCGACGGCCATAGATTTTGACTGGTTGCTCCAATGCATGAACCGTTTGCACCGCAGCGTTCCTCGCATTTTTACAAACAAAACAAGACCAGTGTTGATATATAAAAGTAACTGAAACAATTTGTTATCCTAATGGAACAATTAATTTAGCCTGTTGAAACAATATGACTAGCCTGCTGAAACAATTACTTTTACCTAGTGGACGCACAACCAAGTGAAACAATTTGTTTGTCCTATTGGAATAATATATATAGCTTGTTGAAACAATTGGTTTAGCCTGTTGGAACAATATATATAGCCTATTGAAATAACTAGTTTAGCCTGTTGGAATCATATGTATGGCATGTTGAAACAATTAGTTTAGCCTGTTGGAACAATTTATCTAATCTGTTGAAACAATTAGTTTATCCTATTGGAACAATATTTTTGAGTTGTTGGAACAATTAGTTTAGCCTACTGGAACGATATGTCTAGCCAAGTGCAACAATTAGTTTATTCTATTGTAACAATATGTCTAGTTTGCTGAAATAATTAGTTTAGCCTATTGAAACAATCTGTACAGACTGTTGAAACAATTTGGCTAATGAAAAATAATTAAAAATAAAAAAGTATTTAAAATGAGTTAATTAGGATTTTAGATGAATTATGAAATTTGTTCTATGCATTTCGGACTCCAAATGAAATGGAGACAAAAATGAAAAAATTAAATACAAAAAAAAGCAAACGCACGATTCCTGCTAGTAGGCAGCAGCGACGTGCATCCGCGTCTGTGCGTTGCTTGCTGGGCCATGATGCGTGCGTCGCTTGCCGACACGTGCGTTGCTTGCCGGGCCGCGCTGCGTCCGACGTGTCGGACGTCCGCTCCGAAGCATTACCGTTTGTTTATTGTCGCACCCGTCTTCGCAGAACTTTCGGCCAAGATGGTAAATGGAAACACAACCTATAGGATGAAGCTTGGCTCGAAAAAGACAAACGAGCTTCTTAAAAGCAAATGATCAAACATTTGGATGCGAAAATTTTATTGTGTTCACAAAATAGCTTAGATTGGGCCTCTTTTGTTGTCTCATTTTTATTTGGTATAAGCTTTATAATTATAGACCCATCAATTTGTATAGGAATAAGACCTTTTTCTTTCACGGTTTTAGTTTATTTTTTCTTGCAGTTGTAAAAGTCGAGAACTTTTAAAAAGTGACATAGAAGGACTAAAAAATATTTAGAAAATTAAGGTTATTTAAAAAACTATATAAAGTCTCAAAAATTCTTAAAAAGCAATACACCGGATGTTTTTAAAAAATAACAAAAATATTATAAAATAAACCAAAACTAAATCAAAAGTTCAAAACCGTCGATCAAATGGTTTAAGTGTCTCAAGAAAAGATATATCCAGCAATCACGTGTGGAGGGTTCGGTAATGGACGGGAATGCATGTCTATTTGCAGTCGCCTGACCATTACTAATTAATTTCTCTGTCTCTCCATAGAGATATCCATGTGTGTGTGTGTATCCTTCCGTGACGTGTCATGCACGGGATATATATGAATTACCTGAGGTCAGTAATTTCTTCCACGGCTGGTGATCAGAATGGAGATGAGCGCGTGCGTGCGTACGCTCCGGCCAGCCTTGCGAGTCCATGTCTTGACCCATGACCACAATCTTCAGATAAGGACGTCCACGAAATGCCGCGTCGGCATTCAGCGCATACAGTCAAAACTATGATTATATCGCTGCGCTCGCGGAATATCGGGCTTCCTTAATTTCTCCTTATTCTATGGGATAAGAATATAGATATGCTATTTTATGGTGTAAGTATAAATGGTCAAACGGACGGCCGACACGGCTCGGCCCGTGTCTTGTTAGACACTGCAGGCCTACATGGGTCACATTGGGCTGAGCGATGAGGAGAGCACTACTAGAGAAATGGCCTAATTTACCGGCACATCAGCACCGGTTGGATTGAAACCGGTACTGATAGTGCACCAGTATCGGTTCGTAGCAACAGTAGCAACTCTATATTTCAGTACCGGTTGGAGGCAACAGTAAAGATACCTTTTGCAGGAGGGAATAGACCATTTGGCGTACGGACTCATCAGTACCGGTTCGTAATACGAACCCATACTAAATGCTCCTTCCAGCAAACTTCAAAAGAAATGCATATCCTACTCTAATCAATACGCATGGGTGTGTGGGATGGTTAGAAGGATAAGTGGAGAGTCATGTAGTGCCATATTTTTAAAATATTTCAGTGGCTATAGTGCCTCGTGCAGCGCTCGCTCCAGACGCCTGCGTGCTCACCGCGTGGCTCACTCCTCGCGCTCGCTCGGCCGCGCTTTTTTCCCGTGCGCGCGTGGGCGGTTGCGTGGGCGCAGCGCTCGCTCCAGACGCCTGTGCGCTCGCCAGTCGCCGCATAGCCTCGCTCGGCAGCTCGCTCGTTCGCTCGCTCGCCTATACGTCACGCGCTCGGCAGCTCGCTCGCTCGCCGCGTGTTTACTTCCCACCCAGCGCTACCTCGCCCGCTCGCTCGGCCACGCTTTTTCCCAGCGCGTGCGTCGACGGGCGTGTCAGGGGCGCGCTGCCGCAGCTAGTAACATACATACATATAATAAATAAAAACAAAAAATAATTGCATCGTGTCGGGCCGGCGTGCCTAGCCTTTGTCGAATCGGGCCGGCCCGGGGCCGATTTTCACTGTGTCGTACCATGCTTCGGACTGGGCCAAAATACCGTGCCTCGTGCCGGCCCATTTAGCCCGGCTTATTTGACCATCTATATGTGTAAGTAGGCAGTAAAATACGGTTGTGACCACTAATTACTATGGTAGTTTTTCTGATAAGATCCATTAATATTATTTTTGTATTAATTATCTCCTTACTCTATGGGATCCGAAATATATATAGATATGTCATTTTAAGGTGAGTAGTCGGTAAAATACAGTTGTGACCACAAATTTGTATTATTTTTTTTCTTAGAAGATCCACTAATATTATTATATTATTGTAGAAGCAATTTTCAGGTGAATCTCTGTATATGTCTTTAGTAAATGATTGTAAAGATATCAACAATACACTCTAGGGTGATGCCATAAACTCTAGCTGACCGCTGATGCGGCCTCCCTCCTTTCTCCCCTTCATTTCATCCCTGTCGGCACCCGATTTACATTATCGGATTCCACCTGCGTAAACCCGTACTAGTCCCAAGGATCATGGCTAGTACACACAGATATACAGAAACGGAACAGTGCCAACGATATTATTACACAAACGGGGACATAGTCCGATACAAGCACATACAACGGCTCGCAGGCCGCAACTCAGAGTACACGAAGATACAGGCCTAATACAATATCTACAAACTTATCCATCCCACAGGCACGAGGGCTGTAGGAACACGCAACCCTAGTCTTCAAACTCTTCATCAGACAACGCATCCTCGACGTAGTCTGGATCCTCCTCCTCGGAAGGCGGGCCATACTCAGATGGACCAGCTGCAGAAATTTTGGAAAGGGAGAGGAGAAAAGGAGAGTGAGTACAAATTGTACTCGCAAGTCCGGAGTTATGCGAATGAGGTTTAGTACAAGGAGGGCTTAGGATATTTTGCGGAAAAGCATTTATTAGCCTAGTTTTGGCAAAGCAATTTAGAAACAATAATTCTCAATATTTTCTTTGGGCGCTTCTCAAATGGTTCTCGCCACTTGGCCTCAGTGCCATAGCGAGAACAAAATTCTTTTTCTTCCTTTCTTCTCAAAACTTGCTAGGTCCGGTTACCTCGCGACACTTTCCGATAGGCCGTTACCCAATTCGGAATATCGCCGGTGGCTGCTAGCTCAAAATTCTTTCTTCTTTTCTTTTCTCTTCTCTTCTCAAATTTGCTGGTTCCGGTTTTCCGCGTGACACTTTCCGATAGGCCGTCACCCAATTCGGAATATCACCGGTGGCTGCCAGCTCACATTAAATCCTTCTCAAAAACCTTTCTCAAATCCTTTACTCAACTCAAATCCTTTCTCAAAAACCCTTTTTCAAAAATGGTTTTTAAATGAAGAATCTACCATATAACCAGTCCCATCGCACGCTCATAACCGCGAGCACGGCTATCATGACAGTTTTAACTCTGCAGAGTGGGTACGCTTTACCCTCGAGAGGCTACGCACCCAGACGATGTTTCGCCACAAGACCGTCGACCACGAGGACCAACGATCGGGCCCGTCCCATTCCGGGACTCGAGGTCGTACTGTAATGGCTCCGTTCGTAGGGTTATAGGATGAGCAGTCCTTAGACTAGGGAGAGTTGATATTTTAGCCCAGTTCTTAAAACCAGTGCCTTTCTGCACCAACTGACAAAATATCTCCCTAGTCAGAATGTTTTTGGGGTAAGAGGAAACTTATTTCCTGCTGAGCATCACCCTTGATGCGCTACCTTTAAATCATCCTTTCCCAAACATTTCTCGACAATATCTCATTTCACACAAATGATTGAATCATTCCGCATAAACGATTTTAAGCATTTATCCTACCTCAACAAGGTATTTAAATATAAGCAATCCATATTTTAGCCTTAGGGTTAATCCTAACATATCTCTTACCTTTTCTATTTGGCATAATAACTAGTTCTATCAAATACGGCAATTATCTTTTAAACTAGCATGCATATTTTCAAGTCTAATAAACATTTTCTAAATAACCAAAAATAGCTTCACAATATGATCAAAGGGGGGCTTGCCTTGATCGGTTCCGGGGAAAGCGAAGGGGACGTCGACGATCGGGTCTTCGGGAGATTGACCTTCTAAACGCGCACACGCATATGCAACAATACAACATACATCAATAAATTATTTTTGATGCAAATGCTTTTTAAGAAAATGCAATAGAACAAAAATATGCTCACATGAAATGATGCACTTAAATCTAGTTATTTAACCAACAAATGAATTCTACATGCTAGACATGCACATATATGATTTTATTGGGTTCAGAAAACAATAAAGTATTTTCATAAATTTTCCTAGAATCTTTACAACCCAGCAGTTATTTTGAATAAAAGATCTTAGTGTACCAAATAGAGTTTAACAGAAATTGAAAAAAAAAGAATTAAAAGGGGCAAGGCCATGCGAGCTGGGCCGGCACGGTCGGACGGCCCAACGGAGACGGCTCGGCAGAGCGCGAGCGGGGTGAGGCGAGCGCGCGGCTGGCCGGTGGGTCCCGCCCGTCGGCGACTTAGGGCAGAGCCCGCGGTGGCTCCGGCGACGGTGCCGGCGCGACGGCGAACCACCCGGCGAGGCGAGCGGCTCGGGAGGAGCGTAAAGAAGAAAGGAATCGATTGGTAGGGTTTTCAGCAAGGATTACCGAGGGATGGTTGCTGGGCGGCGCGGTTGGCGGCGGTTGAGGGTCGGTGTCGCCGGCGAGAGGATTCCGGCGGCGGGGAGGTGCGATTGGTTGAGGGGAAACAGAGAGGAAGACTCCGAGGTGCTCAAGTGAGGCGCTGGAGTCTCGAGGAGCTCGGAATCGACGCGGCCGTGTCGTCCTCGTCAACACCGGCGAGAGGGGAGCCGTGGCGAAGAATTTATAGGCGGCGCGGCACGGCTCATCAATGGGATGGTTGGAAGCTGGCACAGGGCGAAGAGGGAACGAGAAGACGCGCGGCGCAGAGCAGAGGCGACTTGGCGTCTCGGCGCTGCCAAGGCCGGCGACGGCGTGCCTCGGAATCGACCGGTGACAAGACCCAGGAGGCAGGGAAAGTAAAGAGGGTACGGAGGGAAAGATCGAGAGGAGATATCGCGTGGCAAAGTGAGCCCACGCGCTGACGGGAGAGGGAAGAAACAGCGGCGACGACCGGCGACAGAGGAGACGGTCAGGGGAGAAGAAGGAAGAAAGGGGAGGCTGACCGAGGGGACCCACCTGTCGGCGAGGTCGCGGCGCACAGAGGCGAGGAGGGTGAGCTGCGGCGGAGGCTGGGCCGGCGCAGCACGGCGGCCCAACAGAGAGGAAAAACGGGGAGAGGAAAAGAACTGGGCCGGCTCGGCCTCGGCCCCATCGAGAAGAAGAAGGAGGTGGAGAAAGAGATGGGAAGGAAAGGAAACAGGCCGGTTCGGCCGAGAGGAAATAAGATATTTTTGAATTTTCTGATTTTCATTAGAACTTTGATTTTCCAAAACCTTTTTAAACATATTAATACTTTTAGGCAAATATAATTTTGTTTCTCCAACAATTTATTAATACACTTCAAAATACCTCCATTTGAAAGTATAATATACAAATTAAAAGTATTAATCGATTTTTTTCACCAAGGGTGCAAATTTGAAAAGTTTAAATCAATTTTCCAACTTAAATACACTGCATGCATTAATGATGCCATGGTGCAATATGACAAATGATTTGTGATTTTAAAATTATGCAATTTAGGAAATTATTAACGTGCCAAATTGGTTTTAAAATTTGGGATGTTACAATCCCCCTTCCCTCTCTTCTCCCCTTCCCCTTTCCTTCCTCCTCGGCAAGAAGAGGAGGCGGCGATAGTTGCTCCTCAGGGTGTCCCTTAAGCGGTGGTGGTGGCAATGGCCACGACCGCTGCTTGGGCCCTTAGCGGCATGGCTTGGAGGGTAATCCGTCGGCATGGTGATTGGTTCAAAGATGACTGGATCTGGTGGCTTTCATGCAGCTAGGGCCACAAACAAGTCGAGCTCGAGCGAGCCTACCTTATCAGGCTAAGCCGAGCTTAGGTCGATGCTAGAGCATAGATGTAGGCTCGAACAAAGCTCGAATAGACTCGAGCTTGGCTCGTGTAAGCTCGGTTACACAAAACTCTTGCACAAAAGAGCAAACCCCGAGTAGGCTCAAACAAAGCTAGAGTAGATTTTATAAAATATTAGTTTATATAGAAAAGTAAAGTTTGAATGAGCTTGATGAAGCTCAAGTAGGTTCGAACATAGCTTGTGCTCGAGTACACTTGAAAGAAAATGAAGTTTGAAAAAACTCGAGAAAACTCGAATAAAGATGTATCATGGTCGCGAGCTCCAGGCCAGGCTCGGTTCAAGCTTGATTGAAGTTCAAGCCGATACGAATCGAGCATCCAACAAGCCAAGCTTAAATACTGCTGCCTGCTGTCGCGTTCGTGTGTTGCGTGCATCTGGCCGCCGTTCGATTGATCAGAAAAGAAAATCAATCTTGGTTGACTGCTCGTGATTTACAGTGCAGTTTGGATTGATTAGTACCTCCTTTTTTCCCGTGCAAAGCAAATTCAAGCCGCCGATTGCAGTGCGTTTCATCGGGAAGAAAAATTCCAGATTTCTTTTTTTCTACCCTATTTTGCTTGGTGCACTTGGTCAATTGTACCAGGATAGCTGCTGCTTTTTGTTTTATCCTTTGCAGATCGGTATAGGATATTCGTCTTGGCGTCTATGAAGTATGATTTGTCCCTATTAGATTTTGATACGAGATTCTCTCTCTGGCAAGTTAAGATGAAGGTAGTTTTGGCGCATACTGATCTGGATGATGCACTCGACAGCTTTGGAAAGAAAAATTCAAAAGGCTAGAAGGATGATGAGAAGAGGAGAGATCGTAAGGCTATGTCTCAAATTCATCTTCATTTATCAAATAATATTTTGCAAGAAGTGTTGCAGAGAAAATCTGCTGCTGCCTTATGGTTAAAGCTGAAATCGATCTATATGTCCTAGGATCTAATGAGCAAGATGCATATGAAGATAAAACTATTCACGCACAAATTGCAAGAAGGTGGTTCGATTTTGAATCATATATAGCCGTGATGAACTAATCGTGAATGAAGTTTATGAGGCCCTTCAATAGAAGGAAAAGATCAAACAGATGGTACACTCGGAAGAGTCCACCCCCAATGCAGAAGCTTTGTCTGTTTATGGCAGGACTGAGCAGAAGAAACTAACAACAACAATAATAGAGGAAAAAGCCAGAACAATAGGGGTCGTTCGAAGCCTAGAGGCAAAGAAAAATTCTGCAAGTATTATAAGAAGAATAATAATGTAATTTCTGAATGTTGAAAACTGCAGAACAAAGAAAAGAGAAACGGTACATACCGACCTATGCATAAATCCGAGGATGGTAAGATCTCTGTTGCTTTTGATGCTAGTTCCGACCAGGGTGATGCTCTTATTGCTGTTGCTGGTTGTGTCTCAATGGATGCTGAGTGGATACTTGACTCTTCATGTTCTTATCATATGTGCGCTACTAAAAATTGATTTAGTACTATGATTCTGTGCAGAATGGACGAGTTGTGCGGATGGGAGATAACACCGCATGTGAGATTGTAGGTATCGGCTCTGTTCAGATCAGGATGCATGATAGCATAACAAGGACTTTGATAGATGTGAGACACGTCCCAGCCCTGGCTAGGAACCTCATCTCGCTTAGTAACCTCGGCCTCAAAGGGTACAAGTATTTCGGTTCAGGTGGAGTGTTGAAGGTATCGAATGGTTCTCTCATAATTATGAAAGGTGATATGAAATCTGCAAACTTATATGTACTTAGAGGCAATACAATCACCGGTATTGCTGCTGTTATTTCTGATAATGCTGCTTCTGATAATTCCAACGACACTAAACTTTGGCATGTGCGCCTCGAGCATATGAGTGAACTTGGTATGACAGAATTGAGTAAGAGAAGAGTTATTGATGGATGCAACGTTGACAAGTTGGAGTTTTGTGAGCACTGTATTTTTGGTAAGCACAAAAGGGTAAAGTTCAACCCTTCCACTCATACAACAAAAGCTATATTAGATTATGTGCATGTTGATTTATGGGGACCATCCCGTAAACATTTTTTTGGTGGTGCTCACTATATGTTGACAATCATTAATGATTACTCCAAAAAGGCGTGGCCTTATTTCTTGGAACATAAATATGATGTTTTTGTTACTTTTAAAGACTGGAATGTTATGATAGAAAGGCAGACTGAAAGGAAGGTGAAAGTCCTTCATACTGATAGTGGGATGGAATTTTGTTCACGTGCATTTAAGTTTTATTGCAGAAGAGAAGGCATTGTCAGGCATTACACCATTTCGTACACTCCTCAACAGAACGGTGTAGCTGAGCACGTAAATAGATCCATCATCTCCAAGGCACATTGTTTGTTGTCCATGCTGGCATGGGCAGACGCTTTTGGGCTAAGGCAGCCTTCCTCGTCTGCTACCTGATAAATCGGTCACCCTCAAGAGCTCTCAACAAGAAGACTCCCATTGAGGTATGGTCTGGCACATCCGCTGATTATTTACAGTTGAGAGTATTTGGTTGCACTGCATATGCATACGTTGATAATGGAAAACTTGAGCCTAGAACAGTTAAGTGTGTATTTCTTGCTTATGGTTCAGGAGTAAAGGGATATAAGTTGTGGAATCCTAAAACCGAAAAGACTCTAATGAGTAGAAGTGTTGTTTTCAATGAATCTGTTATGTTTAATGAGAATGTGTCTAATAATGCATCTGATGAAGGACAACAGAAAGTAAGCGTGCAGGTGGAGCACTTAGATAATGGAGATCATATAATTGATGATGATGATGATATTGTTGTTCAAACTACACAGATTCCTGATATTATTTCTTCTATTGATGACTTACCTGTTGTTAAGCACTCTTCTTCTGTTGTGCAGCCTCCACAACACTCTATTGCAGTTGATAGACCAAGGAGGAACATTGTTTGTCCTACTTGTTTGATTGAAGAGTGTAATTTTGCTGGTTATGTCCTAAATTGTGCAGAAGATGTGGATGGTAATGCAGAGCCTTCTACTTATACTGAAACAATTATCTCTAGTGATCGTGACAAGTGGATTTCCACCATGCAAGAGAAGATGTAATCACTTTAGAAGAATGACACTTGGGAAATTGTTAGTTTGCCGAAAGAAAAGAAGACGGTTCGCTGCAAATGGATCTTCAAAAGAAAGGAAGGTGTGTCTTCAAGTGAACCCATGAGATTTAAGGCAAGATTAGTTGCTAAAGGCTTCAATCAGATAGCAGGTATTGATTATAATGATGTTTTCTCTTCGGTTGTAAAACATAGCTCCATTCGTACATTATTTAGTATTGTGGCTATGCGTGATTTTGAGTTTGAGCAGTTAGATATAAAGACTGTATTTTTACATGGTGAACTGGTGGAAGAAATTTACATGGACCAACCTGAAGGTTTCATTGTTTCTAGTAAAGAAACTTAGATTTGCAAGTTAAAGAAATCTCTTTATGGTTTAAAGCAATCCCCGAGGCAATTGTATATGAGGTTTGACTCTTTTATGGTCACACACAGTTTTAAAAGATCTGAATTTCATAGTTATGTTTACAATAAATTTGTGGATGTGTCACCTATATACTTGTTGTTATATGTTGATGATATATTGATTGCTGCTAAGAGTAAGAAGGAGATCGCTACTTTAAAGACACAATTAAGTGGTGAGTTTGAGATGAAGGATGTAGGTGCAGCGAGAAAAATTCTTGGCATAGAGATTATAAGGGACCAAAAATCTGATCTGTTATATCTTAGCCAACAAAATTACATTGATAAAGTCCTTCGTCGTTTTAATATGCATGAAGCAAAACCAGTAAGTACTCCAATTGCTCCTCATTTTAGATTGTTATCTTCTCAATGTCTTGACTCTGATGAAGAAATTGAGTATATGTCCAAGTTTCCTTATTCTAGTGCTGTAAGTTCATTAATGTATGCCATGATTTGTTCTTGTCCTGATTTATCTTATGTTATAAGTTTTGTCAGTAGATACATGGCTAATCTTTGCAAAGAATATTGAAAGGTTGTACAATGGATTTTTAGGTACACGCATGGTACTTCTAATGCTAGTTTGCAGTTCGGCAAGTCTAGAAATGGATTTATTGGATATGTTGATTCTGATATTGCTACTGATTTGGACAAGAGAAAGTCTCTCACTGGTTATGTCTTTACTATTGGTGGTTGTACTGTTAGTTGGAAAGCAAGTTTGCAAGCTACACTTGCTTTATCCACCACTGAAGTTGAGTACATGGCTATTTCTGAAGCATGTAAAGAAGCTACTTGTTTAAGAGGTTTATATGCTGAGTTTTGTGGAGATTCATCTTGCATAAATTTATTATGTGATAGTCAAAGTGCTATATGTTTTACAAAGGACCAAATGTTTTATGAAGGAATAAAATACATTGATGCCAGATGTCATTATATTCGTGATGTTATTGCTCAAGGTAACATTAAGATATGTAAAATCAGTACTCATGATAATCCTGCTGATATGATGACAAAGACAGTTCCTGCTATTAAGTTTGAGTTTTGCTCAAGCTTAGTTGGTGTTACAGTTTAATTTCTAGTGACTTTTGGCGCACGGTGATTTTTATTATTAAAGTAAGTTGATTGATGATATTTTATTTGCTACAAGATGGGAATTCGTTTTAAGGTGGAGTTTGTTGAAATATAATCCGAATTATAACGTGAGTCTTGTGGGGACGCCTAGAGGACCCACGGTTCGGTCAGGGTGATTAGCGGATTTGTTTCCGTACTTGACTGCTGTCAGTTTTGTCCACCCTATATATACCTCTTGTAAGCCGCACGGGAATAGAAGACTCAATTGTTATTTCTCTGCGTTTGTACTCTCATCTGATATAGTGGATTTCGCCGGTTGGCGCCCGTGTTTTTTTTCCCGCAAGGGTTTTCCACGTAAAAATCTTATCTCGTGTTCGATATTTTGTTTGCTATATTTGCTAACAATTGTGATGTCTAAAAAACTTGTGCAGATTTTCTGAAACAAGTGCTTTATTCTGATATTGAAGATTGGCCACTAGCTTGATCTTGCATCCAAGGAATCATATGATATTCTTCTTCCCTGCTTTCCTCCTAACACTAGTCGGGTTAATTAAATTGTCGCTGATGTATGCGCACTGCCATTGCCACTGCTCCCTGATGATGAACTGCACACCAGCAGGCCATCGTGGAGTAGTATCTTTTTTCGCCTTCTTTGTCCCAACCAAGGAAATGATGATTACCTTAGATATTTGTTGGAAGGGTAGTGGTAATTAACGCCGGTAACCGCTGGTTATCAATTTTCGGACGATTTTTTAACTGAAATTTCAATTTGTGAATTTGTGCAGTCCAAAATGGATTGAGAAGGTCAATTGTTTTTTTTAGAGCGCGCCTCTCTCTTGAACAAGGCCTGGCCCCATGCCCTCCTTCCTTATCTGTTCAATTATCTGTTCTCTCCTGTGTAATGAAGTAGCTATAAAATCTACCATCAAGAGATACAAGTATACCACTAAATTAAAGGGATTAGTCATATATACGATCATATATTCATATCCTAGTCCTCGTATCAAATTTGAAATATAGCTTGGTTTGCGTATACATATATATGTGGGCAATGTGCATGTATTCCAATCTCTTAGACTTGGCCACAGTTGGTACATTGTCCATTTGTCCATGTCCCATACACCTGTTTGTACGTTTCTGGTGATGATCATTTGTGCGCAAAAACCTTGGCATCTTTCAACAAAACTACTCATTCCAGGCCACATATGCGGCAGAATTATCAGTGGGAATCTGAGGAAAAGGTGAGAATGACGAGACCAATTAAACTCATGCACCATGCTGGACGTACGTAATATATATGGGCCCATGCATGGCTGGATATAGCTGTCGGTTGCAAGCTGTGATGAACAGCGACCTCTCTCCCAGAGTCGTCCCAGTCCCAGCTCCTGCTCGAGCTCTTCTTGTTCTTGGCTCTCAATACCATAGGGCCGTCCTGCCGGTGTCCGTGGTTAATTTTCACCGTGTAGACGCATCATGCATATAAATATGTGTGCATCAGGAGTGGGATTTGTTAAGGAACCACACCTGGCCGGTAGGCCTTGGGCCTGGCTCGGCTAAGGGGTGGGGCCCACTTGGATGGACCAGCCGAAACCCTAGCACCCAAGCATAAATAGGAGAGGTTTCCATCTATTATGTATCCCTGAGAAAAGCAATAAAGAATCATTCCTCTCCTACATCTCTGTGTTCATCTGTGATTGTTCTTCGCCGTCTACGATCTACGCACTGCTAGGCAACCTCGGACTACACTCGGTAGCGTGGTTGTCTAACACGTTATCAGCACGAAGCTCTGACGAACGACGCCGGAGATCGGTCGCCGACTAACTGCATCGCATCTTCGTCCCCTCCGTCGGCCTAGTTGGGACCCGTTGATCTATCCTACGCGATAGTTCGCGCATCCCATCTTTGCCGCAAGAAACGAAGGTATAGATTGGTTTTACCGCGGGATCCCGTTTGAATCTATTAAAGAATTGCAGGAATCTCGAAGATTTCATCAAATTTAATTGCCGGTTTCTTGAATCGGCGACGAACGAATGCAAAATCGGAATTGAATCAGTGCACGAAGCACTTTGAATTGAATCTGTACACGAAGTCACTGTACGCATGCGCCGCGCGCCGCCGTGCGCCGGCCGCGCCGCGCCTTGCGCTGGCTGCGCCCGCGCCGCGCACTGGAAGCACCGCGCCGCGCCGGCCGCGCCCGCGCCGCACCGGCGGTGGCCACGCCCGCGCCGTGCGCCGCCTTGCGCCGGCCACCGCGCAGGCCGCGCACTGGAAGGCGCCGTGAAATCTTTAAAATACAATTTTAACCACTAATTACGATGGTAGTTTTTTTTATAAGATCCATTATTGTTATTAGAAAAAATTGCACCATTAGTGCCAAACTTGTCTCGTATGTGCACATAAATCCGTAAGTATTGAAACCGCTTATTTAGGTACCCAAACTTGTGAAACCGTTGCAATCAAGTTCATAAGCTATGCTGTTTTGGTGGTGTGGACTACCATGTCAGCGTCTACGTGGCATTTTCTTTTTATTTATTACTTTTAATGTGGGACCTACTTGTCATCTCTCCCCCTCTCGCGTCTCGCCTCTCTATCTCTCCTCGCATGCAAGTACGTGAAAACTCCCGCATTAAAAGTAAGAAAGAAAAAAGAAAAATGTCACGTGGCGCTGACATTACAGTTCACATCACCAAAACAACCTAAAAACCAGCCTATGGATCTGATTGCAACGGTTTCGCAAGTTTGGATAACTAAATAAGCAGTTTCAATACTTACGGATTTATGTGCATATGCGGGACAAGCTTGGGGACTAATGGTGCAATTTTCTCTTATTATTATATTGATGTATTAATTATCTCCTTACTCTATGGAAACCGGAATGTACATATTTCATTTTACGGTACTAAGCAATCCGTAAAATACAGTTGTGGCCACTAATTAGTATCATAGTTTTTCTAGTAAGGCCCACTAATATTATTATATTATTGTACGACCTCGCATTCTATTCCAATATGAACTTCTTCTTAATCTTCCAAAATAGAACCCCCCGCCCTCACCTTTCTTAGGACTATCAAGCCTTCTCTAATTAGGTCTATGGGTACAAAGGCCTCTCGAATTAGTTCTACGGTCGAAGCTTTGAACCTATAGACCCAGATACAAATCTTTCACTCACAAAAAAGTGAAAACCTGTAGAAGCAATTTTCAGGTGAATCTCTGTGTATGTCTTTCTTTAGTAAATGAGTGAAAGATACCAACATTATACTCTAGGGTGATGTCATAACCGCTAGCCGACCGTTGATGCGGCCTCCCTCCTTCCTCCCCTTCATTCCGTCCTCCTTCCCTCTCTTCTCCCCTTCCTCTTTCCTTCCCCCTCAACGAGTAGATCGGTGACAGTTGCTCCTCAGGGTGTCCCTAAGCAGTGGTGGCGACAGAGGCCACGACTGCTACTTGGGCCCATAGCGGAGGGTGATTCGACGGCATAGTGGCTGGTTCAATGATGGCTGGATCTGGTGGCTTTCATGCGGCTAGGGCTCCAAACGAGTCGATCTCGAGCGAGCCTACCCTGTCAGGCTTGAGCCCGCATAGATGTAGGCTCGAGCTCGGTTTGAACAAAGCTCGAATAGACTCGAGCTTGGCTCGTGTAACCTAAGTACGTTACACAAAACTCTTGCAAAGGAGAGCAAACCTTGAGTAGGCTCAAACAAAGACCGAGCTCGTGCTGGAGTAGATTTTATAAAATATTAGTTTATATAGAAAAATAAAGTTTGAATGAGCCTTGATGAAGCTCAAGTAGGCTCGAACATAGCTCGTGCTCGAGTACACTTGATAAACACATGGTTTTATAAAGAAAATGAAGTTCGAAAAAACTCGAGGAAACTCGAATAAAGATCTATCATGCTCACGAGCTTCAGGCCAGGCTCGGTTCAAGCTTGATTGAAGTTCAAGCCGATACGAATTGAGCCTCCAACAAGCCAAGCTTAAGGCTCATTTCTTTTCAGCTTAACAGCTTAACGACTTATATACGATTTAAAAAGACATATGATTTGAGTTTTTTGAGTCTCTTTTTTTTTGCTGTTTTGAAGGTGGGTCCTAACGCTTTAAAAAGCAAATCAAATGAAATGGATCCGAATCTCGAGACTATATAGAGAAGCCCTCAAAGTTTAGTTATTTCAGTCGTTCGGCTGTTCAGATTAGTTTAAAAGAACAGGGCCTAAGTAGTTTGCAAGTTTCAAGCTTTGTTTAGAGCCCTACACGCAGCCGAAACCTACGGGTGTGCCCTACATGTGGCTGGAACCGACGGGGCGGTTGTGGCAGCCGTGCCTTGCGGAGGTTGTCCGAGGCAGTACTTATTGGAGGCCGAACTCGGCGTGTGGAGGCCTGATCTCCGAACTCGGCGTGTGGAGGCCTGATCTGACCTTTTTTCTTTTTCTTATTTGTTCCTCCGCTCCCGTTGCTTTCATAGTGTTATTATAATAATTATCCCAAATGAGATGAACCCAAGATAGATTGTGATGTCCAAAAAACTTGTGCAGATTTTCTGAAACAAGTGCTTTATTCTGATATTGAAGATTGGCCACTAGCTTGATCTTCTTCCAAGGAATCATATGATATTCTTCTTCCCTGCTTTCCTCCTAACACTAGTCGGGTTGATTAATTGTCGCTGATGTATGTGCACTGCCATTGCCACTGCACCCTGATGATGCACTGCACACCAGCAGGCCACCGTGGAGTATCATTTTTCGCCTTCTCTGTCCCAACCTAGGAAATGATGATTACCTCGGATATTTGTTGGAAGGGTAGTACTGGTAGCGCCGGTAACCGGTGGTTATCAATTTTCGGAAGATTTTTAACTGAAATTTCAATTTGTGAATTTGTACACTCCAAAATGGGTTGAGAAGATCAGTTTTTTTAGAGCCTCTCTCTTGAACATGGCCTGGCCCCATGCCCTCCTTCCTTATCTGTTATCTCCTGTGTAATGAAGTAGCTATAAAATCTACCATCGACTCCTGTCTTCTCGTCCATATAGACAAGAACAAGAGAAATACAAGTATCCACTAAATTAAAGGGATTAGTCATATATACGATCATATATTCATATCCTAGTCCTCGTATCAAATTTGAAATATAGCTTGGTTTGCGTATACATATATATGTAGGCAATGTGCATGTATTCCAAATTCCAATCCCTTAGCCTTGGCCAGTTGGTGCATTGTCCATGTCCCATGCACCTTTTTGTACGTTTCCGGTGATGATCATATGTGCGCAAAAACCTTGGCATCTTTCGACAAAACTACTCATTCCAGGCCACATATGCGGCAGAATTATCAGTGGGAATCTGAGGAAAAGGTGAGAATGACGAGACCAATTAAACTCATGCACCATGCTGGACGTACGTAATATATATGGGCCCATGCATGGCTGGATATAGCTGTCGGTTGCAAGCTGTGATGAACAGCGACCTCTCTCCCAGAGTCGTCCCAGTCCCAGCTCCTGCTCGAGCTCTTCTTGTTCTTGGCTCTCAATACCATAGGGCCGTCCTGCCGGTGTCCGTGGTTAATTTTCACCGTGTAGACGCATCATGCATATAAATATGTGTGCATCAGGAGTGGGATTTGTTAAGGAACCACACCTGGCCGGTAGGCCTTGGGCCTGGCTCGGCTAAGGGGTGGGGCCCACTTGGATGGACCAGCCGAAACCCTAGCACCCAAGCATAAATAGGAGAGGTTTCCATCTATTATGTATCCCTGAGAAAAGCAATAAAGAATCATTCCTCTCCTACATCTCTGTGTTCATCTGTGATTGTTCTTCGCCGTCTACGATCTACGCACTGCTAGGCAACCTCGGACTACACTCGGTAGCGTGGTTGTCTAACACGTTATCAGCACGAAGCTCTGACGAACGACGCCGGAGATCGGTCGCCGACTAACTGCATCGCATCTTCGTCCCCTCCGTCGGCCTAGTTGGGACCCGTTGATCTATCCTACGCGATAGTTCGCGCATCCCATCTTTGCCGCAAGAAACGAAGGTATAGATTGGTTTTACCGCGGGATCCCGTTTGAATCTATTAAAGAATTGCAGGAATCTCGAAGATTTCATCAAATTTAATTGCCGGTTTCTTGAATCGGCGACGAACGAATGCAAAATCGGAATTGAATCGATGGCGAGCGAGCAGCGATGCCGGCGCACGGCAGCGCCTACGCGCAGCCGTGAGTGCAGGCGCCCGCGTGGGAGCAAAGGTGTTATTTTTAATGCTTATTTTGATGGACCTTGCCATGCAATTACGGTTATGGCTCCATTCTTAAGCCTTGTTTTTCATTTTTCATTCCATGGAGCGCTAACCTTAAACTATAATTATATTTTCTCGAAGTCATTTTTATCCTTCATCCCCATTATTTATTAATTATTTATTATGTTTCTTGTGTAATATTTAAATCTTTGCATGAAATCCTAGGATAAAATTACGGTTCAATTGAACAATGGTCTGATTTTGTAGATTTTTTAAGCTAAGTATAAAAGCTAGAATGAATGGTTTAGGGTTTTTTTATTTCGTCATTCAATAGCATTATATGGTTTACGGTTTATATACAAAACCCATCATTCTTTTTTATTGTAAACCCTAAACCATAGAAAAGTATTATATCCCACCAAAAATAAAATCCTTAGTTATAAGGCTGCATTATGAAAACATTTATTTTTTGGGAAAATTTAACTTTGGATGTTCTTTATGGAAACATGGCTTGAAAACTTTTGGATGTTCTTTGTGTAGACATGGTCTGAAAACTTTCAATTTGTAAGATTTTTTTGTGACCTACAATAAATAAAGCCGAAAAGTGATAATCGAGAAAAAAAAATGCCCTTAATAAGAAAGAGCCATCTTTGTTGCAAATTTGGACTTAAAAAATTTGTGAGCAACACCATTTTTTTTTAGAAGTTCTTTTTGCAACCATGGTTTAATTTTTGAGAACTTACAAATTTATACGATTTTTCTGCGGCCTACAAAAAAGAGTCTGGAAAGGAAAAAATGCACAGGAGCTCATGCTAGCACTACAGAGGCTGGAAACGTTGGTCTACAGCGTAGTTAGCAGGGGAAAAAAAAAAAGCACAGCAGCCCCGTCTGCAGCGTAGCTAGCAGGAAAAAAAGCGCAGCAGCACACGCTAGTGCTACGGACATTCTTAGCGGGAGCGGGGTAAATAGATGGAAAAGGCAGCGAAGCGGAACTCGAAAGCTGGTCCGCGGACCGAGGGCTAGCGCTGCTAGCCAACTGGCCAAGGCACCCGCCGTGTTGAGGATCTGGCAAAAGAAATCATTTTATATATAAATGATGTATGGACGGCCGGATCTGATTTCGCAAGATGATCGAACGGGCCTGGCTTTTTGGGTGACGTGGCTTAGCGTGGCAAGGGCGGGCGACGTGGCCTATCGTGGAGGCGGCCTGTAAGGGCTTTGTAGTATAACATTGATTGATGATGTGTGTGCATGAGGAGTGGGATTGTCGTAGGATCGACCGTACATACCCCTTGTCGAAACAGACAGGCTCACCTACCGCATCACCGACAGGTGGGCCTAAGAGAACCAGAAGTTTCAAGTTAACTAAATGGTCAAACATCTGCTTTGGCAATGACTTTATTTGGGAAATTATCTAAAAGACTAAAACACCGTATAGTATAATTAGGCCATTTATCCAAAGAACCCCTCGTCTGGATTTGCATCTAACAACCCTCTACAGAAAAAGTATTGATGGACTTTTAACCCTAGTGGTTCATCACCACCCGTACACCACTTCGGTGCCACTAGGTGGAAAAATGACGCAACTGATTTTGCATACTCCCTCCATCCTGGAATAGAAGGTGCAACTAATTTTTCCCTGCGTCCCCAAATAGACAGCGCTTATTCACGCGCAACGGTGCAACCTCCTCGTCTCCCGCCCGTTCGTGCGCGCATGCAGGAATTGATTGCCCTCCTCCTTGGTTTAGAGGCGTCTGCTCGCCTACCTTGCTACAGGCTTCGGATTGCTGCAAGCATTGGCTAGAACCTGCATCAACTGCCACGGTTTCATCTTCACCATCGGCGTGAGCTCCGTCGACGGCATCAGCTGCGTCATCAGGACCTTCTCTATCTGTGTGAAGCATCAAAATTGAATGATCAAAAGGAAAATAAGAGCAAAAAGGAAACGCCATGAACACGTTGTTTGTCGGAATCCCAAACATAATCGTAGATCAAATCAGGTGTAGCTCCATCAAAATCCTCAATTTCTTCCCGATTGATGGGCCGAAGATCTGCACGACGCAGGCTGCATGGCGCTGCATAGCGAACACGTGCGAAATCAGCAGATGCAGGCACGGGGCTGGGGCTGGGGCTACATAGCGCGCGGCGCTGACCGGTGCAGGCGGGTTATGTGAAGCGTCACGTGCGTCGAGGCGAGCGATAATAAAATCGATCGTGCGTTTTTTATTAGCGAAATGAAACTGCTCGTTGGTCTCTACTCCCTCTGTCCTACAGAGTGTATTTTTAGTATTTAAAAATTGTCTCACAAAGAGTGCATATTTAGACGTGGGACCCATCAAAGGAGACGCAGCCCATTAACTCCCCCACTCCCATCTCTCTCTATATCCGTTCCCCACCAAAGGAGACGCATACACATTTAATTATTTTGGGAACAAAGCAGCAGCACGCTTGTGCATGTAATTAATTAGGGACAGATTAGTCATTTGCCTTTCACACTAATCTGTCTGAAAAAAACCAGAAATGCATTCTTTGTAGGACAGAGGGAGTACATTGCTATCAAGTGCGCCTTCTATTGCAGGAGCGCACCAATTTCAGGACGAAGGGAGTAATATAGACATGATATCATTCCACCGGGTGGCATAGACGTGACGCACGCACAGCGACAAAATTGACTTCAGAAGGTTAAAAGCCCATTAATACTTTTTGTAGAAGCTATTATATGCAGATCGAGTTGTAGGGGTCCTTCGATAATTAAACGGGCTAACCTATAGGGGGTTTTAGATAATTTACCTTTTATTTATAAACAAATACATACTACTACAACTTAAACCCCACTTCCATAGGGGTGGCAGAAATACCCATAGGTCCGGATCTGGGTCCAAGAATGGACCCATGGGTATGGAAGTTCAGGTCTGGATCTGGATCTAACTTTAGACCCATGGCTACCCAGACCCAGACCGGAACTGTAGCACTGACATGTGGGCCTAACTGTTGTTTTGGTGTTGCAAAGTTGTTGCATTGTTGTTGCTTTAAAGTTTTAAACCTATATGAATTATTTTTGGATTTGTATGTAATGGATTTAAATGTGTATTGTTGGATTGAAGATTGTTTGTTGCCTTGTGTTTAAACCTCTTAATTGTGGCTACTGCATCAAAAAATATTTGTGTTAGCTTATATTTGATTAATTGTGTTTTTTGTAGTTCGATGGCTAGATGAATTTTGTGCTTATATGCTCTTGAAATGCTACTCATTGCTATATATGTAGCTATATATGTGACATTGTCTGCGTATTTTAGCTGACATGTTTTCCGAGATCTAATCCGGTTGTTCGGTGGTGGGGGTGTGCGCAGCCGACTCACTCCTCTCCTCTCTCTTCGGCGCGAGAACACAAGAACAGACACTCAGGTTTACCCATGTTCAGGCCTTTGATCGGGTAACAGCCCTAATCCTACTCAAGCTTCTTGCAATGTATGAATTGGTAAGTCTCTGGAGGGTCCGATCTCAGGATCGATTCGGGAACCTCTTTACGGATGCACCCCCCAGCCCTTATATAACTGGGCTAGCATGGGTTACAACGTGCTACATAGTGCGTATTAAATGATCCTACTAGTGTAGCCATCATTCCTCCTGTGCTAGTCCTCGTCGCCATCTTTCCTGCCCCTGCTTCTGACAACGGGACAGTTTGGACAGGACAGAGCGGCCCACCTACCCCAAGCGTCTTTATGTCGCATTGTAGTAGACGTGAACGGGACAGCTACGGAGACGGCCACAGCGTAGCTGACATCACTAGAGGGGCGGGGGCAATCATACTGTCAGAACCTCGCCCACTCCATCAGAATGGTTCCGTCTCATCGAATGCTTCGGATTCGGTGTATCCCGAAGAAATCCTTAGCAAGCAAGCTTCCATTCACCTTCGTCATGTATCCCTGACAGTGGGGCCCGTGTACCCCTGCTGTTCTTGTGCGCTCGCCCAGTGCCTACTCGCCAAGCGCCACGTAACCTGGTCGCTCGGTGCCTGGGGCCTGGTCACCCGCCTGTGCACCGGACCGCCACATGTCTTGATCACACGGCTTGAACTTCACTTTGCGTTTTTTGGTTTTTTGGTTTTATGTTTTTTTGGATTTTTATGAATTTTCTAGATTTTTATGAATTTTGTGAATTATTTTTGGTTTTTATGAATTTTCCTATATTTTTTAAGGTTTTTGTTGATTTTTTGTGATTTTTTGGGGCCACGTCAGCGCCACGTCAGCACTTAACGGCCACGTGGGCGCCACGTCACCGTTTAACGGAATTTCTAACGGATCCTAACAGCCCAGGATTAACGATGCAACTAGAGACAAGTTCTAGGAGCTGAGAAATCAATTTCAAAGTTTAGGAGATTTCGTGCAATTTGATACAAGTTTCGGGAGCTACAGTGCAATTTTCTCTTAAAACTATTTTGTTCATCTGTGATTGTTCTTCGCAAAGAAATGCCCATGGGACCGGGTCTGGGTCCAAGAATGGACCATGGGTATGGAAGTTCGGGTCCAGATCTGGGTCTAACTTTCGACCCATGGGTACCCAGACCCAGACCCGAACTGTAGCACTGACATGTGGCCTAACTGTTGTTTTGGTGTTGCAAAGTTGTTGCATTGTTTTAAACCTATATGAATTATTTTTGGATTTGTATGTAATGGGTTTAAATGTGTGTATTGCTGGATTGAAGGTTGTTTGTTGCCTTGTGTTTAAACGTCTTAGTTGTGTCTACTGCATCAAAAAATATTTGTGTTAGCTTATATTTGATTAATTGTGTTTTTTGTAGTTCGATGGCTAGATGAATTTTGTGCTTATATGCTCTTGAAATGCTACTCATTGCTATATATGTAGCTATATATATGTGACATTGTTGGCGTATTTCAGCTGATAGGTTTTCCGGGATCTAATCCGGTTGTTCGGCAGTGAGGGTGTGCGCAGCCGGCTCACTCCTCCCCTCTCTTCGGCGCGAGAACACAAGAACAAACACTCAGGTTTACCCACGTTCAGGCCCCTGATCGGGTAACAGCCCTAATCATGCTCAAGCTTCTTGCAATGTATGAACTGGTTAGTCTCTGGAGGGTCCGATCTCATAATCGATTTGGGAACCTCTTTACGGATGCACTATCGAGCCCTTATATACCCGGGCTGGCTTGGGTTACGACGTGATACATTGTGCGTATTAAATGATCCTACTAGTGTATCCATCATTCCTCCAATGCTAGTCCTCGCTGCCATCTTTCCTGCCCCTGCTTTTGACAACGGGACAGTTTGAACAGGACAGAGCGGCCCGCTTGCCCCAGCATCTTTCTATCACACTGTACTAGACATGAATAGGACGGCTACGGAGATGGCCACAGCGTAGCTGACATCACTAGCGGGCGGGGGAAATCATACTGTCAGAGTCTCGCCCACTCCGTCAGAATTGTTCTGTCGCATTGAATGCTGGGCCCGCGTACCCCTGCTGTTCCTGTGCGCTCGCCCAGCGCCTGCTCGCCAAGCGCCATGTAACTTGGTCACCCGACGCCTGGGGCCTAAACCTGGCCGCCCGGTGCCTGGTCGCTAGCCTGCGCGCCGGACCGCCACATGTCTTGATCACACGGCTTGAACTTCACTTTATCTCAAACTAGACCTTTATCTGTTTGGGCTCGGTGTCTCCAAGTATGGAACACTTCCTAACTGGACTCTGGTCCCACTTTGCAGCGAAGCGAGGGCGCACCCCGGTGTAGAATACACCGACAGCAGCCCTGGGACCACCTAGAGATGCAGGCCTTTCCCACCTAGGGCAACTAAAACCACCACGCTAGGAATCTCCGCGAATCAAGGGGGTCCCACCACTCTCGGCGAAACCAGCTTTGTGGGTCCTCACGCCGCTACCTCCGTCTTTTCGGAAACTGACGCCATAAGTGGGGTAACGGATGGTCGTGGAGATCGTGGTACAGCTCCATAATGCTTCCATCGGGAACAATTTCGCTTCAGTCGCCTCCTGCAAGGCGAAGCGTTGGCGCTTCGCCTAAAATTAAGGGACTTAGCGTCCTAGCTCACCCACTCCAGCCTAGGCCAACTCTCGTGCCGTCGCCTTCTGCATTTGAGCTAGGGTTCTTCCCTCTTAAGCACTCTACGCCCTTTTCGTCGTCGTCGGAGCAACTTCTCTACCAGCACCGCCATGGCGATTCTTCCTACCTCCAGCATTGATGCCGAGCGCGCGGGCAAGATCGAGCTTATCGTGCCCTCCAACGCGCTCCACGTGTGCTCCGGCAGTGTCAAGCTCCCCGGAGCGACGAGATCGTCACCTTCAGGTGGGAGATCCTGGCGGGCCTCGTCCCGCCATACTCTGAGTTCTTTCTTTTCGTTCTCCACTTCTACAACCTCCATGCTCTTCACCTCTCCCCCAACTCCATCATCTGCATCGCCGCAACGCCGACACCCCCGTGTTGGGAAGCTGCCAGGTTAGGCTCCGCGACCATCTCAGTGGCCAGTACATCTCCTTGCCGATGAGATCCAACTGGCGCAACTGGAGGGCCGATTGGGTCTACATCGTCGACGACAACGGCCTCGACGCCCTGTAGCTATCGGAGGAGAGGGCGACCGCCACAGACAGTTGGACCGCGCCGATGGAGGTCACGGCGTAGCTCCGCACCAAGGTGGTGCGCGTCGAGCGACTGCGCGCCGCCAAGCTGTCTAGGGCCTCGGTAGTGCTGTACTACCTTACTCGTCGGATCAGCCCACTCCGCCGGCGCGAACGCCCCTCCTACCTGTACACCAGCACCTCCGATGGGACCCGCACAACAACCAAAACAGGAGTTAGATTTATGGAAAGACAACGTGCGTAAAGTTTTAAACTGAGTACGGTTGAACTGTCAGCGAATGTGCCTTATCGCCGCTTTCCTAATGCCTTTTCTGGCTGAACACTTCTAGTCTCTTTGTATCTGATCACAGCACCACTTGGCTAAGGTCATAGGCAGCCAGAGTTGGTTATAAGCCAGTAGCACCCATGGTGGCACAAGGTGCCGAGGCCGTAAAAACGTCGTGCTAGAACACGCCCTCTGACCGCCGCCTCCTCGCCCGACGCGGGAACTGGACGCCCACACTTACCGGCAAGGTACCATAAGGTTACAAGTACTTACGGCAACCACACAGAACAAAAGCTGGGGGAAACCCCAGCGAGGCACAGACAGCTCATAGAACCTCCTTTCCTTAAAAACACAAGGACTATTACACAATAGCCCCCGACTAGCTAGCGAGCAGAGAGCTCTGCCCGCCACCTGGTATTTACAAGAAACACAGAAGACTTATAGTTTTTAGGGTTAAAACTTGCCGAGCGGCTCTATGTTCCACGAATTAGAGAGCTCATGCCTATCCTCCATCGCCAACTTGACCGACCGAGGACGAGAGACTGACACCACCTTAAAGGGGGCCTCCCACTGAGGATACAGCTTGTTGCGACCTGCCTGCATCTGAACTTTTCGCAGGACGAGGTCACCTGCTACCAGTGTCCTCTTCTGAATCAAGGTGGCGTGGTACCTTTTGAGGCTTTGCTGGTACCGGGAAGCACGTAGAGCCGCACAGTCATGAACCTCCTCTAGGAAGTCAACCTCTTCTTGCCGCCGGGCTTCCTGATATTCTTCTTCGAATGCCGCCGTGCGCGGTGAGCCCAAGGATAGCTTAGATGGAAGAACAGCTTCCACGCCATACACCAAGAAGAAAGGTGTCTCCCCGGTGGTTCGGCTGGGCGAGGTGCGAAGTGACCACAGCATCGACGAAACCTCCTCCGCCCAGTGCTTCCTGCACTTGTGGAGCCGATCAAACGCCCTTGTCTTGATGCCTCTTAGGATTAGCGCATTGGCGCGCTCAGCCTAGCCGCTGCTTCGGGGGTGAGCTATTGACACAAAACATACCTTGGTATCCATTTCTTCGCAAAAATCATGTAATGCAGCACAGGCGAATTTGGTGTCATTGTCGGTTATGATGCAGTTGGCAACCTTGAAATGCATGAAGATTCCGCGCATAAACTTGACGGCAGCCGACACGGTGATGGCACGGACTGCTTAAGCTTAGACCCAGTTGGTGAACTTGTCGACGGTGATGAACAGATGGGTGTAACCCCCTGTGGCCCACGGGAACGGACCCAAGATACCCAGCCCCCAGACCGCGAACGGCCAAGAGAGTGAGATGGTTTGCAGTGCTTGGACTGGTCGGTGGATCTTCCTGGCAAAGAACTGGCATGCCTCGCATCTCCTCACTAGCTCGTAGACATCTTGGATGGCGGTAGGCCAATAGAACCCCTGACAGTATGCTTTGCCGACCAGGGTGCGACTGGACATATGGCTCCCACACTCGCTTCCATGGATATCGGAGAGCAAGTTGCTCCCCTCTTCTCGAGTGATGCACTTCAGAAGAATTCCATTTCCACCCCGGCGATTAGGTCCCCACCTACCAGGGTGTAGCGCTTGTCCTTCTGCACAATCTTCTCGGCTGACGCATCATTGTCGGGGACCACCCGGTCTCGCAAGATGGCTAAGATCGGATCCATCCACTGTCCATCCTGGTCGAGTGCAGCGACCACTCAGTGTTCACCTAGGTATTCCACCAGGCCGGCCGTTTCCACCGGTGCCTCCTTGGAAGCGGCGCCGCCCTCCTTCCCTGAAACGAAAGCTAGAGAGGTCGCACCGTCGTCCCCACTAGATTTGGGGGCTACGACGGATGGTCGCGGAAGTCTTTCTTCAAAGACTCCGACCGGAGTTGATGCTCGCGAAGAGGTGAGCTGTGACGGTCCATCTGCTAGATGGTTGTCACGCCTTGGAACGTGAATGTACTCCAATCCATCGAAGCGTTGTTCCGGTGTTCCAGTCTTCTGAATTCAACGAGGTACGCTGCCATCGTGGGGTCAGCGCACTGGAATTCCTTTAGGGCCTGATTGACAACCAGCAGAGAGTCGCCTTTAACGTACAAGCGTCGAAAGCCCAACGAGGCAGCAACATGCAACCCCGCGAGCAGGCCTTCATACTCTGCAATGTTGTTGGTGGCTTCGGGGAAACCAAAATTGCTCCAGCCCACATGCCTTTAAGCGAAAAGGATCCATCAAAGAAAAGTGTCCAGACGGAAGGCTCGGGTTTCACCTATGCCTCCGAAGACCCCGGAGACCACTCTGCAATGAAATCCGCCAGCGCCTGGCTCTTGATGGTGCTCCGAGGAGCGAACTGCAATCCAAACTCCCCCAGCTCTACCGCCCACTTGGCTAACCTGCCCTGCGCCTCTCGATTGTGAAGAATTTCTTGGAGGGGAAACGACGTGACGACCGTGATCCCCTTTCTTGAAAATAATGCCGCAACTTACGGGATGCCACCAACACGGTGTACAGCATCTTCTGTGCCTGTGGATACATGGATTCCACGTCCTGCAGCACCTTGCGGACATAGTAGACCAAACGTTGGATGCCTTCCCTTTCTACCACCAGCACTGCGTTCACCACCGCCGGAGTGGCATAAAGGAGGAGCGGCTCACTACGCTTAGGAGCGACCAGCACTAGGGCGAAGACAGGTACTTCTTCAGCTCCTCGAAGGCCTACAGTGCTTCCTTGGTCCACTCGAAATGGTTAGTCCTCTTCAGCAACTTGAATAAGGGGAGGCTCTTTTCTCCCAAGTGGGCTATGAACCGCCCGAGGGAAGCGAGGCAGCCAGCAATGCATTGGACATGCTACAAACGAGTGGGCGACTGCATGCGCTCAATGGCCGCTATCTTATCAAGATTAGCCTTAATGCCCCGGCTAGACACAAGGAACCATAACAGCTTTCCTGAGTGCACGCCGAATATACACTTTCTCAGGATTGAGCTTTAGATTGTACTTGCAAAGGTTGGAGAAGGTTTCCTCCAGGTCACCGAGTAGTCCATCATTCTTCTTGATCTTCAGCACAAGATCGTCGACGTACACCTCCAAACTTCTCCCGATCTAAGGCCGAAAAGTGATATGCATGGCCCGCTAATAGGTGGGACCGGCATTCTTCAACCCAAAATCCATTCTGCTATAACAGTATACGCCCGTGGGATTACAAAAGCAGTTTTTTCTTCATCCTCCTCTGCCATACTAATTTGGTGATACCCAGAATACGCATCAAGAAAGCTCAAAAGCGCACACCCTGCAGTGGAGTCTACAAGCAAATATATGCGCGGCAGAGGGTAAAGATCCTTGGGGCAGGCCTTGTTGAGGTCAGTGAAATCGACACACATCCGCCACCTCCCGTTGGACTTCTTCACGAGGACGGGGTTGGCAAGCCACTCGGGATGAGTGACCTCCCTCTTGGAGCTCTGGTGCCTACCTCCGGACCTTCTGCCGGACTAGGCGCACTCTTGGGGGCACTGCAATCGATGCTCGATCACCTCCCTAGGGACCCTGGCCATGTCGGACGATTGCCATGCAAACACGTCCGAGTTTTTCCAAAGGAAAGCGATGAGCGCGCTTTCCTATTTGACGACGAGCTCGGTGCCCACCTTAACAATCTTCGCGGGGACGTCCTCGCTTAGAGAGACCACCTTGACCTCGTCGGACGAATCGGGCGCGGCATGGTCTTCGCGCGAAGAGCCCTCGGATAGGTGGCGTCAAACGGCTGCGCGAAGATGGCCCCAGCCAAGTTCAGAGCCATCTTGTCGCAGCGCAAGGACTCCAGCCTATCCACCGTGACGACGATGGGACCTTGCGGCTTCGGCATCTTCACCACCATGTAAGCATAGTGGGTAGCCGCCATGAACTTAGTCAACGCCGGTCTTCCAAGCAGGGCATTGTACGAGAGGTCGAATTCGCTACATCGAAGTCAACCACCTTAGTACGGTAGTTCTCCTCCTCCCTGAAGGTGACGGGAAGTCGGATCCGCCCCAGGGGGATCAACACCGTCCCTAGGGTGACACCATAGAACGGGAGGGCCAGAAGCAGCTCCCGCTCTTGGATCTGTAGCGCCTGAAACGCCTTGGCGGACAAGAGGTTGATGGAACTCCCCCCGTCCACAAGCACTCGCCCAAGATTCACATTCCTGATTGTGGGTGAAACCACAATCGGAAGGTGCCCTAGGCCGGTAGTGTTTTTGGGGTGGTCGGCCTGACTAAAGGTGATCGGCTCCTCCAACCACCTCAGTAGCCTACTCGTCCCCGAATTTAGGGCGGTGGCACACACCTCCTTCCTCAGTAGCTTGTACTGGCAGTTGGAGGCGTAGGTGGCGAAACCACCGTGTATGTATGCCACCGTATGCTCCGCCCACTGGAAAGCAAGAGGGGCGCGCCCCTCGTCTTCGTCGTCGCTGGGAGGACGACACTCCTTGAGCCTATTCTCCACCAGCTTCGACACGACCTGGCAATCTGCCAAATCGTGCTCGTTGGACTTGTGGATGGGGCAATACGCCTTGCCCCTCCTTGGAGGTCCTCCCGCCGGTCGCGACCGCCATCGCACCGGTCACAACGGCCATCCCACCGCCCGCGGCGGTCATGCTGCCGCGGCCTCGCTTCCTTCTGGTTGCGCTCAACGGCAACGACCTGTCCGGCCTCAGACGCCTTACGCTTCTTCTCCTTCTGGTCCTTACAGGTCCCAGCCTCTCCTCCACCACCGCCGCCACCCGCCTTGGCCCCGGCCGCGCGCTTGCGAGGCTCTGCCGCCGGGGCGCACTTGTGCGCCAAGGTGAACAACTCGGAGGTGGAGGCGATAATGCGGGTGGCCATCTTTTCCAGCATTGTGCGATCCCTGACGCCCCTTCAGAAGACGATGATGACCGCTTGGCTAGATATCTTGGGGATGGTGTTGCGGCAGTGGCTGAATCACCGGATGAACTCTCGCAGCGACTCCCCCTTCTTCCACTCCAGGGCGTGGAGATCATCTTCCACCCCCGGCTGGTTGTAGGAGCCCAGAAAATTAGTGACAAAATTGTCACACAGCTCCTCCCACGAGCCTATTGATCCTCGCAGGAGGTTTAGTAGCCAAGAGCGAGCGGAACCTGTCAAGACTGTAGGGAAGTAATTGGCCATGACCTTATCGGAGCCGTCGGCAGCCTGCACGACTGTGTTGTAGATCTGCAAGAACTCCTCTGGGTTGGTGGCGCCGTCGTACTTCTCGACGGACGCCAGGCGAAACTTCTCCGGCCACGCCACTCGGCGCAGCCGGGCGGTGAACCCCCAGGGCCGACACCGTAGGGCGGTTGATGGTGATTGCCAAGATCCCGATGGGACTGAGAGTACGCCGAATCCCCTTCTCTCTATCGAAACGGCACCCGCTGCTGGAACTGGCCGGCTCCACCTGATCCTGCGTCCAGGCGCGACGACGCTACAACTCGTCACACAAGTCACCACCGCGGCGATGCTGGCACTCATCTAGATGTGTTCGGAGGTCTTCTTGTCGCCCCCTCCCTAGGGGGCGCTTGCGACGGTACTCGGGTTGGTGCACGGACCTCCGCACGAGTGGAATATGCACCCTGGACCGTCTTTCCCTTGCCGGCCACCAAGACTGGAGCGAGATTGACGTGGGCGGCATTATGCCTGCATGTGCTCCGCACGCGACTTCGAGCGGGGCGCTCCACCAGAAGCGCCCGACCGCCCGGAGACCTCGACCCGATGATGAGTCGTGTCCACGAGACACGCGATGTCCCGCAGCCACGGCTTGGCGGGCGAATCCCCTGCAAACTCCACCTGTCGGTGCTCCAGCAGCATGCGTATAGCATGCAGGTTCTGGGACGGGGAGGCCTCCTCCAGGGCTAGCCGCTATCGAACCGGAGGCGCGTCCGCCGCGGGAGGAGCAACCTCCTGAGAGCGCAATGAAGTCGTCTCATCCTACCGCCAGCTAAGCGGCTTCCGGTGAGGGTCACCAGCTTCTCCCTCCTACATCCTTGCTCCTCGAAGGGCCGAGGATGATCTGAGAAAAGGGAACGCCGACCGAAAAACCTAGGAGCAAACGGGTGGCTACCCCCAACCTGGCACGCCACTGTCAGCGTATTTCAGCTGACAGGTTTTCTGGGATCTAATCTAGTTGTTCGGCAGTGAGGGTGTGCGCAGCCATCTCACTACTCTCCTCTCTCTTCGGCGTGAGAACACAAGAACAGACACTCAGGTTTACCCAGGTTCAGGCCTCCTGATCGGATAACAGCCCTAATCCTACTCAAGCTTCTTACAATGTATGAACTGGCTAGTCTTTGGAGGGTCTGATCTCAGGATCGATTTGGGAACCTCTTTACGGATGCACCCCCCAGCCCTTATATACTCGGGCTGGCGTGGGTTACAACGTGCTACAGTGCGCATTAAATGATCCTACTACTGTAGCCATCATTCCTCCTATGCTAGTCATTGCCGCCATCTTTCCTGCCCCTGCTTATGACAACGGGACAGCTTGGACAGGACAAAGCGGCCCGCCTGCCCCGAGCGTCTTTCTGTCACACTGTAGTAGATGTGAACGGGACGGCTATGGAGACGGAGACAGCGTAGCTGACATCACTAGCGGGGTAGGGGCAATCATACTGTCTTAGCCCCGCCCACTCCGTCAGAATGGTTCCGTCGCATTGAATGCTCCGGATTTGGTGTATCCCAAAGAAATCCTTAGCAAGGAAGCTTCCTTGTACCTTCATCCTATATCCTGACAGTGGGGCCCACGTACCCCTGCTGCCCCTGTGCGCTCGCCCAGCGCCTGCCCGCCAAGCACCATGTCACCTG
Source organism: Raddia distichophylla (assembly GCA_005191435.1). NCBI lineage: Eukaryota > Viridiplantae > Streptophyta > Magnoliopsida > Poales > Poaceae > Raddia > Raddia distichophylla. The sequence goes on from SPJY01024290.1 coordinate 1,672,120, forward strand.
GTCGCCTAGCGCCTGGGGTCTGATCGTCCGCCTGCGCGCCGGACACCACGTGTCCTGGCCGCCCGGCGCCAGGGGCCTTGTCGCCCTCCTGCGCGCCGAACCACCACGTGTCTTGATCACACGGCTTGAACTTCACTTTGTCTGAAACCAGACCTTGATCTGTTTGGGCCCAGTGTTTCCAAGTATGGAATGCTTCCCAACTGGACTCTGGTCCCACTTGGCAGCGAAGCGGGGGCACACCCCAGTGTAGAATACATTGACAGACATAATTGTAATGTACATGTGCCGCTGATTCTAGAATGGTATTTGGTGTCTTTATAAATTTCAAGGTCTGGGTTCGGGTCAGGGTCTAGCTCTGACTTTGGACCCATTACAGTTTTTGGGTCTGGGTCTAATTCTTGTGTCTCGGGTCTAGGTCCACGGAGGCTAGACTCGAAGGACCCAGACACATTGCCATCCCTACACTTCCAGAGTTCCCAGTTAGAAATGGCCAACGGGCTGCCCTGATTCGGCAAGGTAACTATGCGCCCCAGGCCAACCGGGCTACAGGCCGAGGTTTGGGCACAAGTACGATTCATTTTCAGAACCAGGCGAACCGGGCTGGCCCGGTTCACATACGACCCATTTAGCCCGGTTGGTGCATATTGGCTCGGTTTTGAGGAATTTAAAAATGACGATGAAAAGACACAATATTGATTAAATAAGGAAGAATTGGCAACAAAAAATCACGACAATGATAAAAAATAAGAAAGTGGAGTAAAATATTTGGGAATGCATTGAAAAGCTTAATTTACCTTGATGTGATACATGGCTGCCAAGTAAAAACTCAAAGTAGAGAAAACATTAACAAAGAAAAAAGAGTACAGCCTAAAGATCTACAATACATATAGAAATGTTTCAAGTGCCTTCTTCATCAAGCTCTAGGCCACCGAATGCAGTTGCTTCGTGCTAAGTAGGATTTCAATCGTATCACTATATAGGGAGGTTCACCTTTCCTCAATTATTCTCTCTACGAGGCTGAAAGTGGACTCCGATGAAACTGTGAAGGCGGGATAGTTAACACCTCGTGCTAGGATGGATAGCATTGTATATGTTCCATTATGTTGATGTCACTATTGCAAAATATTGAACTCATCCTGGAAGTCGACTGGGGTCCATCGCTACGTAGGATGCAAGCTCACCAACAGTCGCAAGATTATGCTTGTGCGATCTGAAGTGTTGCGCTTGATGAGCTTGGGCTGACCTTGCCCATGACAGACTTCCAAGAAGACATCTTCCTGCCTGTCTGCTGAACAGGTGGTGGTTGTTGTGGATGGATTGTTGCATACTTTTCCTTATATTTTCTGTACAAATCATTTAATCTATTTTGAACTTCATGATAATGATTAGAATAATCTATGCCAGTAGCAGTACTAAGTTATTGTAAAGCATTGGGCAATCCTGGAAGTTTGGCCTAGGGTCTAATAGAAAAGCAAAACAATATTAAAAAAAACGAAGTTCTCTCTAATATTTTAAATATTTGGCTTTCATGTGGCTAACCGCATCATATAAAATAGGATCATTTTCATACATCTTCAAGTGATTAGCGATATAATAAATGCATTGGATAATAGAACAAGACATAGGTTCATACACAATAGATGCATTTAATTTGGCTGCATTAAAAACCTCAAAAAATGAATTTAGATGGGTAAGTACCTGCCAAACCCATGGAGTCAAAAGTGGTGTGCCATCACGAGTTTGATATTGAGTGTTAATAAAAACTTCAAAAACTTGCATGTATGGTAATACATGTTGAAGTAGGTGAAATTCCACCTAATAGGTATGTCTAACCCAAATTTCCTAGGTTGTACAAGTGATGCACGACAATAGTTCTTCCATGCAACACTTCTCATATTAAAACTATTTTAAAATGTGATGGCATCCCGAATGGTTTGAAGGTAAAGTTGCAATTTTTTTAAGCCACATTTAACAATTAGATTAATATGGCATGCAGAAGGTTGATGCATTAAAAAATCAGCATACGTAGATACCATAGGTGTCAAAATGTTCAGGGCACTATTATCCAATGAAGCATTATCCAAGGTAATACAAAAAACATATTTGTTATTTCAAATTCTTAAATAACATTCATAATACTATTGGCGGGATCCTACTAGAGAGTGGAGGAATGGGAGGGCCGATGGAGATCTCGTCGGACGAGGGAGAAAACATGATTTAGTTTCGCGAGTTTGCAACAAACCGAGCCAAGCCCAGTTTCTAGCTCAAACACCCTACTAAACTCGGCTTGGCTTCGTGACGAACAAGCCAAGCCGAGAAAGAGGCCAGCTCGTTTCCACCCTTACATGCATTAGATATGTCCTAAGGACATGTTTAATGGTGAACCCATTTGTAATACCCAACACTATAGGAATAGGTGCCCGCATTTTTCAGGCTACACAGCTCAATGCTGTAAGTTTGTTAACACTTAACAGTGTTTTCAGCAGAAAAAAAAAGCCTGAAACTACAGTTCAATCAACCAAACTATTATCCCATACAACAAAGGTTGCAATACAACGATCATTCAGTGTTTTTCAACAAATACGGCAGAATCATCATCAATACATTACCAACAAGCTAATTCAAATTCCAAGGAACATCAAGAAATAAAGATCTCATGCAGATGTGCTCAAGGATTACAGTGTTCACAAACCAAAGAATGAGATCAGATCTTTCGTATAAATAACAGCATCGTCATAGTACATATAACAGTGTTTTCCTCAAACAAATGATAATATACTCTAAGCAATAAACAACAGGTATCACAAACAAAAAATTCACAATTTACGCTGCTGATTTTGTAGGCAAGGGAGGCTTCACAGTTTTGTCTGTCTGTAGTAGCACCGGCAACACAGATGCTAATAAATAGGGGCATAATTTAGATAAGTCCGTCTTCATCTACAACAAAAAATCCCATCTAACCCCCTCAAGTATTTACACAAGGGGGTAGACATTGATTGAATCTCTTGACGAGAGTAACAGTGCCGATCAGCAGTTCACACCACACTGTCCCAAGGTAACGGCTTTCTGGGTAGGGGATATGAAAGGGTCGATCTTCACCCACAGGAGGGAGAAGATTGATGCAAGGAGGATGGACCAAACGATGACAATGGTTGGTGTGCGGTTCTGCCTGCCCATCAGACCCTTGAGGAATGGGTAGAGATGGAGGATCACCCAGATTGAGAAGAAGAGCTTTCCAAAAAGTGGGCCCCAAGATTGATAGCCACTGTTAATGGCATATGATATTCCTGCCACCATGCCCACCAGGTTAATGACAAGCACAGTAGTTGGAGGGATGAGGAGACTGGTCCACTTGAAGACATACAACTCAGCAAAGTCTCCATCCTCATCAGATGCCTTTGAGGTAACTGTGAAGTTAGTGTCAATCCCAGCCAACACTTTCAGCAGACCCTGGAACACTGCAAACAGATGGGCAGAGGTGCCACCAATGACCCAGAACTGCTCATTTCTCCACCAGTCCTCTATACCAACACCACTCCATCGGAGCTCCAATATACCAGTGGCAAAGATGGACGCAAAAAGCAGAATGAAGAACATCCCAGCATAGTTGCTAATCTGCGCGACACAAAACATATGAGCATCAGAAAAAAGTTGACATCACAACATTCAATGGAAAGGGTCTCAGCGATGAAGAAATTTAACTAAAAGAATAGAATTCGGCAGAATTAGAAATCACTCACTACAAAATATTGTCTGCTTGTGATCATTAACCACATATCAAGTGGCGCAATGCAAACAGATGATGGTTTGAACTTATGCCTACACGTTGCACACTCGCGCAAGTGGTTTGTTCTATGTGATAACAGTTATACATGTTACAGTTACATGATAAATGAGTAATGATCCCTGTATCAGAGCGGGCAACTAAAAGTTCATGAATAACAGTGTAAGGAAAGCATATATAGTGACTAACCTCAGGAATGATAAATTTATTGGTGAGGAGACAGATAGCAGGAAGCACACAATACGCGATAAGTGGAATGGATGTTATCGGATAAACAATGGTGTTGATGTAAGCCAGCCTCTCCAGAAGTTTCAACCGCCCATTGTAACCATACCAGATAGGACAATGTCTGCTAAGAAGAATTTCAACTGACCCAAGAGCCCAACGAAGCACTTGATTGAGACGATCAGAAAGATTGATTGGTGCAGAACCCTTGAAACAAGGTCGTGGTGGCATGCAGTAGATTGATATCCAACCTCTTGCATGCATTTTAAACCCAGTAAGAATATCCTCAGTAACTGAACCATAGATCCAGCCAATCTGAAAATATATTTTATAAAAAAATCACGAGTCTTGCCTTTCTATATACAAAAGAGAAACTCCACATGACAAGTTAAATGAACAAAGAACACTAATATATGAAAGCAAAAGAGAAACTAAGCTTGTCCCACTAACCTCTTTTCCCCATTCAGTTTTGTCCTCATATCCACAACTAATAACATGAATGGCCTCCTTTAGTAGAGAAGCTGGGTTTGTTGAAGGTGGTATGCCTCCTTGAGTCATAAAAGTGGATGCAATGAAAATTGGAGACTGCCCAAAGCGTTTCTCCAATCTCTTCGCGGACATAAGCACTGACCTTTCATCCTCATAACCTAATGGAATTTCAAAAAATGATAATTAGGGGAAGCCAGACAACTTCAGCATCTAAAGAACCTTTGTGCTCAACAGTCAAAAAACCAAAGACTAGATAGAAGCATAATGTTTGGCAATGCAGTATATGCAGTTTCTTGTCTCAGCTATCAAGAATAAAAAGGTTTAGAAAATGCACTACGACAAGCACACACCATCAATGCCCTCTTCTATATCTTCCATGTTGAAGATGGGCGCTGAAGACTCGGTTCTCTTCATCATACGGTTTTTACTATCCATGTAACTCTTGTCCTTTTTCTTTCTGCCACCACAGCAGCTCTTAACAATAATGTTAGGTTCCAAATCAGCCTCGGTCAAGACAGGATCATAACCATACAAGGCCTGCCTATTGAAACAGCATCCTGTTCCCACATAAACTGGACCTTGAATGCCATCTAAACCTTTCATGTTGATCTGCAAAGCAAGACCAACGTAAGAGTGTAAGACAGGGCGAAAAAAATCGTGATTAACAAAGAAAAGGTCATACTTACATCAAAGAAGACTATGTTGCGATTAGCATATCGATCGTGCAAGTCAATGCCATCAAATCTTTGTGGAAACTGCACATAACAAGTTTTCCTTCCTAATGCAGGATCCATCATGAAGCACATTGCTTCTCTAAGAGCTTTGCTGCTATTGAAGTAATGATCACAATCCACATTGAGAAGATAGGCACCATTTGTCAGCACAGCAGACACACGAATCTGCCAAACAGCAAAAGAAAAATAATTAGTAAGATACAGACATATTTACTACATGGTGTAGAATGTAATCATGGAAGAGAACACGTACCAATGCATTCATTGCACCAGCCTTCTTGTGATGCTGGAAGCCTGGTCTCTTTTCACGAGATACATAGACAAGTCGTGGCAATTCATTTCCATCAGTGTCAAGCCCACCGCTGTGCCCCAAGAACACCTGAATTCCAGGTAAAGCAAATTTAACACATAAGATTCAGATTAAACTGAAAGATTTGAAGCAATAAAACTATTAAAAGTAAAGTGCACCTGAATCATGCCAGGATGGTCCCTTGAATTATTCCCAGGCCAAGCAGTGCCATCAGCCATGGTCCACCCCTCCTCAGGTACTTTCTGTGCTTTGGCGACAAGGGCATTGATTCGTACTTTGAATTCTTCATACTCTCTCTAAAACAGAGCATATCCCAAAGTAAGAACTCCAAGCACAATGCAGAGTGACAACAGTAACCATGAGAGAGAGCTGTAACTTACCTTCATTGCTCGCCTTTCTTTAACAAACGAAGGTTGGATTTTATCCTTTAGGTAATCTATCTTTTGAGCAAAGTAAAACTCAGGAGCCCTAGGTTCAATGTTGTGCTTCTTGCAAAATGGAACCCACTTCCTAGCAAATTCAGCCGTTTCTGACAGAGCCTCAAAAGTCAACATAGCTGAACCATCATCAGAAACATAGCATGACACTTTGTCAACAGGGTAATCCACAGCAAGAATAGACAAGACAGTATTGGCTGTGATCAGAGGAGGTTCCTTCAGTGGATCCACCGTACTGACAAAGACATCAATTGGAGCCAGCTGAGATGGCTCGCCCTCTCTGTCATATCTGCAACATCAGATTTAGGTGTTTCAGGGCACAATGTTAACATAAGTGTGTTTTGGTACACAAAATCCTGAAAACATGTACACCAACAATCGTCTTACCTCAATGCAAGCCTGTCAAGGTATGTTTCACGGTTGATTGGATACCATTTTGGGAATTGATCTAGAAGCCAAGACAAGGCAAACCAAACTTCACAAATAACAGAAACTAGCCATAATCCATAAGCATCACGCACTGGATGAGTGACACGGTATTGGAAGAAGAAGCACAGGATGATAAGACGAAGAATGATCACTATCCGGTAAAGGTTGAGCTGGTTTGAGGGAATAGGCACTATACGGCTCAGAGGTAGACGTGCATCATCAACCCTGCCAGATACAAATTGACAGATATATCAATTTCTTCGAAGCAAAATCTACAATAGAAAGTGTGGCAATTTGTAAGGTTTAATCAAGAGAAAACTTTTATATCTTAATCAACTCAGCAACACGAACTATCTATTGGCCGTTGATTAACAAAAAGAGATTTCTAATTTGGAATTCCATTTGTGAGTTCCAGTGCAACTCAAGGGATTGAATTGGCCAAAGAAGTTCTTATAACAGTATAACACAACTTTAAATATCGAAGGTGAACTTGTATTCTTTTGCAAAGCTAACAACCTAACTCCACATTAGGTAGGAAACTATGATAATATAGGCAAGGGCAGGTGGTTTATACATTTGCATATCTTCACCGTTTGAGCCAACTTCGTCTCCCCCTCCCCTCGCCTCTGGATATTTATTAGTCACCTGCATCATATTTTTGTCTTGTTTAACCCTCCAGCTTTCAACTCTTTCCTTCCAGTCAACACTGCTCAGCCCATAGGAGTTCAAGTCCTTCGAAGGATCCACAATCCTCACAGGAACTGAATTCATAGTATACAGATATTAGTGCTTTTCAACCAGTTTACAGATAAATTTTCTAAAAGAAACAATTTATGATGAATAAGAGAAACCTGGGACACTTGGATCAACATAGCTTGATGTTGGACTGCGGATAGAATGGCGATCAGGGGAAGCATCAGGGATCTCTCCAGACATCTGAAGATAAAAACATCAATGTGTTAGCACCCAAGAGCGCACCATTTTTACATAAGAAGTACACTCAAATGTAAGAACCAAGCATCTCCAAGATATATCGATATATATTTACCTGTTGCCCACTTGTCAGACGGGGAATCCGATGGTGAGGTTCATGGCGAGAGGATGAAGACAGATCAACGTCTTCTCCTTGACCCTGTATCTGCCATTCTGGACCTTTGCCATTCCCTTGCTTATAATTGAACTCATTGTCCAAGTCATCAACATCTTCCTCCTCCTCATCTCCCTGAACCCGGGGGCTACCTGAACTTTGCCAATAACAAAACAAGTACCACATACATCAATGACCCACATTTTTAAGAAGAAAAAAGGCAACAACGCTTAACTTTAGATATCAAGCAATGAGCATCATCCAGTACACTGCAATTTTTTGTTCATATAAAACAAGCACAAAAATGCAGGCATCCATATACCATTACTATGCAGATTATATAAGCACTGAAAGAAGATCCATGGAAAGTAACCTTTATGCCTCTTGTATCTAGTTTTGCACTGAGGGCAGCACTGGTTCCCTTCCTTGCGCTCATACTCATAGCACGGGCGGCAAACAGGAAAGGCACACTCATTGCAGGCAACAAAGACATCACCGGTGGCGGAGACACCCACAGTGTCACCACAAATCTGGCAGACCTGTCCATTCGCATTTTTGGCCTGCTTAGCCTGCATCATCAGCCAGATAACAACACAGTAAATACACAATCAAACAAAATTACACAACTAGGACATACTTGATTAGCTTCATCACAACTGTCAGCACACATACAAACGAAATTATACAGCTATAACAGACTTTCTTAGCTCCATCACAATCGGAACATGGGCAACAGCCTGAAGATTAATCTGTACTAAACAGTCTGCTCGGCTTCAAGTTGAGGCCAAGATCCAAAATGCTGGCACTGACGGCGCTTTACAAAAGCGACATGAATTCAGTGGCGTTGGCGTTTGGTAGGTAGAATAACGAAAACCAAACATGGATCTAGCAAGCTTCCGAGGCTTAAGCCTCCATGAAGACTCCGGATCGGTGCATTCCATTGCATCGGATCTCTGAAATCCCCCACTGATCGACAGTACAGGACGGGAAATGCGGCGAATCTAGGAGCCTAGCGCACGAACACCCGCGGAAGCAAGCGGAATTGGGGCGAATTGGAGCGGTGGACCTACCACCGCGACCCAGATCCACCGACGCAGGCACGCACACAGGCAGTCGCGGAGTGAGAGCGAGAGGCACGCACCGTCGCGGGCGCGTCGCCGTCGTGGCGGATCATGACGAACTCGTTGCGGTTGTGCGATCCGGCCACCATCCCGCCGTTCGCCGCCATCCCCGAGCCGCCCGATACCTCCCCGCCGACGAAGCCGAAGCGAGCGACGCGGACGCAGAGGCCGAGACGGAGATCCGAGCTGCCTCTAGCAGATCCGACAGGGCGGAGCAGCGGCGATCGCCACCACCATCCCCCGCCTCCAGATCCCGCGAGCTCGCCCGCTCGTCCGCCGCAATGCCGCCTCGCTGCCCGCCGCCGCTGCTACTTCCCCCTTCCCTCTCTGCTCTCGCCTCGCTCCACTCCTCTTCTTCTTACATACGCGCCCCTCCACTAGAGGTGTTGGTGGGAGACTGGGAGTCGCCTCCCACCGGCTACCGCCGGTCTCGCCTCCCGCGACGCCGCGAGATCAATCTCAGCCGTCAGATGGAGGGGACGGGAGGTGCACCCGCCGTCGGATGCGGGTCGCGCGGGCGCGCGCACGTCCGCGCCGCGTCGCTGTCCACAGCTGTCCGCGCCCGCTGGCAGGTGGGACCCGGGAGGTGACCGGCTGCAGCGGGTGGATCTGTCGGCGCCGGGAGGGTGGACGGGAATGCCCTCCTACCTGCCGATACTCCTCTTTTTTTTTTTCGGTCTCGAGGTGGAGTGTTTGTTTTTGGCGGATTTATTTATTTTTTTAGCTGGTAAAGGGAGGGAAAATGCCATGTGCACCATGCGTGTTACATGTGAGTTGGCATCTGGTTGATGGTGTTTGTGATTGTGGGGAAGCTATGATTGGTGGATCAAATCGTCCATTTGGAGATTAATTTTAGAGGCTTGCCAACCATTTTAAAGTAGAAGACGAGCTTCCGAACCAATTTGATTTAATTTAGTCCAACATATGAAGAGTGACTTTTGAATTCTAGTCGAATTTATATAACAATGTTTATGTAACTTTTGAAAGATAGATATCGTTGCGTAAATGGGAAATATGAAAGACCGAAACTAATTTCTGTTATTTAAAAAATTGGAAAACAAATAGTACAATTGTAGAAAACATTAAGGGAAATAAGTCTCTCTTGCGCAACAAAGAATAGTGGTTTCATATGCTAACGTGGAATCGTTACATTTGTTGCACAACATGATGTGCTTAGACCACCAAACACTTCTCTGTTACACAAAATATTTAACATTGTTTCATTTGATCTACCGACAACAACTGATAGCAATATTTTGGGAGCAATCGACATGATTTTTTCTGTCATGGAACTTCATGCGTTTAAATGACCTTAAGGAGCCAAACGAACTGATTGCAGTTTCAAGTTTTTTTTTTATGAGACGGTGTGATTACACTCTATTTATGGCAGTTTTTAAATATTATTTTTATAGATGCCATGTCACCTAAAAATTAAGAAAAAACGGTGGTTCTATTGTATTATATCTTAATATTGTTTCCATCATTAATACTTTTTCCTTTCTTCAAAATCATCTTCTCTTTGCGCATTGATTTTAGAACTTTAGGATGAACGTACAAATGGTTTTTAAGGAAGAAATTATCTCCTTCCCTCTGTATTAATTCTATGCCATGTTATCTTCTATCCTACGTGGCATCGGAAGAAACGATTGAAGGAACTGCATTGCAAGTGAACACAACATAGTAACTATTTTGTCTTGAGTAAATTTTGAATTCAGCAATCATTGAACATAGCCAAGTAGGGTGGGATTCGATCCGATCTTAAGCGATAGAAGTTGTCCAAGCTCAAACTCGATTTGGCTCGAGCTTGATATCAGCCTCAAATTTAGGATTGATGGAAGTTCGGTTACACATGACATCATCTTCATTTGAATGAAGAAACCACCAAATATATAATTTTGCATATTTTCCTATGTGCTAAAAGTATCATAGGTTTTCTCGACCCATTAATTCGTAGCTCGCCAACATGCATATATAATAAGATACGGAACGGCTCGAGAACAGCCTCTCAATCTACACGCTGCACTCACTATATGTTGTCTGCCATAGGTGTTGGATACGGGCGAACAGGTCTACGAATCGTCAAGCCTAAGTTTTTGGTCCAGTCCTACAGCCAAGTCCAAGTGAAAAATACGATGCTAAGAGCATCCATAGCGCTCTAAAACATTGTACTTTGGATAGAGTATCTATCTGGTGAATGGAAATAATTTTTTTAACGCAGCATAAAGTACAAAGAAATTTTAATGGAAAGCATAAACGGAGTAGGGAACAGTGGAATAGGGCAGAGGAAAATTACCCTCTTGTATTAGAAAGAAATCTTTGGGTGGAGTAGGTAGTGCGGCAATGTTAATAGAATGGAAGAAAATGGCACACCAAGCCATGCAGGACCAGCTCCAGCCACCATGACACACGTGGAAACCAGAAAATAAAACATAGCGTTGCATATTTGCATGGGAAGGAAGCTGCCCCTGTGTGTGATGCGAGCGAGCGAGTGAACACAAGTGCAGCGGTGCAGTGTAGTGTGCTGGCCGGTGCTTAGCATTAAGCTCTGTCCGGTAATCCGTTCTTGTCCCAATAATGGCGGTTGGGCTGCCGCTTTCCTGCCCCGTCGGTGGCCTCTTTTTCTTTATTACTACTATTATCGTTTGCCTCCGTTTCTCTGACCCTCGTTTTCTTTGATTAATTTGGAGGGTGTTCTTTTTTTTTGAAGCAGGGCAGGAGGACTGCCATGTATTCAAAAGCAGGAAGAAGTTACAGGGTGGGGGGAGATGGAGGCCCCTCCCCCACGGGCCTCGTGTACTTGACGATCGGAATCTCCTAGCCGCGTGCATTGAAATCGATTTGCCATCCTCCCTTCTTGGTTCTTGTTGGTTGGTGTTACCGGTGTTACTACCTTCATGATCAACTGCCATCACGTCCTCTGCCTTCTTTTAGTTCGATTTGGCAGCAATTTACATGTTCTTTACAAATTATTTTACATTACTTTTTATTATCTCATAATTTTTTTAGAGCTTCCTCGGCTAGTATTGAGGATCGGATCCGGTTGTTACGGCTAGTTTTAAAAGAACTCTTAGACATGTCTTTGGGTAAAAAAGAAAAGAAAAGAAAGGAATTGTCTTTATCACAAACGACTGTGTTTTAAAATTTGTTGCAGTCAATTCTATCATGCATACATGCTCACTGATAGTCCAGTACACTCTCGTCTCTCCATATACATGTCCCAGACTACCGCGTCAAACGAGTCTCTCACACACTTGCACACATAATCAAACTATAAACATTTCTATATGTAAGGATGAACTCATCGACAAGTTCAATTTTCACGCAACTTAGTTTTTATATATATAAAAATAAATACAAAAGTTTTTTCATAATAGGATTTTTATCCTGACTTAAAACTTAGATGATTACTAAAAAATAGGTGCCTACACGAAACAGCCAAATATGTTTGCATTTGAGAAAAGGTGAAAAAAGAAAACCAAAGAATTTGTGTGAATACGGGAAAGAAGAGGCCACTTCCTCTGTATTTTGCTGCTCCGTGCAAAAAAAAGAAAATGTCATTCTGTTCTTCTTCGGACCAACTGCATTTCATATTGTTCAGATTTGAATTTCAGTCAACAAGAAGTCTCTTAATCAGAAGTTCATTGATGCGCGGGCCAACGTGTTGAACTAAACTGGCTCGGTTCACTATGCAGTCTGGTTCGTACGACCGAGCATGCCTAAAACGGGTTAAGTTATTTTAGCCAAATATTAATAGCAATTAAGAGAACAATTATATTTCATGAAAAATAATTATGAATTAAAAATAAATTATATATCATAAAGAAATAGACATGTAAATTACCCATTTGATGTCCATATATGGTATCTAATACTACAGTAATAGGGTAGAGATTAAAATATATGAGAGAGAAGTATAGGAAGAAGTAGGATAACAATTGAATACTAGATGAATAGGAATGGAATAATCCACAAATGGGTGCCCCATTGAACATGACATTAGACCGGATGAACGGACACAGTTCATTCCACCGGTCCTAATCCATTTGAGCACCTCTATAGTTAAATTGAGGTCTATTGCCATGCCAAACAGGTGCCATGATTCGTTGCAGCTATTTTGTTGTCTTGTACATACTGATCGATAGATTATAATGCGTAATTGTCGTATATTGAAAAGGTAAACAGAGTTACACTTATATAGGTACGACCGAGAGATCCACTCCTCTGATTTATAGAAATATGATCAAGACGGGGGATGGACAACCATGATCCAAGGGGACACATGACATAAACAAGAAAGACGCACAATCCAGCTTTTTTGCTAACAACCCCCACTTCCCCCTCCCTCCTCCTCGACCGTCAGATCTACTGCACTCTGAATGTTTAGACTTACTCAAAACTCGATGAACAATGAAGTGGGAAGTTAGATGTGAAATCGTCGATACGTGAAGAACACGAACATCCCCAACCGCACCCCCAACGAAATGAAGATCAATCTCAACATGCTTGGTGCGTTTATGCTGAAAATGGGTTTGTGGAGAGGTATACCATATTGACGTTGTCACAATAAACCAACATAGCACGATATAGGGGCTATGAAGTTCCTGTGGCTGCTAACGTAGCCAGCACGACTCAAACAACATCATTGGCCACTGCCCTGTACTCAGCCCTTGCACTCGAATAGGAGACTGTATTCTGGCGCTTTGATGACCAAGAGATGAGGTTGGCACCTAGGAACACTGCATAGCCTAAAGTAGACTTGTGTATATCAGGGCAACCAATCCAATCAACGTTAGCATAGGCGATCAACTTTGAGGGTGCAGACCGGTGAAGAAGAAGGTCGTAAGATACCATGCCACACATGCTCACAAGAGAGCCAGAAATGGCAGACAACATGGGTGTGGATCAACAGGTGTACTGTACTACAACTATCTCTGCCAGACATCTAGCTAGCTTCACCCCTCTCTAACTCCTTATGTTGAGACCCATGTGGTGGGTCCCCTTGTGTAGTGATGAATATATATGACGGTTTGAATTTGATGCGATTTTGAAGTGTTTTTGAGTTACATTTGGTGTAACGGACAAGAGTTGAGTGTCTGGCGGACGGTGTCCGATGCCGACCGGACACGTCGAGTAGTGATGGGGTTTTGCGAGAGTTCCAAGCATATGTTGTCCGGTGAAGGTGTGTTTACATGGTTACCAGGCGAACAGGAGGGCGGCCAGGACACTTGGTCGTCCGATGTGCGGGTGACTAGGACTCGTGGTCGTCTGGGGAGCAGGATACGGCTTTGTGCACGGTTTTTGTTGCATATTCTTTTATTGCCAATTATGTCATATTCATGCTCTAGATGTATAGTTGCCACACCATGCTTATATCTTTGTTTTTATTCTATGTCTAGAAACTGGATTTGCTTAACCCCAGTTTCGAAAGCATAGAAATGTTTTTGATGCGTGTGTGTAGACTTCCAAGCAAGAAGACCCTTGTAAGGATCCTAGGCCGAGAGGGGGGGTGAATCGGCTCTTTTCAAATTTACTTCTTTTAATTCGCTTGCTTAGTTACACAAATTAAGAACCCAAGCTATCGATTGACCTAGAGTCTAGTTGCGGAAGTGATCAAAATAAAGCTCAATCGACTACTAGGAGGCTCGATGGCACTCACACACAAGCGGTCAATTCAAGATGTGGAAGTAAAAGGGTGGAAAGGGGAGACGCAAACCGATTTGTTTACCGAAGTTCGGTGCTCAACACATGAGCACCTACGTCTCCGTTGAGGAAACTTCTCACACAGAGAAGTCGGGACTCTCTCGTCCCTAGCCCTCAATCCACTCGAGGTAGCTCTTCACCAACACATGGTAGGCGAGCTCCAAACCTTCACACGGAGGCGAGTTCCCTCACAAGCGAGAGTTCTCACACCCACGGCACCGACACACGGCACCGACCACCGACACACGGTGGGTTTCACCTCAACACATGAGGTACCTCCAACACATGGAGGATTTGGATCCGACACACGGACGCCTTGGCACCTCCGACACACGGAGATGGCCGCCGACACACGGCGGACTTTACACACCCCGACGAACGGAGAGGAAGCACCGTGGGAAGCACGGTGACCTTCACGGAGAAGGGTTTGCTTGCGGTATGCTTGATGAAGCTCGGCGACGACGATGTCTCCCGGTGGCAAGAATCCCAAGAGCACAAGACCGGAGACACTCAACCCTCAACCCACCATGGAGGATGGCAAGGCAACCATGGAGAGGGTACAAACCTTGGAGACGACGGGGAGGAGGCTAGGGGGACTCTCTTCTTCTTCCTCACTCTCTCCCCCAATCTCACAAGCACATGGAACCCGAGGTGGAGGTGGGAACCATGGGAGGAGCACTCTAGGTGGCTAGGGCAAAAGGTGGCTGCTAGGGTAGGCTCTCTCAAGTGTTTCCCGTGCTCCTAGCCCCTATTTATAGCCCCTAAGCGAAACCCTAGA
>SPJY01024290.1:1692171-1774149 GCA_005191435.1 Raddia distichophylla
TCGGCCTGGTTGGTGGATCTAATCACCGAAGCCATGGCCGCAAGTCGTTCCCGACTCTGCTCTAGGGGTTCTGGGACCCTCGAGGCGTCCGCGTTCTGCCCGACCGGAGTCTGATCACGCGGGGAACTAACCCGGACAGGAGAAACTTCTGCCGGGAGACTAGGCGAGGGCACGCGAGGTGGGTCGCGACGTGGTCGCTTGCACCGATCGCGGAACCTTGCCACGGTCTGGTTGATGGAATCATCGAGGTTGCGGCGAATGACGTCTTGCTCGTGAGCAGCCAGCGCAGCCTCGTCTTGATGCCGAGCAGAGTTAACCTGCCCGACCTCGCCAGCCGCCACAGCCCGTGCAGGATTCTCAGAGGTTCCTACATCGGCCATGTTGATGCTGCGGGGGCCGTGTGAAGGTATGCTAGACGGTGTCATCGCTATGTCACCACAGGTAGAATCTACCGACATAGCCTTGGAATCCGATAGATCTAAATCGTCGTAAAGATCATCGGTTCCGCAGTCATCGTCAATGACGGGAGTGCGATCTGAGGCTATCTCCGCCAGGTAGGCAGAGACCTCCGTCCCAGATACGGAAAGTGTTCGTGACCGAACAGATCGATCAGATCCGACAGGGGATGAGACATCCTGCCCTTCTTAGTCATAATCCTCAGGAAGCATCTCTGTATCGCTGACGGAGTTCGACATGCTCGATCTGCGGGTCCCCACGGACGGCGCCAGCTGTCGACGGTTGGGATATCGACCCAAGTCAACCAAGGTTCTTTAAGAAAGAGATAGGAGACACGCCGAACAAGACGAACAACAACGAACAGGGAGACAGGGGTTTTTATCCTGGTTCAGGCCTCTCGGGAGAGATAATAGCCCTACGTCCAGCCTTTCTTTATATCAAAGAGGATTACAAGGTGGAACTCGACGAGATTAGCAGGTCTCGGCGAGTAGTGTGTGACAATTCGAAATCTCTTGGCCAGGTCCCTCTAAACGCCGTAGGGGCCCTGTTTATATAGTGCCGAACAAACCAACCTACCGAGGGAATATCGGGCCGGGCTAACTACGAGATCGTAACGAACTCATACATGCCAAATATATCCCGGGGCAGATAAGGCATACTCCTAGTCTTGGGATCACGACTCCTATTCCAATCCGGGGAACCAACGTCCGGGTCTTCACGTAGCCGTGCAGAACTCCTGTTCGAGACGGACTCAAACGCGATCCCTTGGCCGTTACGCACCGTGCCAGCCAGGAAGCTGTTCGTCAAGGTGCATATGGGCCAGATAGAACCTTCCAGGGAGCTGAGCCCTGGCAGGCTATTCGATTGGGCCGTCAGGGAGTGGGCCATAGCAATGGGCCGTAATTTTATCCCCTACAGCGTGTGTGTAGACTTCCAAGCAAGAAGACCATATTATCCAAGAGTCTAACAGTGGCGATGCAGCAAGGAGGAGAAAAACCTCTACTGGGCGTGTAAGACCATGACCTTGGCCTAGGCAACGCTTGACAAGGAGATCTTCCACTCTTGGTTACACTGGTGCGCCAAGAGGATTAGCTTTGGGTCTTCTTCCTCTACTTCCTGGATCCAGTTCAAGCCAGCTACCACTACTTCGCCTACATTGCACAAAGTAAGTGTTGATTCTTCTTGGCATGGAGATGCTTCGGTTCATCTCCCGCCATACTTTCTTGTGTGATGACGTTGGATCCCATGTGGTGGGTGTGCTTTCATGTTCACAGTGCTGATTGTGATGTGGATCATGTATTTGTGTGTATGTGGATATCCATATACACACAAATACAGTGCTAGAGCGCGTCCTCGGCCATGGGCGCCCAGCCTTGGGCGGCGACGGCCAAGGAGCAGCAAGGCAACGGTGCGCTGGGCTGTGGCACGGCTGAGGTGTAGACCCACGGCGGCGGCCAGCCAGGCTGCGACATCACGCGACGGCCCAAGGCGGCGGCGGCCCTGCGCCGGAGGGGCTCCAAAGATGCAGCAAGGCATCCGGCTAGGAGGAGGCACGACGCAGAGCAGGCCAAGTACGGCAGCAGCCCTAGCGACGCGGTACCCCACTAGCAGTCGGCATGGCGACGGCGACCAGCACTAGGGTGAGGGGGCGGTGGCCTCCGGCAGCATAGGCATGCTTCATGAGACGAGTGGCTCCAGCGTGCTCCAGTCGACGGCTGCGCGCTATGCGGTTTCCAGCGACATCCCCAAGAAGACGGCCACGACAACACATCTGTGCTCCGACCAAAGGCGGTTGATGGATCTGAAGTTTGAGGTTTTGATCTCGAGTTTGTAGCAAGACGTGACCAGTGGTTCTCGACTCCGATGGTTGGCGCACGAGATATGTTCGATCAAACGTCCAAAATGAAATTTGGGGGTGATTTGGTCATAAAATTAGTTGGGCTCCTATTCACCCCCCCTCTAGTTGCCGATTCTGGTCCTTCACCTTAGGAATTAAAACTAGTGCTCCCTCCTCGTCGCTGTCACTATCTCCTCCAGTCGCGTTCTTTTCCATTGATCATCGATCGTCCTCCTCCATTGCGTTGATTATACCCTTAGTCTCTTCCCCAACATCAACACAAAACTCCGCACTAGCATCATCCCCCACAACTGTATCAACAAAATCTAAGGTTCCAGTCCTCTCTTCTTCATCATCCACATCCTGTTCAACCCTTGCAGCACTGCTTTCACTAATTTCTCCCACTTTTGTGTCATTCACATCCTCCCTTCTTGTTGGTTGGCGTTACCGGTGTTACTAGCTTTCTAATCAACTGTCATCACGTCCTCTTCCTTCTTGTAGTTCGATTTAATTGGCAGCAATTTACATGTTCTTTGAAAATTATTTTACATTATTTTTTTATTCTCTCATAATTTTTTAGAGCTTCTTCAGCTAGTCTCGATGATCGGATCATATTGATATGGCTAGTTTTAAAGAACTTTGAGACATGTCTCCTAGTAAAAAAAGGAAACAAAGGAATTGTCTTTATCACAAACTACTGCGTTTTTAAATTAGTTGCAGTCAATTCTATCATACATACATGCTCACCGGTAGCCCAGTACACTCAGTCCAGTCTCTCCGTATACACGTCCCAAACTATCCACATCAAACGAGTCTCACAGACACATGTACACATAATCAAACTATAAACATTTCTACATATAAGGATGAACTCATCAACAAGTTCAATTTTCATGCAACTTAGTTTTTATATATAAAAAACAAATACAAAGAAAACCAAATGCGTTTGCATTTTAGCAAAAGTGAAAAAAGAAAACCAAAGAATTTGTGTGAAATGCGGGTAAGAAGAGGCTAGTTCCTCTGTATTTTGCTGCTTCGTGCCAAAAAAAGTGTCATTCTGTTCTGTTTTAAATTTCTGTTTTAACTAGAAGTTCATTGATGCGCGGGCCAACGAGTTGAAATAAACTGGCCCGGTTCACTATGCAGTCGGACCTTAATGAGGCAATGGGCTTGGGTCTAAGGGCATGTACAATACTAGAAACAGCTGCTGTCTCTAAAGCATTGTCATGCCACCTATAGACAGCTCTATAAACAGTATATACAGTAGGTTATCTTTTGAACTGTCTACACAGTTATTTAATAGTTGCATAGAGTTTAAAAATTGTGATGATCAAGGGTCTATAGATGTAAAACAAAAATAAAAAACAAACAATATATAATAAAAATTTGAAAACTAAAAGTTTTAAATCTTTTGAAATTTATATGACAAATATGGTCTAGTTTTGTTCGAAAAAAATGTCAAGAACCCATTTTCGAAATCGGTTCAGTGAACGGAGATACAAATCAAAAGATATAACAAAATAATGTATTAGAAAGTGTATGGAAATGCGTGCTGCATGCATGCCAGGAAAGAATATGCAGAAGGTGCAGCCAGAGTCTCGGTCGCTGTGTTACCGTCTGCGCTTGAGCAAGCGACGACCTCCTTCTCTCTCTCATCCAACGCAGCTAAAAGGTGACATGGCAACTGCTATAGCTGGCTTAGAGACAGCTGACATGGAGTATTGTACATGCCCTAAGAACCTGGTTGGTACACTAACCGAGCATGCCTAAACGGGTTAAGTTATTTTGGTCAAATATTAATAGCAATTAAGAAAACAATTATATTTCATAAAAAAACATTCAAAAATTTAAAAATATATCATAAATAAATAGACATGTAAATGTATATTTAATTAAATCAATGCGCTACAATAGCAAGCCAAACTAAATCGAACTAGACCAACCCAACCGAGAATCAACACAAAACAGTTTGTTAGATCTGCTTAATGGTAGTACCTATTTGATGTCCATTTATTGTATCTAATATTGTAGTAATAGAGTAGATTTTGAAATATAAGAGAGAGAAGCATAGGAAGAAGTAGGATAACAATTGAAAAATAAATGAATAGGAATGGAATAGTCCACAAATGGGTGCCCCCGTTGAACATGACATTAGATCGAATGAACGAAGTTCGTTCCACCGGTCCTAATCCATTTGAGCACCTCTACGACGAAATTGAGGTCTACTACCATGCCAAACGGGTGCCATGTCTCATTGCAGTTATTTTGCTGTATTGTCCATACTGATCGACAGAATATAAGGCGTAATTGTCGTATATTGAAAAGGTAAGCAGAGTTACACTTATCTAGGCACGATCGAGAGATCCACTCCTCTGATTTATCCAGGTTATCCAGCGTTGTTTGTGCTAACAACCCCCACTTCCCCCTCCCCCTCCCCGATAGTCAGATCATTTGCTTTGCAAATGTTCAGAATGACTCAAAACCTGGTGAACACATAAGTGGGAAATTAGTTGTTATGTCCCGGGACGTGAAGAACACGAACATCACCAACCGCAACGTCTCCTTGAAGAAATGAAGATCAATCTCAACCTACTTGGCGCGTTGATGCTAAAATGGGTTTGTGGATAGGTAGACTGCATTGACGTTGACACAATAAACCAGGGTGGCACAAGACGAGGGGCTATGAAGTTTCTCCAGCTGCTGACGTAGTCATCACGACTCAGCAACATCATTGGTCACTGTCCTGTACCAGCCATTGTACTCGAACGGTGTGTTGTAACGCTTTGACGACCAAGAGATGAGGTTGGCACCTAGGAACGCTGCATAGCCTGAAGTAGACTTGCATATATTAGGGCAACTAGTCCAATCAGCGTTAGAATAGATGATCAGCTTCGAGAACGCGTTCAAGAAAGCAGACCGGTGAAGAAGAAGGCCATGAGAAACTATGCCACGCACGCTCATAGGAGAGCCAGAAATGGCAGACACCTTGGATGTGTATTAACAAGTGTACTGCAAGGCTTGTGGTCTACCATGTCGGCACGATCCATAATGTCAAGCGCATACTGCCATTGAGAGAGAACCATCCTACCATAATTCCGGTCAACTATAATGCCCAAGAAATGTTGCATATTACCAATATCCTTCGTCGAGAACTCATGCTCTAGGGCGGAGATAGTCGGATGAAGCAAGTCATCTGAGGAGGCAGTAAGGACAATATCATCCACACCCAATAGCAGGTATACAGTGTTGGTGCCATAGCACTAAATGAACAATGAAGTGTAATGAAGTGTCTGACTTTGCCTCAACGAATCCAACGTGACCATTTAAGAGGTGAAGCGGTTGTACCATGCACGCGACGCCTGTTTGACACCATATAGGGACTTGTTGAACCGATAAAAAAAATCTACACAGGAGGCATCGACAATGCCCGTGGGCTAAGAGCAGTACACCATCTCGATCAAGGTACCACACAGGAATTCGTTCTTAACATCAAGCTAACAGACAACCCAATCTTGTGATAGTGCCAAAGAAAGAATAACAAGAACCGTAGCAGGTTCACCCTATATTGAATGTCTCATCATAGTCAACTCTGCGTCGCTGCGTAAAGCGGCAAAGCACCCATCAGGCCTTGTAGCGATCTAAGGAACCGTCAGAGTTGAACTTGTAGCGAAAAATCTACTTCACGATGATGACATTGGCATTGGATAGATGAGGAACAAGATCCTAGGTGTTGTTGGACTGCAAGGCACTAAATTCCTCCACCATAGCACGATGCCAATTTGGATTGGCAAGAGCGTTGCGGTAAGTCTTCGGAATCAGAGACAAAGCAGCGACATGAAGATTTAGCTGTTCAACAGGCTGTCGGTAACTAAGCTTGCCTTGAGTTACCATTGGATGGGCGATGGGCATTATCAACTAGCGTGACAGGGACAGTCTAGACTGGTATAGGTGGCGTGGCAAGAGCCACGGGGGACGACGAGGTCAGGGACATCACTGTGGTCATTTGTGGCGCGCAGGACCGTGAAGAGGGCGGTGCCGACGTGTCCACATGAGACATGGGCGCCACTGGCGCTAGAGTCCGCATGGTGCATAGGTCGAGGCCGCGTGTGGGGGGAGGCACACACGGCACCTGGACCTCAACCGGTGTGCGTGCAACAATGGGCGAAGCTGAGGCATCTAGCCCGGCATGAGGGGCTATGGCACGACGAGGACATGCAGGAGAAGGTAAACTAGGTGGTCTAATAGGAGCCAACCTAGTCTCAGGATCTGTTAGAAATTCAAAAACACAAGCAACAAGGGCAATTGTGACCCGAAACAAGGGGAACGACGACTCATCAAATGTGACGCGACAAGAGATGATGATCATGTGTTGAAGAGGGATCAAGACATCAACACGCAAGAAAAACACAAAGAGTAGAGCGAGGAGAAAGTTTGTGCTGTTTTGAATTTTTAAATTCAAAATCAAAATAAAAATAGAAGAACTTACCTTTAAATTTGAATTTTTAAATTCAAATTCAAAATTACTTTGATGTTTTAATTGTAATTTAAAAAATTAATATTCAAATGTAAAAATAGTAACCTTATTTTTGTTATTTTATCCATTGTTACAAAAGCTAAAGTAATTTTCCCATTTTTCTATAAGCCAGACAAAATTTTCCTAAATACTTGATAATTAATAAAAGACAATATAAGTCAAAAATATTTTTCACGAACATTATATTGTTTAGTGCATATTTGGATTTTGCACATTTTATGTTTTTAGTCATTTTATTTTTTTTGTAAGTTTCTTATGATTTTCTATAATTTATTAGACTTCTTGGAATTTATTTTCTAGAAAATCGTAGAACGCCGCATCATCCAAAACCGGGATGGATTTGGGTGAGAGAGGTATTTTGTCTGATATTGATACTAGAAGAAGGTTAGTCATGTGGTTTTGTAATTGAGATGTTGAATTGAATTTTGGCGATAGTTGAAGAGGAATTTTGACAATAGTTTGGGGATGTGCAAAGCGAATTTTTTTAGAAAAAGAAGATAAATGTTCTCGTTGCTTGGTTACAGGCCCACAACCTAGTCCACGATTCTTCGCCTAACCTCCTCTTCTCCATGGGCCCTCCTAACAAATTTGAGGGTTCTAAAAAAAATTCTAAATTTTTTTAAAATAGTTAAAAATAGTTTGATGATATTTGAAAGTATTACTATGAGCCATGGAAAAATCGTTACAAATTATCACACCATATAGATCGAAAAGAATAAGGCAAGGTAGCCTGAGCTCATGGCGGAAGTGCTTGCGCGGTTGCGCCTCGTCGCGGACAATGCCACGCCATGCCAGGGCCAGGTACGCGGAGACTTGCCGATGGATCATGGTTGGACGTGCCAGGCCGCTGGGGTTCATTGCTTGGTCCGCGCGGCATGTGGCAAGCAGCGCCGTGCGGCGGCTATGGCGGTCGCCGCCGGCGAGCAGGCAAGGAGGAATGGAGGATGAGGGAGGAAGCGCGAGCTCCGGAGTCCGGAGCAACTGAACAGGCTGCTGCTTCTCATCGATCGGCGTCGTCGCCTTCCAATTCTTACCGGGGTAAAGTGGTAAACTTCCTGGAATCTCGACGCCTCCCACCCGTTTGTTGCTATGCCCATCATTAGTTTATGGTTGTCCACTTGTCCTTCCCAGGTGCTTGCTAAGTAATTAGCTAAGGTCAAAGTGAAATAGTGTATAAATTTGGAAAAAGGTGTGAAATAAGCTCCTAGGACACCATGGCCATTCTTAATTTCTTCTTCAAACATAGCGCCTTACATTTTAAATTGCTTCTCTGATGTCGACTTGTGGTCATATCCGTCGTGCATAACAATGGCAGAACAAGATTGAAAAACTTTAATGATCACATCGTTTGAATGGATCAGTCTCTATCCCTGAAACCAGTCAAGAGCCATCTGAATTCTGAGGAAAATACTTCTTTTTTCCTTATTTGATTGCAGATGAATTATGATGTCTTTCACATATATAGCTAAATGCATCTGCCCACACAGGGTGAGCTGTGCCTGAAAATTTCCATTACATCAAGAACAAAATGATGCCTGTGGTGGTTGTGGCGCTGCACCTGTTGCAGCTTCTGGCCATCGCTCCAGTGCTCCTCTCAGCCAACATATCATTGCCCAACTGTATCAGCAAGTGCGGCAAAGTGAGCATACCATACCCCTTCGGTATAGGTGATGGGTGCTATCGCGAGGGTTTCAATCTCACCTGTGATGAGGCTTACAATCCCCCGAAACTCTTCCTGGTCAATGGCAGGGTTGAGGTGCTCAAGATATCTCTGCAGGACGGGACAATATACATTGACAATGGGATCACCAGGTTGACGGGGAGCAATGAGTATAGGATCAATTGGGGGCTTCCCCTCGACAACAGTATCTTCACGGTGTCAGCGGCCAGGAACAAGTTCATCGTGCTTGGGTGTGGGTTCCTTTTCCTTGTCAGTCTTCCTCACTTAGAGGACACAGTTGTTGCCTGTGCTTCCTCATGCTTGCGTGGCCATCATGCGGTATCCACTGATGGCACATGCTCTGGTATTGGCTGCTGCGAGACATCCTTGCCGGGAGCACGCAGCTATTACCTCATTGAGCTTATCCCTTTCATATCAGGAAACAACATGTCCATGCCTGGGCAACCATTCAATGCCACTGTGGTCATGGTGGAGAAGGAATGGTGGGAGAATAAGGACCATGCCATGTTGTTGCAGAAGGCTGTCTCAGCCACCCTACCCAACAGGACTGTACTTGGCTCCGCACAACCAATGGGGGTCAGGGCTGCTGTCAATTGGAAGTTCAGTAACTCGTCTTGTGCTGAAGCCAAGAGGTCGAGCGATTTTGGGTGCCTCAGCCACAACAGTTACTGCCTTGACAAGAACAGCGGACCACTGGGATACTTATGCCATTGCAGAGACGGCTTTGAAGGCAACCCTTACATACCAGATGGATGCCATGGTATGCAACTTCTTGGGGTTAAGTTACACTTTCAATATATCAACTCTCATCACAGGAGCATGCTTAACTTCACATCTCTGTGTTTTGTTTTGTAACAGATATTGATGAATGCACTCGTCCAGATGAACACCCATGCTTTGCTCGTTGCATAAATACAGTAGGATCCTACAGTTGTATCTGTCCACAAGGTACCTCTGGTAACCCCTTCAAACCTGATGGGTGTGCTAAGGACATAAAATTTTTTTCAGGTAACAAGGTTTCTGAGTAAATTGATTTTGCTTCATTACCATCAAGTGATGCAACGTTACGTTGAGTTTTGATATTGGCAGAAGTTTAAATTATTACTTGAAACAAATTTTGAGTTCATATATTTTCCAGGGTCAGCTGTGGCTACTGGAGTAGGCAGTGGTACAGGGCTTGTGCTTCTGAGTTTTGCTACTATACTCTTCAGGAGAGCGCTCAAGGTTCGAAAAGCAAAACAGTTGAGAGACTTTTTCTTCAGGAAAAACCGTGGTTTGTTGCTGCAGAAATTAGTGGACAAGGACATTGCTGAAAAGATGATATTCAGCTTAGAAGAACTTCAAAAGGCAACAAATATGTTTGATGAGGCTCGGAAGATTGGCAAGGGAGGCCATGGCAACATCTACAAAGGCATCCTGTCTGACCAACGTGTTGTTGCTATTAAGAGGTCACGTCATGCAATTCAAAGTGAAACCGACAATTTCATCAATGAGGTTGCGATTCTTTCTCAGTTGAACCACAGGAATGTGGTTAAACTTTTCGGATGTTGTTTCCAGACAGAAGTTCCTTTGTTAGTATACGAGTTCATTTCAAATGGAACCCTTTATGATCACCTACATGTTAGTTCTCAACAGTCATTGCCATGGACTGTTCGACTGAGAATCATCCTTGAAGTCGCAAGATGCCTCGCCTATCTACACTCATCTGCTTCAATATCAATAATTCACAGAGACATCAAGGCAACCAACATACTGCTTGATGATAATCTAACAGCAAAAGTTATAGATTTTGGAGCTTCGCGAGGCATCCCCATTGACCAAACTAGAGTAACAACTGCCATTCAAGGGACCTTTGGATATTTGGATCCTGAGTGCTATCTCACAAATCGGCTCACGGAGAAGAGTGATGTCTATAGCTTTGGTGTAATTGTTGTGGAGCTTTTAACAAGAAAGAAACCACAGATTTACACGTCACCAATGGGTGACAGTCTGCTGGCTCACTTTCTCTTGCTGCATGATCAAGACAAGCTCTCTGAGATACTAGACCCTCAAGTCACCAAGGAGGGGGAGGAAGAAGCCAGATTAGTGGCAGAGATTGCGGTAATGTGTTTAAGCCCAAATGGGGAAGACAGGCCCGCAATGAAGCAGGTTGAGATGAGACTCGAAGGATTGCAAGGTGTGGCATTCAATATTGACAATTCTCCTAAATCTGACGAACACACAACGAACATTTCTTCAGTTGAGGTTTGCCATGGCAATGCTAGTATCAACTCGAGCAGACGATACAGCATGGAAAGGGAGTTCTTGCACTCCATGAGCTTGCCCCGGTAACATGTGTCCCTTGTAAAATAAAATCTTTTTGTTACCTTTTGTCTTTGTCGATTCTCTAGAGCTAGTGTCAATGCCAGTGTCAATCAAATGCTGGGGACTTTATCTATCACATCACTCGGTGAGAAATGCTTGTCGTAATTGATACCTCCACGGAAGCCTCTTGTTCCTGACGTGAGATTTGTCAGTGAGATTACTCTCTCAGCTTTGTTTTTTCTTCGTTTTCGCCTGTCCATCATTTGCACATGCCGGACATAACGGGAGTGTTAAGGCTCCGTGTATCAGAAATCGATTGGCAAATGCGCGTATTGTACTTAGCTGGAAAACATTAGGCATTAATGTGATGCCACCATACTAACTAACACGACGCCATTTATACACCAAGTACAGCACTCTCCGCCAACTAAAGTCTTGTGATCTTCAGAAAGAAAAAAAGAGAGGAGATTGTGGTCTTCAAAAAGAAACAGAGAGAAAAGAAGAAAGAACTAGCCTTATTCAAGAGACCTAGATGTGATAATATGCATCAAATTAGTTATTAAATCCATGTTCTGTCCAAAAGAGCAGGAGGAGGATAGCAGAACTACAGAAGCAGCGCTTTTAATTAGGCTGAAAGGAGGTGATTCAAGCGACCCCGGGGCTCTCGTTAAGAGGGCCATGGTGAATCTTGGATTCTTAGGCGCTAGCTTGATGATAATGGTGGCGGTTAGTCGAAGAACAAGGTAATAAAATCTAAAAATAAAAAAATTAGATGATCGTGCATCATCAAATATCATGTAATATTGTGCTTTCTTAATTCCAACAAATGTTGCTTTAAGGAAAACTTTACCACATACTGATAAATCCCTTGAGGGGGTTAGCTAATTTGACTAGTTGATCTCCATAAAAGGTGGTCCACGCAAAAAGGATTCCCTGGAGGTATTGTCGTGGTCGCCACTGTGCTCCTGAAGCCCTTGGGCGAAAGCTCTGCGTCGGCGGCGCTTTTGTGTCGTTCCCTTGTTGAAGGCGACGCCTCTGCAGTTCGTTGGTCTTTGCCTCGGACTTCCTTTTGTTTGCAGTGTTGTCATCGCGGGTGGCCTTAGGCCGTTGTACTCCTCCCCCTCCCCCTCTCTCTCTCTTGTAAATCTGTTTCTCTCCTACTTTAATGAAATGGCAGAGCTCCTGCCCGTTAGCTCAAAAAAAAAACCAAAGTCTTTGAATTTAGAATTTGAAGAATCCCATTATTCAACATGGGAGATAGATGAATTTAAATTTTGAACGGTTTGCTTTAAAATTTAAATTCTTAAAATGGAAATCAAATTTGAAGACTAAAATTTTTTAATTCAAAATTTAAAGAATCCCAATCTCTGTTATGGGAGATCGATGAATTCTCGCTCCTTTTTGTGTGGACCATGATTTATGGAAATAAACAATTTATATTAACCAAATGGTCTAACCTCTGATGGGTTTATCGGTGCGTGGTAAAGTTTCCTATGATTTAATACTTCCTACCAAAAGCCACAACAAGAGCAATTCGTACACATATAACTTGAGCAGAAAAACACTATTTTTGTATCAAAGAAATCAAGGGACTTACCAGTGGTGAATGAATATTAAATCACCTGCTAGAATTCCTTTTTGACCAAATGTTCATTCACCACTGGTGAATAGTGATTACCAAGTTGGCAAGGATAGTGGTTACCCCTAACACTTTTTCCGCTGATACGACAAATGTAGCAACAAAACTTTAGGAGCGTGTTAACCACCTGACTTTCAAAGCAGCTAGAGAAGCTTGAATTGTAGGCAGGAAGGTGAAAAGAGAAGGTCCTGGTAATACCCCAAGGAGGTGAGAAGAAAACGACAGTGTGATTAGTTCATCAATTAGCACAATCACTAGTGTTATTATTGAGCCAATTAAGGACCACATCATTACAGCTTTCAACCCTCGTCTGTTTTCAGTGACCATGTGATTAGGCAGATAGCACGATCAGTCCCAAGACTCGTACCAGGGTCCAGCAGAGAAAAAGGCACGGGATTTGGTTACTTGCCACTATCAGAGAACTAACCATTCTTCTATTTTGGAACAAGATTTGTGAATGAAAATTAAAGTTGTAAAAATGTGCCGGCCGAAATGGAGCGATAAAAGTGATTATCAGCAATAGCCGTTAAACATGCTAATGCCGTACCGCGACCTATCTCTTACTCCCTCCATTCTTTTTTAATTATCATCATTGATTTTTATACATGCCTTTTGATCATTCGTCTTATTCAAAAAAACTATTTAGGTTTCATTTATTTTGTTAGGCTGTGTTTTATCATTAAAGATACTTTAAACATGATTTATATTTTTTTATATGTGCACTAAATTTTTGAATAAGATGAATGGTTAAATGGTATGTCAAAAAGTCAACGACGACAAATTAAAAAAACGGAGGGAGTACCTTCTGGTACTACACAGAATACAGGGTGCAAAGCAAGCACTCAAGCCCCTACCGAACTAATTCCACATTATTCTGCAATCTGCACACGTACTCTTCTACTGATTCACAAAGTTTAAATGTTTAAATGTTTCACAAATTTTTTGAGTTAAAAATATAAAATATTTGCTCTTATCTATTTAGCTCATATTTCTTTCTTTTGTATTATGTTCTCCCTATGAAACAAAAAATCCAAAAAAAATAAAAGTTAGCCAAAAAAACCATGCTTGCACAATCAACATACACAAAAAGTTTGAATTTTTCTAAGTTTAAATCTAAAAAAAGTTTGTTCTTTCCTATTTAACCAATATTTCCTCCCCTTCCTATTTTTTATCCCTACGTTCAAAGAAAATCTAAAAATTAGAAATTTTGAAAAAAATGGGACCGTTGCTAAACCAAGAGAGTCCATAAAAAGTTTAAATTTTTTTAAAAACCTAGAAAATAGGAAAAAAAATGAAAGTTTTAAAATGGAACCATTTTTGCACAAAGAACATCCATACAAAGTTTGGATGTTTTACATTTTTTTTTGAAGTAGAAATTTTAAAACAGTTTCTTCTTATCTATTTAGCCCATATTTCTTCCTTTTGTGTTATGTTCTCCCTATGTCGCAAAAAAAAATTCTAAAAACAAAGTGAGCAAAAATGGAACCAGCACAAAAAATTCCATACAAAGTTTGAATGTTTTTATAAAATTTCAAAATTAAAATCTAAAAAGTTTGTTCTTTCCTATTTAGTCAATATTTCTTCTCTTTCCTATTTTTGTGTCCCTATGTTAAAAAAACTGAAAAATAGAAAGTTTGCAAAAATGGGACCGTCACTAAGGCCTTATTTGTTTGAGGTGAAAGTTGCTAAAACTTTAATCTGAAAAAGTTGTGACCCCCCGAAAGACGTCAAAGATTTCAAAAACCTATGAAAAATATTTTACAAATTCTACAGAGAACTATTTAAACCCAGCAAAAATTACTACAAAACATTACATCATTTGGCTTATACAAAAATAATAAATTCTCATTTAATTTAATTCAATTTAATTTAAGCTGAAAAATAAAAATTTAGAAATAATGTTCATTTCCTCTTTTCCCCTTCTTATACTTTTTTTAAAGATCGTAAATATATGAAAAAGGAACCATGGCCGGACCAAAAAGCTCAACCGAAAAAATCCATAAAAAATTGGAGAATTTTAAAATCTCCAACAATTGAAATTTTAAACATAGTTCCTTTACTCTTTTTCCCTCTTATAATTTCTTACAAATATTGTTCCTTTGCTCTTTATTCCTCTCTTATTTTTTCCGATTTGTCCCCTTAAGCATAAATTAACCGCGCATGTTAGTTAATCCAAGAGCAGTGCTTGCCTGGCTATTAGTAATAAGTGACTTTCCATATCCATCCAGATCTCCTGATTAATTCAAATAAATTTTCGACATATGCACAAGGCTCTCTCCCAGCATAGTATGGTTCAACTGTGGAAGACCCTAAACAGCGTTCAGAAAACACCAGCGTATAATAGTTTAAACAGTAAATAATACAAGCACATGTAATATAAGGTTAGTTTCATAAAGATATGTTAGCTCACAAGTGTGGTACATGGTCTGAAGGTCAGGATTTCATAAAGATATGTCAACTAAGCATAAAGGACTAGCGAAGTGAAAGATATGGATCATAGAGAGTAGTGACAACAGCATATATACATCATATGATAGCCTGGTAACCGTTGTTAAATACGTGGTAACAGAAAGTGCCAAGAGTTAGTACTGCTTTTTATAATCATCTGGACGTAAAAAATGACAGCAAGATATAATTGTCGAAAAGTTGACTTCGACTCGTCGGTTACGTAGTCGTCGATGCAATCAAAATCAATTACACAGTAACAGAAACTTTCAAGTTTCCTAGCAGATAGATTCAAGCTAAGGACAACATTAAAATGGCAAATTTTTTTTACTTATATAGTTTTAAGTAATTCTCAACCAGACAACCATACACTAACAATCAAAATCAATTACACAATAACAGAAACTTTCAAGCTTCCTAGCAGATGATTCAAGCTAAGAACAACATTACATAATGGCAACATATACCCATTTATTTTTACTTGTATGGTTGTAAGAAAGTAATTCTCAACCAGAAAACCATACACCAATAATCAAAATCAATTACACAGTAACTGAAACTTTCAAGCTTCCTAGCAGATGATTCAAGCTAAGAACAACATTACAAAATGGCAACATATATCCAACTTTTTTTTTTTACTTAGTTTTAAGAAAGTAATTCTCAACCAGACAACCATACACCAATAATAAAAGCAATCGGAAGATTTAATCCATCAAGTCAACTGGAAAATAATTACATAATGTACTACAGATCAACTGAATAAAGTAGCCTTACAGAAGACAAAAGGCTTGGCTAGTGAAAAGGTGAACACATGATGTAGCTTAATTGCTTAATTATCCACAGGCTTCAGTATTGACCATCAGAAATGTCTGCTGATTAGCTGGTAGATCGAGGTCACAGACATAGACCATGTTCAGTAATCAGTGGAAACCTTGAAATGTAAGTAATGAAGAAATGCATCATGTAAACATATCGTGTTCATGTACAAGGGAATATATATGTACATATACAGAAAAAGGCAGCCATTGGCAGGCCCAGAGTATGTCTGCCAGTATAGGCCGAAGAAGAAAGAGACTTGCAACCACAAAGAAAACTTGAAACCTATATATTCAATGAACAGCCCTCTAGCTCTTACAAAACAGAACACACTTGCATCATGCATGGTACACCTGAACTATACCATACCATCCAAGATTCAGCAGAGAGAAATATGCAGCACCTTCAGTACTTTCTGGGCTTGGAAGAAGATCTCGAGGTCGAGGGTTCTTCCTTCCTGAAAATTCCGCAGAACATGCAGCGGGGAACCTTGGGCGAAGGTGGATCAAGAGCAGGCGGGACATTCCGGGTGCGGAAGGCGAGGTTGCCATCGCCGGGCCTCCCGCTCTCCGTGCCATCGCTGCACCTCCGCTGCGCCGTTGCGATGGACCCGGCGCTACGGGAGTGCCTCAGCTCCCTGGATTCTGAGCCCTTGTCTTCTGTCTCCCCAGCTGCCCTCTGGTTCTTGGCGTCCCAGACCAGACCTGATGAACCAGACCTCCTAAATGTCTGGGAAGATCTCTGCAGCTCTGCCATCCTCTTTCTCTCTCTCTCTCTCTCTGCACCTAAGAGGACTGCAGAGGAGAGGAAGTTGTGTGTTGCCCAATTCTAATGCTAGACATGCATATATGTAAATGGAAAGGTAACTATAACAAACTTCAGGATGAGTCAGATGATGGTGACAAGTGGAGAGGGCTTAGGAGTTAGGATCAGGGGATGGTGTGAGCCTGTAAGGTATATGTCTGCACAGTGCATTGAAATAAAGCCATGAATTAAACAGAAACAGGGCCCTCTGTCTGCTTGTACAAGTGGTGGTACTAGTTGGAACACCGCCTTTTTGGGTGTAGTGAATTTAAGAGCTAACAGAACACTCCCTTAACCAGCGGTAGCGGTATCATCACATTTATTGCATAAGGAGAAGCAAGTATCATTTCATGCAGTTTACTTGAAGCATCATTGCACAACTCCGTATTAAATAACGGATTCCTTAAATAACTATGATCCCACTAAAGATGCCAAAACATTATCACTTGCCGGTGCAACAGATCAATGTAGCAACAAGTTATCCACTATGTTACAAGTGTACAACAATTAACCATACTGGTCTAATCTTGGGAATCATGTTTAGTTCAAAATGAACTCCGTAGTTGTCATGTGCACGTGGGCCGCAACCGGCATAGGGTAGGCTGCACGTGCATGAAGTACCGCGTGGTATTGTAGCGGTGAACAATGTCCGCATGATATTGTTGCTCGTGGATTACTTCTATTTAGTTAGGATTAGATTGAGTTGTTAGGAGGCTTTCCTATATAAGGACTAGCCGGCCAACTTATTAAATTAAGCAAATAAAGAATAACTTAATAAATAAAAGTTTTAATCTCAATATCAAAAGCGGTCTTGATTTCTGAATACAAGATGCAATCTAATATATAGAGGAAGTGGTGACGGCTAGGAGGAGGAAAGGGATGAATCCTGGTCGAGTTAGGATTCCCATGGGGCGCTCACCACTTGGGCCTCGCCCCAGCACGTCTGAAAGGCCCGAGTTTGGCCCACTGGTTGGTGCAGTTTCGAAGATTCCCGAGGCTTAAGAACGAATTTTGTGGTGCGGTTAGATCCGTTGGAAAGCTCTCGTCGTTATCTTTTCGTAGAGTCCAAGAACGTCGAATTCCGATGTTGTATGCGGTCTGGGTGTCCGTTTGAAGTCGAGCTGCGCGTAGATGGCCGAACCTGCGAGTTGGACCATGGGGTGCACGGGTTGACTTTCCTTGGCTGGTCCATGCTTGATCTGGAGTCCCCCATTGATACGTTGCCGTCTGTCCATCGTCGTGCAGTGTCTCTGTCCCGTCATACCTAACAATAGTGAACACACTACCATTAGGTAGTAAACAATTCACAGTTATATCATCATATGTGCTAAGAAGCGAATTCACCTGTTCAGTAAGTTTATTGGCACGTGCGCGAGTGACGGGGCCTTCATAAGCTGGTGCAATTGGTGTAGGAGAGGTGGAGGTGGGTATGTTCCTATCATGCCGGCATTATCTCTTTTGTCCCTTAGACCCTGACATCACAGTAGTTGTCTTCATTACTTGGTACTTCAAAATTCGCTAAGCAAAAAGACAACAATAAACTTCTTCAACAGAAACAAACTGACATCAATCCTAAAAGAATTGTTCATATCTACTTATTTTCAACATTACAAACAACAAGGAGAGATGTAGCTTCTATATAGCAAAACCTAACTTCCACTTGTAATATGCTTTCCACGAGAAGAAATGACGTTATCTTTTGTTATTCTAATAACAAGCTTCCCATGGTTGCTTTCTAGGTGTGAAATCTGCTTGTTTCTACCTCTCAAAAAAATCTACTTGTTTCTTGTAAGGCCTCTCCTTTTCTCCACATATGGCACAAAATTGTACAAATGGATGCCAAAATGACAGAAATAGAGATAAATGAAGAAACTAATGCAATGATTCAGAAATTCGTGTTGTATGCTCAGATGATCAAGAAAAAATGTTGTTTTTTTCGTGGTGGTGATCTGATAAAATAACTTCAACGATGCAGCCATAGCATATGATCTAATTGCATTTCAGCCACCTATACTTACCCAAGAGCATCTTTTGAACCATAGAATATCATATCTAGCATAACTTTCATTGACAACAACATTGTAGCTTCAGAATAAATTCCCACACTATTGTTACAAGCAAGAGGCTTATGTAGGAAGGGGCAATGATCACCTTCACCTTCACCGAAACCAGGAAAAATGAGTATATGCCACGCCTAGAGTTGGACTCATCATTTTGCCATCCCGAAATCACAAGTTAGTAGTGGCATGCGTCGAATGAATTGCTTTGTAATGATAAATTTCAGAAACCGTCGCTTGTAACGGCATATATCGAATTTTCCCAAATTTAAATTCCCACTGCCAACGTTTGTCTCCATGGTTGTATTCTATTTGGGTCTTTCTCAAATCGTTTACTCCATTATTTTCTCCCTTGACTAGTTTTGCGAAAGGACAGCTTTGCCCCTTTCTTCTTCCTCCGAGACTACCCCTCCAATCATGGCAGTGCCGCCTTCCCAGCTCCACCCCCTACCTCCGGCTACCCCTCCTCTTCCTCCTCCACCTAGGACTGGCTTCAGGTGGCTTTCCCAGCCGCACCCGCACCTCCGCCGGCGACGACCCAGGGGCCAGGGGCAGTGGGACATCGGCGGCAGCAAGCAGATGCGGCAGTCAGTAGCAGCAACAGGTGTGTCGCGACGGCTATTCGCGGCAGCTACTGTGACCACACGATGGGCGATGGCGGAGAGTGGCTAGGGCTGGGCTTGGCGCGCAGGAGAAGGGAGAAAGAATTTCTCTTTTCAAAAGAATGAAGAATTTTTTTTTCTTTTCTGAAGAGACCCGTAGAAAAACTCTATGGGAGCATCTCGAGTGAAAGTGAACAGAATCTCTTCATAAAGAAAAATAGCTCTTAAAGAAATATTGTTGGGATGATCTAAACGAGAAAATGATTGAAAAAGACGAGACAAGCTTGCCGCAAGAACTGCAACCTTGCCTATGCTTGAAACACTGTTCATCCTTCTTTTTTTTTTGGGGGGTAAAGGAGCCGTTATTTGTTTTTTGGGTAAAGGAGTCGTTAAAGGAAACACGGGGCGATGTAAAGCGTAAATAAATTTTAGAGAATAAAAGGTGTGTAAAAAATAGTTGTTGATCAATTTCTTTTACATGTCTCTTGTGTTATGGCGTAGAGCCATCAACCGCACAATTAGGACCATATGTGACGTCAAAATGGGTCTGAACCTCAAAACCAATCTCAATGCACACAGTATCGAGGTAGGGCTGGATCAAAGCTCAAGCTGCTCATGCTCAATGAGCTACTCAAGATTAGTTAAGGCCCGTTCTTTACAATTTGTTTGACTTATCTATTCATTTACTTACCTTTCTTTAAAATATAAGGAATTTAGCTTTTCCAATCCATCTTTTTCCTATCTTGAAGGCGTGTCTAAAAACTCTCTAAAAAGAAACAATGGAGAGCCGGTTCTCAAATCCACCTCGAGAAACTCTCAAAGTTAGAAGATTAGTCAAATAAGTAAATAGATCAAATAAGATAAGCCCTAAAGAACTAGGTCTAAATCACAGCTCGGTTAGCTAAATGAGTCAAATCTCCAATGCAGTTCGGAGTTGAGTCTAATTTATGCCAAGCTCGATCGCATAATCTGAAACAAACATCATTACCCTTTCTATCCATATCTCTAAACTAATTAGTCAACCAATTCCAGCCAAGCTCAGCCCCAACCAAGTCTATATAGCTTTATCTCTTTTATACTAGCATTAATCCTTCGTTCGAGCTTAACCAAGAAAATCTTGAGCCTAACCGAACCAGATGGAAGCTTGATCTTGTCAATATTGATTTGAGCCTAACCCAAGCCAACAGGCAGCCTAAGCTCGCTAAGATCGGCTTGAATCCAATCTAGCTGAGTGGATGCCTTCTGGGTGCAGCAGTACAACTAGACTCAAAATAATGTTCCAAAACAAAGAGCAGAAACACTCAGGTTAGCATAAGCTTCTAGAATTAATGACAAAAAGGTAGTATTCGAATTCCAAAACAAGGTTTGGATTCACTGTATGCTGTGACCCATGTAATTTGACAACAAAATCTATGCTGCTACACGATGTGCGAGTATGCAGCAGAAAAACAAGGCATTCCATACTTATTACCTTCACAAATAACCGCTTCGGAGTAAAAAGGTTGAATAGTTTTGAAGCCGTGATGGAACAAAATTTCTTGCACCCAAACTGTAAAATATTTAAGCATCTATCTAGTCTCGTTTTTCATCTAACAAAATTGTGGTACACGCTGTTAGTGATGACAACTCTTCCTGTGTCGCTGATCCAAAGCCTTGCCATCTTATTCTTCCCAGCCGGTCAACCAGGAATATGTACCTGCAGCACCGGAGTAGAACTACCTTATAATCAAAGGACTACTTTTCGATGAACCAAAGTGTAAGGAAAAGGAAGAAACGTTACCCAGTAAGAAGGTTCAGAATTCGAAGCTTCTTCCTGAAGTTATAGTGGTCTCCAAAGGCATAGACCACCTGTCTTTGTGGATTGTCAGACTTCCTCATCACCTTATGGAATACATGTCTCAAGGGGCGTGATGACAACAGCCATGAATCTATAAATGAGACCTGGAACATAGAATGTCATCCTTCTATCTGGCAGCCTGGCATTGTATAAGGCACATTTTTGTTCTCAACTCTATGCATTATCCAAAGCTCTTCTGTTAACTGTAGCCTACCGACTGCTACTGTTCATATCCAATTGCAAGTCGCAATCCATGTCCACTAAAAGGAATCCTTTTTTTTTCCCAACACCAATATGCAAGAAACGAGCAAGATGTCTCGCACGTATTTGATATGGACTTCTTTTCTAGCCTCACATTTGATGGGTGTGTTTGGTTCGTAGCCCAGGATTGCCATGCCAATGCAATGGTCATGCCAATCCAGGGCATGTCAATTTTTTGGTAAAAATTAAGGTGTTTGGTTCGTAGCCAAATAAAATTAACCAATGAAAATTTAAAAATTAAAAAATTAAAAAATTTTAAAAAAATATTTAAAATGGGTTGCTTATGATTTTAGATGAATTATAAAATTTGTTTCATACGATTTGGACACCGTATGAATTTTACGCAAAATTGTGAAGCTTTGAAATTAAAGGACAGCTAGCAACGCAGCCAATCAGAAGGCCATGCAAGCTGCGCCAAAGCATTGGCGAAGGATTTCTTTGCCGGCGCCAACACTCTTTCCCGTTGAAAAAATTTGGCACGGCAAAATTTTTCGTTGGCTAGCCAATATTTGGCAACAAACCAAACGACAGCCAATTTCAAAGGCACACCAAAATTTTGGCATGGTAAGTGAAGGTAGCAAATCAAACACGCCCATCGTATGAACTCTTTTTAAATTGCTTTTATTTTATTATTGTAGCTTTCAATCTAAGATGTTATAATTTGGACCCACAATGATGAACAGTGTAGGTCTTTTTTTATCTCCGATTAATGTGGCATTTTCTAGTATTTTAGAATTAATGTGGTGGCTCCGTTTAACTCGGTTTTAATATAACGATAGATGTAAGTGCAACCGTAAGCAAAATTTGACTCCAAATAAAAGTATGAAACATAGATTGAAACACATGAAAGAGAATCATGTAACAAAAGTTATACACATTATTGGCACCAGAGCATATATTTATTCCACATGAAAGGACAAAAAAGATTGTTAAGCAT
The DNA here is from genome assembly GCA_005191435.1 of Raddia distichophylla. NCBI lineage: Eukaryota > Viridiplantae > Streptophyta > Magnoliopsida > Poales > Poaceae > Raddia > Raddia distichophylla. The sequence continues at coordinate 1,714,382 of SPJY01024290.1, forward strand.
AGAGACATCAATAGCACATCATCTATATCATTTTTTGTTTGTCAAACAAAGTATTAGGTTACTTAACAATCTTTAAGCATATCAGTGTCTATTCATGAAGGGAAAAAATGTCAAGGGTAGTCTGCATTCAGTAAATATACTTTGCATTGCATAAAAATCAAGAATAATTATCTAAGAATACCTCATACATTCGAATTTTTCCAGTAGCGCCAAATGCTTCAAGAAAAGGCAAACCCCATGACTCCACCATTTTCTGTTGAGAAAAAAATACCAATGGATTTGTCTAGCATATTCTACATAGTCAAAAGGTAATGTAAATGACATGTGGAAAAGAAAAAAATGAACCTAGAGCTCAATACACCAAGCATGAGCTGTCACCTGTCGTTAGACAGTGATCCATCCAATGGATTTGAATAATACGAAAATGTAAAAGAACGCAAGGCCTAGAGGCTAACATACCAATTGAGGCAAATGAAACAAAGTTATAGAAGGATCCAAAAGACACTAGTGTTTTGTGTTTACTAATAGCATGTTGTTTACCAATAACTAAATGACATATCAGCATTTTGTGGGCTTGTTAGGGTAGATGGTAAAAATGAAGCACAGTAGAAGAATTGGGGCCATCAGCTTTTGAGCTTGAAATAGGTAGGGTGTGTTTTGTTAGTTTCATCATATTTTTTTTTAGATGCATGATGAGAGCATACAACTTATGTGAGTATTCCATCCAGACGCTGAATCCTGGTATGAGAATTTCTATGCTTGATCAGTTCATGCTAGCTCAGATATCAATATCTGAAATTATCAAACAACACAGTAAATTATCTCTAATAACAAGCAGTTACCACTTCTCATTGATGACTATGCACAATTAGTTTGTTGCACAAACTGATGCAATATGAAAGGTACTATCATTCGTGTCTAAAAGGAATAGTTGCATCTCAATCCAAATATATATACACCAAATGCACCCATGCAAACACAGGAATGGACCCGAAACCAGCATCATGCCATGCAGAACCCCAGCCAAACAAAATTTATTTTTATTGCTACAATTTGCTAAATGTGGGAACAGGAACAAATAACTTGGTTTCATCATTGTAGGTAGAGAGTCTACGAAGATTTGTGAATCATAATTAAGACGATTCCTCCCTATGGAAATCCTGAAAGTTGTAGAATTTAGGGGCATGTATATAATACATGTGTTCAATACTATAATATAGCCTTTGGCATTTGTAGGCCCAATGTATTTAGAATTTCCTTAACCCTGATTCCGAGTAATGAATCCAAGGCAGCGTTTAAATAGCTCCCTGGAAATGAACCTCACTATCTTTGAAGGAGGATATTGAACTTCAGCAAATAATCAAAGTACATTATAACCTATTACCTTTTACTACATCTTCCACTACTATAATGCCTTTGCACTATTTAGGCCCCGTTCTTTTCAGCTTAACGGCTTAACAGCTTAACGACTTATCTACGTTTTGAAAATATAAATGCTTTGAGTTTTTTTAGTCTATTTTTTTACTGTTTTAAAGGTGGGTCCTAACGCTTTAAAAAGCAAGTCAAACGAAATGGATCCGAATCTCGAGACTATCTCGAGAAGCTCTCGAAATTCAGTCATTTCAGCTGTTCAGCCGTTAAGATCAGCTCAAAAGAACAAGCACTTATCAATAGTACGTCTCTGTTGCATGCCTGATCGCAAGCACACAATGAGGACAAATACAACCATTCACACAGGCAAGACGAGCTGTTATCGAAGCTAATGCCTTGGTTGTTGATCACAGCCACTACTTATGAGATTAGATATCAAACTACATCATTGCTTGGACGAATAAGAAAGACACATGGCGTCCCTTTTATAGGGAGGATTAACTTGGACCTTAAGAAACTGATCTAAACTTTAGAAAATTAACCCTATCTAATCTCTAACATTGGAAACTCATCTAACCTAATCTCGCTAGAAACAAACATGCATCTCTCCTTCTGCCCTTTCACCTCCCTATGTTGTCAAGGGATTGGTTTCTTTTGGGATAATTTGCAAGATGCGTCCAAGCAGAATTTTCAACTCCATTTCATCTTGGATATTTTTTCAATAGGTGTTTGGTCTCTTTGGAAGCTTTGTAACAGTTGTATCATTCAATAAGAGACTCCATCCTTGGATATTGGCTTATAATTTTTATGAAAAAATTATTTGAACCCCTCAACGAAGATGGTGCCAACACTTAACCCCCTGGCCTAGAAAAACGGGTGTCTACCTCCAGAAGTATGTCAAGTGGTGCAAATAGTCCCTCCAAGCATGGCATACCAGTTACCAGTTTACCACAATACAAAAAAATCACAAATTCACAATTCCCGAAGACAAAGAGAGATTCAATTTCATACTAATTGAATTGATCCTACTTTTACTAATTACCTTAATGGCTTAATCCTCGTTGAAGGCTTGAAGCTTGGAAGTTGGCACTTGGTGGACTGCCTAGGGCTAGGTGCAAGTAGTGGGCGGCGGAGTCACAAAGAGGGCAATCAGCACTTGCAATGGCAGGTGGTGGGTGGTAGAGCCGCAGAGAAGGGTGCCACCGTGTCGGCTGCCGAGAAGGTGAGATGGAGATGAGTTGAGGGCTAGGACAGTGGGGTAGAGCCACGACCCGCGGGGGCGCAGTGCGCGTGTAGGCAATGAGCAACAAAGGCGCGAAGCACCAGAGGAGTGGAGGTGGTAGTCGGACACAATGAAGGCAAGAGAGAGCTAGGGAAGGGGAGCCACTGGCAGTCGGCCATGGATGCCGGACGAGTGGGCGGTGGGGGCCTGGGACAGCCTAGACTGCGGGGTTGTGGGCAATGGCCACCTAGCAAGCAACACCCACACAAACTCAAAAAAAGGAAGTGGAGATCAAGGAAACAAAGTGCGACAACTCGGCATTGGAGTGACTGGGTCGGTGGCGCCAGCTCTAGTGGGACGACTTAGGCTGCGGTGGCTGTGCTGGCCTGTCAAGCGGGTTCGTTGCGGAACCGACTTGGAAAACATTCTTGGATCAAACTCGTTTCCATCTCCAAGCCAGGTTGAGCTGAGTCAAGCTTGTCCGAGCTTGAGCAGAGAAGCGAGCTTTTTTCTAGCCCTATACTCATGGGTGCTATTTATGGGCCCTTTGGGTCTTGTTGGGCCTGCCCATAACATAATGTATCTAGTTGTATTGACTTGCAAGATCCTATTAAATATTAGCATAATCATAAAAAATCAAGTTAATTTTAATTAGAAAATCTGAAAGTGCTTCTATACTATTTATAGTGGGAGACATACTATTGATAAGTCGATAAATAGTCCAAAGGCATTTTAGTAGTGAAATTTATACTGGAAGAACCTTATAAACATTAGTAAATACACAGAAATCACAGACAGGCTGACAATATAAATGGGATCCAACATTGAGCTCACTCTAGTTTTGCGATCCCAGATGGATGAGTAAGATAAATCAAAATAAGTTAAACCTTTTTTGCATAACTTAAGTCTGACATACTAATAATTTTAACCTAGCAAACAATAAGTTCAGCCCAAAAAAAATTACGACAGCATTCAATTGCTCTTACTACCCAAACACCCCACCTAATTTAACCATTTGACATAGAAGAGAAACTATCCTTCCAATTAGCGCATGGCAAGTGAAACTCAATTATTTTCTTTTGAAAAGACATGTTTTTTCAAAAAAAAAATGAAACGTAAGCCATTCAAGACACAAAAGTGATAGGATAAAAGCTTCTATTGACAACAGCACAAAACCAGGAAGCATCTTGCATGCAACTTTTATTGTTTATTCCTTATTTTACCAAAGAAATAAGAATCATCAAAATTCATCAGGTATGATATATCAGCATATTAGGTGTACATAGCAAGCACCGAGTAAATGAAAAGTGAAGCCTTACACGTAAATGTGTAATGCACAAACAGACATAATGCTACAACAATTACCAAATGAAATGCAGCTATTCTTACCTGCGAGCTCGCACGAAAGGAAAGGCACACCAGTGACGCATCAGGAACCACATTATCACCATCCTCACGACCATCATCCTGAAGAGTAGGTGCAACAAGTGGCAGTTGCCATGCTCCACCACTAAAGGACTCCACAGCAAGATCAGGAAACTTGATGGCAGCGAGCTCCGGGATGATGGTCTTATTAGCCGTCATGATCTAGAATATTTCAGTACGACGTGAACACCGATCACCCAATCACACCGACAATCAACACAGAGAGTACAAAATTACTGTGCCATACACCTTGCCGTCGTTCTTGCGGATCTCACCCATGTCCGCGAAGTAACCCCTGCTCATTTCATCATTACTGCACTAGACCAATCAGTCAGAAACCATACCAGCATACATTAGCATCACACCCATTAGCATCACACCCATACAGTAGCGCAAAGTTGTAGTTGTAGTAGTATGTGAGGGGGAGAGCCTTACATTCTGGCCTTCTCCTTCTCGACGGCCTCCTTGCTCCACATCTGGCCATCCGCTCGTGCCATCACCAGGACAGAACCCAAGTGAGCTAACCCTCTAATCGGCTGCCGCAGCTGCAGAGAGGAGGAAGCCGAAGCGCGTACCTTGTGGATATCCAGGAAGCCGCGGGCGAACGCCGCGCGCGCGAGCGGGGCGCCACCACAGATCCGCTCGCCCCCGGCACCGGAGAGGCGGAGCATCGCCGCCGCCGCCGACCGCACCCTCATCATCATCGCCGCAGCCGCAGCCGCCGCCGCCGCCGATCTATTTTGGGTCAGGCGCGGCACCACATTCAGTCCGCTCGGCTAGTAAGCGGGCTCGCTTGCAAAACTTACAGCCCGGTCCAGGCCCAGCCCGTATGGGACCTGCTAAGCTTGTCCTAAATGGGCCACAATAGGGCCATACTGACTTGTCCCAGTTTTTCTTTTTATTATTGGCCTTTTTTAAAAAATAAAATTGAATTGGTCATTTGCATGATTACATTCTGTGTTCTATCATGCGTGGAAACTGGGAAATAAATTTTCTGCGGTTGAACAGTCTACTTTTGTGCCACAGACACAGGCACACCTTGATTATATTTCATTTTTGGAATTTTAGAGATGTTTTCATCTACTTTTATGCCCTTGTCGCCTCTCTTCTTGTTCTCTTCGATTCCATATTTCTCTCGGTTGACCCATGATAATTGTCGCATGATGTCATCCCATGCTTGACGACAGAGAGAACATAGAGAGCAAAGAGAGGTAGAGCGGCTCGATAGCGATCCACTGTGTACGATGGAGACAGTAGCAGCGTAGCCATGAGTAGAAGTGGATGATGCTTGTCGCAGCGGTGGGCAGCGGTGCTAGAAGGCATGTGGAAGGGTGGAGAAGTAGGAGGAGGAGATGAAGAAGGTCATGGCATCAACAAGTTGGATGCGAGATAGTTGAGGTGCCATGACATCTGCGATACTTCAGTGGTTAGCCAACAAGGTGGATCACTGGCTAGCTTGGGAGAATGCAGAACGATATTGTGAGAAGCTCAAGAAGTTAGCCAGATCCATAGCTTTGCACCATATACGTTGTGACATAGCATGCTTGGTTCTGTGTTGGCCACTGCATTGGTTGAGTGCGTCGAGTGGATGGGCATCTAGATGGGAATGGCGACAATGAGGTGACCGGCTTCGAGGACAACGAGCAAGAAGAGGGAACGACAGGTTCATTATCCATGGACAGAGATTTGCACATCAACGACGACTAAGGCCAAACAGGGGCAACACCATCGTTTTACGTCTCTGATCATGACCAAAATATTGGTGAAGATTTTAAAAATGTCTAAATGACAAACAATCAAACAAGATGACAAGGATCCTACAACATTTTAGAGTTCGGCATCTCGAAGATGTTAACATAATGAAGTTCACTCTTGAAAGTAGTATGTGTGTCTATTTTCTTTCAACCAGCCGAATATGTTTTTGTTATCTCAACATCAATTTATACAAGCAAGAAGCCAGACACTTGTTTTCCAAGCCGAAACGTCTAAAGAGTGAGTGCCAAGTTTTGGTGGGGTCCAATAGTGCTAGAAAAGAAAATACATCTGGTCGACGTTAACAGTTCGAATTCCTATAGTGGAAGAAGACAAAAGAGGAGGTTGGGTTGGGCTTCAAAGACTTTAACTGTTTTTTAATTCAGCAATGCTTGCAAAGAAATCCTGGAGGTTGCTTACATGCCCTGATTCATTATGTGCTCATGCGTTGAAAGCTCGGTATTATCCAGCTACTGATGTTTTATCGAAACATTGCCCAAGACAAGCATCAGAGACATGTAATAAGATTATAAGAATATAGTGTTTGGCACCAGGCTTCTAAAGGAGGGTTTGATTTGGCGAGTCGGGGACGGTAACAGAATCAAGGTGTGGAAAAAACTACTGGATTCCTGTTTAAGGGTGCGTGCAACCAATTGGTACTTGGTAGAGGTGACAACCGTACCTTGGTAGCTGACTACAATGATCAAGATACAATGCAATGAAAAATGAACAAGATTCAACTAGATTTTCTACCTACGGATGGAACATAATGAATATATGTCTCCCTACCATCCCTATGCCAGATGTGCAATCATGGGATCATACACAGTGAGATCAGGGTATATGGTGAGTTGGGAAATTCAGGAGAGTCAAAAACGAACAGGCCGGTCATGGAGATTTTGGGATATGCCCAATGAAAATTATGAGTCGCATATGATACGGACTCATGGTTAGCGTGGGATACATATAATATGGACCCAAACCTTATTGGGCCTCTAACATAGAGGGCCCAATAGTGGAATCTATATGAAGGGAGGTGGTGGAGAGGTCGGCATACACCTATGTGCAAGTTATCCCTCTCCATCAAACCATAGCCGTCATCTCTCCCAGGTGTCTGTGTACCGGTGCTAGTACACCGTGCATGGACGGATTCCAATCCATGTATGTGTGGATACTGTAGAGGCGCTACACCCTATGGAGCTAGTCGATGCGAATCTGAGGAGGAGATGAAATCTACTCGCAGACAGATCCTGGACACGATCTTGTTTCATCGATTACCGTTGATCCAGAAGAAGTTTCTAGGCTAGACTAGATGTGTTGGAAAGATAATCTCGCTAGCTTTCCAACAAGTGGTAGAACGTCAAAAACGGAGCTCGTATGTGGCCGGGGCGTTCGTTTGAAGGTGCGCTGCGCAGGAAGGTCACGAATCCCGGCGAGCGCGCGGAGTACGTCAACGATCTCCACGGCATGTAGATCGTCCGTGGCACTTCTCGTGGGGCAAGCACTCGGTGAACATCGGCGAGCACTCAGCAAGCCCAAACAAGCACTCGGTGGTGATCTGGATTGCCGTGAACGACTACTTCCGTACGACTACGTGCAGATCGGTGAACCGGCTTCATCGACTCGTCTTCCATTACACAGCGCGTCGTAAGGTAATTTTGATCTATGATCATTTACTTACAGGGTGTCCTAGGTTTTCGCGGTAGAATTTGATTCGTTGCTAGCGTAGCAATCCCGCGTTTCCCTATAGGAGAATCCTCAGTCTTTTGTACCATAAGGCATGGAAAGTGATGTGGAAGGTGGATGTACCTGCAAGGTTGCGCCACTTGGCTTGATGGAAATGCCGCAGAAATCTTCCAGTGGGATATAATTTGGTTATACGCAATATCTCAATTACACGTGTTTCCTCTGGCCAAGTAGAGGATGATGAACATGTGTTTTTATAGGGTGCCCGATAGCAAAACTGTTCTAGGAGAAATTAAAATGTGATGTTACCTGAGGCTGCTGTCTTTCATCCATGACATGGGAAGACTGTCCTTTTCATGAGTGGATGCTCAAGGCCTCAAGGAGTCAAAGGGCCAAGGCGATCGTCTCTACGACGGTCTAGCCCATGACGGTGGAACGTGTTTGGGCTACAGATTGTGTCAATGTGAGCTGATATTCTACGGATTAGTTGTTGTATATAGTTATCTTTTCGGTTTTATATCCCTAGGTCTTGCTATAAATACCTCCCTCCAACGTGGAGGCGAGGGAGATTGGATCTTCATCATCACAACATATCTAGAGAAACCCTACCTAGGTCCTCCTATCAAGAATGCACACATTGCAACCATTTTTTTATTATAGCAAACCACCGGACGCGGGGCTATTGTCTCTTGCCCAGGAAACCTGATCTAGGACAAAAAAAACTCCCCTATGTCTTCTTCTTTGCATTTAATGCCAAAATCCCTTTGACATCTTAGAAGTCATGATTATGACAAAAAGGAGGCCCTTTGGTCCCTCGATTCAGAAGTAAGATTGACTAGGAAAGTTTAGTTCCCAATTGTTGACAATTACATTTTCCAAATTGTTGCTCCTTGAGCTTGATGGTATTTTTTTCTTCCAAAGCCTCTAATGGTTATAGTTGGACCCTTCAAAGACCGGTAGCTTGTTCGAGTAAATCTTCATGGCTCTCCGCTCGATAAAGATCACTATTAGAAAGCGGACCTTGCTAAGCTACTAGATGGAGACAAATAGTATCCGAACTAACTTTTGACCCTTTCCACGATGCATCCCAAAATTCACGCGAAGAGCCTTGGTAAAACATGTGCTAATTTTAGCTCAAAGCTTGGATGGTTATGAAATTTTTACTGGTGCTACTTACGAAAGTTATGAAACCAACACAACAAGAATCACCTCGGTTAAACAACCGAGCAAAAATATATGAAAATCACAAGCTTTGATGTGCAATAAATAAAACCAAACAGTAATTTCAGCATTTTTCAAAACCTAAAATTCTCACTGCTCTAACTTCTTAGGACAATTGATCTCAAATTTGAAACACACCTATTTTATGGTGATAAGATCTTAGTCCTACCAAGAATCGCAAATATTGACCCCAAAGGTTTGTCCCCAACTATCCACTTAGCTCTCAACAATTCGGTTATAAAGCCCATGTTGATTTCTTTCCACTTCCATTCATGGATCTTCGGGGGCAGCAGTAAATCAGCTCAACGTTGGTGTTCTTTTTTTAACTGCTGGTACATGTGATACAAAGCAATGTATCTTAGAATCTCTCTTTTCATACCAGTTCACCAATAATTTTTTTTCAAATCAAGGTACATCTTGGTACTGTCCGGGTGGATAGAAAGCGGATTCGTGTGTCTTTTGGAGGTTTGTTTCTTTCAGCTCCTTGTGGTTCGGCATGAACAGACGTTTTCCAAACCAAATAATTCTGTTACAGTCGACTGAGAATCCTACAGATTTTCTTTCCTACACGCGAGCTTTTATCTCAGAACTTTTTGGATCATCTTGTTGTGCTTATCGAATCGGTTAACGTAGGTTTTACTATCAAAGCATTTCTCACACTATATTTTACAATACATAAATTCAGCTTCTTCGACGTGCTGTATTCAGCGTCTCCATGTTCTTTTCAGCTTAACGGCTTATCTGCATTTTGAAAAGACAAATGATTTGAGTTTTTTTAGTCCGTTTTTTCGCTATTTTGAAGGTGGGTTCTAACGCTTCAAAAAGTAAGTCAAACGAAATGGATTTGAATCTCAAGACTATCTCGAGAAGCTCTTGAAATCCAGTCATTTCAACCATTCAGATCATCTCAAAAGAATAGGACCAAAATATAGATACGACCAGCAATCCTCGTGGTGTAAGCGTAAAATACGATTAATTTCAGCATTTATTTATTTCCATGGTTCATGCACCAAGGAAATGTTATGCATGTTACATTTGTAAGCGACATGTGCAATATAGACGCAGACGTATGAAACAGATACTCGACCAAGGCATGCATATCATAGACATACGCCAAATGATTCTCGTGGGGGCATGACTAAAAACCACTTAATTTCAATAATTGTTTATTTATCCTACCAAGGCATATATACCATATATCTGTTCTGTACATTTGTAATCAACTACAACGGCGTGTGGCATCAGTTTAATAAGACACAAGCACAAATTATTTTTTTGATTTTTTTTCAAAAAATTCTATTATTTTGTAATTCAAATTATATCAGTCAACATTTGTAATGCTCAAATATATTTATGAACCCTCACCAAGTTTTTTTGCATTTATGTATCGCCACCACATTTAATTTTTGCAAACTTTCAATTTTTATGTTTTTGTGTGACCTACCATAAATAAAGTTGAAAAATGGAAAATCGATGAAAAATATGCCTTTGATAAAAAAGAGCAAACTGTTTGTAAATTTGAACTTCAAAATTTTTTGATCAACATCAAGCTTTTTATGGCTTATTTTTTGGGAACTTTTTTTATTTTTTCGGCCTATCAAAAAAACCTTAGTTCGAATCCTGAATTATGAAAACTTTTAATTTTTGAAGAAAATTAATTTTAGTTATTCTTTTGCAGCCATAGTTTTGAAACTCTCAGATCTACTATTTTTTGTGACCCATCATAAGTAAAATTAAAAATAAAAAATCGAAACGAAATATGCCCTTAACAAGAAAGAGCAAACTTTTTGTAAATTTGGACTCCAAAAAATTTTGAATAGCATAAAACCTTGTTATGGATGTTCTTTGTTCTGGCATGGATTTTTTTTTTGGAAACTTTCATTTTATGTTTTTTGCGACCTGCCAAAAATAGAATCCTTAGTTTGACTGTTACATTATGGAAACATTTATTTTTTCAAAAAAATAATTTTGGATGTTCTTTTGTAAGCATGGTTATGAAACTTTCAAATCTATGTTTTTTGGTGACCTACCGTAAGTAAAGTTGAGAAATGAAAAATCGAGAAGAAATATGCTCTTAATAAGAAAGGGCAAAGTATTTGTAAATTGGGAGTTTATAAACTCTGAATAACATCAAATTTTTTATAGATATTCTTCTTGCAGTCATGGTCTAATTTTTGGAAATTTTCAATTTTTTCGAAATTTTTTGCGACCTGCAAAAAAAATGAAATGGGAAAGAAAAAACACAACCATCGGTGCGGTCCATGGTGGTGGACTGGTGGTTCGATCGCTGGTCTCCAGACCAGCTGCTCGTTGAGCTAGCCAACTGAGCAAGCACACAGTAGGGACCTAACACAGGTAAGTGGCTACAAGTGCTTTATAAGCTCAGGCGCTGGAAAAAAACGAAAAAATATGCGGCAGTGGCGGGATTCGAACCTTGCGCTGTGAGGTGAAACGTAGCTCAGCTAGCCAACAGAGCAAGCCACCCGCCTTGTTCTGCAATGTGTGGAACATTTTGTTTTCAATGTTAGTTCAGTTTGGACGGATTCGCGAGAAAATTGGACGGCCGTTATTTCTCAGCGACGTGGCGTATGCAAATGACTGTCGACGTGGCGCGTTTTGGAGGCGGCTACGTGGCCTAACCAGCCAACAAACCTTTTGTTATATAGAATTGATGTGTGCCATATAGGTGCGTACATATCAATAAAATTTTATACTACCTAGGTATACGAATCATAAAGATACGTCCATCAATTCTCCAAATCTTTAATCGTTAATTGTTTCTTTTTCCGTCCTATCGTATCTTGACACCAAGCTATAAATAACCATATCCTCCCTCCTCCTCGCACCAAACATTAATCGGTTCTCACACACCAAACTAAATCCCGTGAAACTCATGGCTCGTGTGCGTGGCAAGGTTAAGCTCCAGTGGATCATCAATGCGGCTGCCCGACGTTCGGCATTCAGGAAGCGTCGCGCCGGTTTGATCAAGAAGGTGAGTGAGCTCTCTATCCTGTGTGGCATCCCGGCTTGCCTCCTTGTGTATAGCCCCGACAAGCCTCAGCCGGAAGTTTGGCCATCAATGGAGGAGGCCACCAAGCTACTTCAGCGCTTCAAGGAGCTCTCGGATCTTGCAAAAAGCAAGAACATGTTGGACATGGAGAGCCTACTCCAGCAGAAGGTCAACAAGGCCAAAGCACAGCTTCATAACGCCAGGTGTGATAACCTGGAGCGTGAGATAAACCTCATGATCGTTGAATTTATGGCTGGCCATCGTAATAGCTTCAACGATATCTCTATCGAGCTTTGTAACACCATCCAACAGATGGTGAGCTTGCGCCTTCAGGCCGTTAACAAGCGCATTGAGTCACTCAAACAAGAGGCAATGACAACATTGCCTTTGTTTCCATTATCATCACTTACTTTACAAGACGAGTCACTGATGACACCCTTTGAGATGGTGTCACCGCATGCCGCCGATGGTAGGATTGAGGAAAATGACTCCACCTCCATGGATAGGAAGCCTCATTAGCTACCTCATGGATGTGTTTTACTCCTCTGACGTCAATAAAGATGCAACAACATCCCTACAACCGCTGAGAAGTCGGAGGAAATATACAGGAATATCGGTCTTACTTGGCCACTATAGAACACTTACTCCAAGCTCATGTAAAAGGCTTCCTTTGTGATGATGCACGTAGGAATGAAACCTGGCTACAAGGAACTTGCGCCACAATCTCTATTTTATTTTATTGTTTAGTTTATTTGCTTAGTAATGAGACTTTAATTTAGGTGCACTCCTATCAATGGAGCCTGTCTTTAAGTCCCCTTTCCCCCAAAATGAACATGAGTCTTTTCTTACTTTGTTAGTTTATACATGATGAAAATATGATATGGTGTAATCGTTAAAGATTTAATGAGAAAATTTTGTCAATCTAGCTAATGCACCCCCCTTGAAAGCTAGAATAAGCATGCTAGAAATAGTAAAATATTAAATAGTAGTTTAAAAGAATACAGCGAGGAGACAACAGAGGCCCATTAATAAGAGAAGATGGTGGGAGATGTTGACATGGGATTGGGGTGCTAAGGAGTGTGGGTGGCCTTAGCGGGAGGAACAGTAAAGCCTAACCACTCGGAAGGCATGCATGTGAGGAGTAGAGTGCCCTCAGGGTTGGACTGATATGTTCTTTTATACGTGTCATGAGGTTATTTCCTATGGGAGGACTAATTAGCAATGACATAAATAGAGTGTAAAACGTCGAGAGGTCTACACCAATCGATAATTGAATACCTTCAAAGACATGGATCTACTCCTAAAATTAGAAAAATTATTGTATTTGGTAAGATGTAATTACAAGCCTATCGACGGGTAGATGGTGGCTAGGAAGGCGAATATATGAATTTCAAGCAACGTGGAGGAAGGGAAGGGTAACAACTTAGGCACCTATGGTTTGCAAGGGCAGGAGCACTACCAATTCATACGGGGCACCAAGGCACAACCGTAGCGCAAACGCAACCACCATGACCGAAAAACCAGCCACCTCACTTACTTGGCGAGGGTGCAACCTACACCCACCAGCTAACGACAGCCACACAACAACACACACCTATAACCGTCGGGCTCCATCAGCCACACAACAAGACACCACCACTCAAGAAACAACGAAAACAGCTCCCAAAACAAAGACAATATGACTAGCAACCTTCCGACTGCGTAGAAACGGAACACAACGACGCCTACAGCTAGGGAGGGCAGCGAGAAATAGCTGCCACTGCCGAGACCACAAATAGAGTTTTCACTTAAAAAGGGAACATGGAGCCCATGGCGATTCCTCTTAGGGAAAACAACGCCATAATGATGTCTCCATCGCTGACCTAAGCAGGGAGTCGAGCAGGGCTTTTTCCTGATGTTGCATTGAATGGAAGCCGTAGCAAGATCACTAGTGTGAAGACCAAATTCGTTGACCAATACCACAGTAGCCCCTCCAACAGGATACCACTGAAGAATCACACACTCAGCCTACATTGATGATGCCTAGCTTACGCATGAGGGTGGGGAGGAGCCAAACACAAGAGAGATGAACTGCAGATGGGCAGCAACTCGAACAACGAATCATAGGTGAACCGAGGGACGGGGCTAATGCTGTCGAGGGGATGGCCTCTAGGCAGAGACTGACGAGGCAATGTGGCGGCCAAAACCCGCCACCTACACTTAATTCGGCCAACCCTCCTGAAACCGGCAACCTGCACCGAAACCACCCTCATTCTGTGCTACTCCTATGTACGTAGATTACGAGGCCTCTATGAGCTTTCCGACTAGAATGGGGCTCCAAATCCACCCCCATGCCGCCACCAAGCCAAAACTCTCTTGCCACACCACCACCACTACAAGAAATTTTGAAAGCAACTCTATGTCTTAGAGGGGGGTGATTAGGCAAATTTAAACTTTTGTTGTTCTTCAATTAAGCATCAATATTAAGAATGACCAATCCTAGGTTCTAGTGTTCTACCAAGCGGAAACAAATGAACTAATTAACACTAGCGAATCTAATTCATCATCACAAGCACAAGCAAGCAAATGCAATTCATCGAAAAGTAAATGCGATAGTAAACAAGTGATGGAAGACACAATATTTGTTTCACCGAAGTTCAGAGTTGCAACTCCTACTCTCCGTTGAGGCTAGCCTTTGCGCACAATGACCAGCTTTTCTCGAGCCACACGGCTCATTTACTCCCCCTATAGTCGTTCCGCCAATCCGGCGAGGTGGACTCCGTTACCCGTACACCGACTTGAGAGTAGACACACGCCAAGGCCTACTCCCAAGACCACACCTCCGAGAAGAACGCCGTGTTCAAAGGTAATAAGCCCGAACCGCGCGCCCCGATCGTACTGGATCGAAGGACTTCCATGAAGCTCAAGTGGGGGAAGGTGGGTGGAGATCAAAATTTGATGGAGGAATGGCTCTAGAACACACCCAAGTTGAGAATGTGATGAAGCAAGGTGAAATGGAGCAGAAAACATCAAGAAGCCAGTCCACCAAACTCTATTTATACCCCCCCCCAAAGCGAAACTAGCCGTTAGAGCTCGGGACAGTTCAAAAACTAGCCGTTACAGCTCCACCAGAGGCAACGTGAACGTAGGAACAGGACGAAGTTAGGGTTAGAGGTTCTAACTGGATGTGTCTGTTACCGACAGGACGTGTACGGTGGATGCTAAGGCACACCCGTCCGGCCGCCACCGTACGTACTGATAAATTGCCTAGCCTAGGTATCCTAGCGGCGACCGGACGCGTCCTGCCGCCCACCGGACTAGTACAATGGAGAAAATTATCAAACAGAGAGGTTTCGGGTCACAGGCGCATAATTAAATATGCCCACCGAACGAGTCGGGCGACCCACCAGAGTGTTGCAGAAAGGCTCAAGCTCTAAGACTCTCTCGATTTCTCGCTAGGCTTTAGACAGGATTGAGGGAGAATTGGACTTAGGAACACGGTTCAGGGAAGAGCAATGATCCGACAGGATCGACACCATTCAAACCCTCTTTGAAGCATGGGCAAATAAACTGAAAAATGACCTAACTACTCCTAATCTAGACATGGCATCAACACACGCCCGCCCACATCTTTAACCTGTTTGGAGCAATTTCGAAGCTTGCCGACACCTCTCTAGGGTTCCATGAACCTCCAAGAACACCCTAGCGCCTTGATCAATTTTAAGGCCCGTCATCAATACCACTAATACTCCTAGGCTCAACTTAAGATCACAAATGTGCACAGTGTTGTCGACTGCTTTGAGGTTAGCCGAGGACACTGATAGGAATCCCTGTAGTGCTCCACACTACCACACCTCAACCCCGCCGGATCTGCCTCCACACCCACCCTTCACACCAACAGTGCCCAAGCCACCACCACTGAAGGAGAACATGGCCATTGCGCTCTCGGATCTGACGGGATTGGGACCGGATGCGGCCACAGCTAGGCGAGATGTTGATGGAACTACAACAAGGGGGTGATGGCACCGAGGCATGACCGCTGACGCCGCCTAGATCTGAGGCACCTATGGTGGCTCTATTTTAGGTAGCTATTATATATGTAGATGGGTGTCAATCTTATAGTTTTGTCCTCCCTACAAAGAATAAGATCATATGTGTTTATTAGGGGATAATAATTGTAGCAAAATTTAGTGTTTAGTCCTTGAATATTCATCCAACAATAAAAAATAGAATAGTTTCTCATTATTTTCTTCCTTCTTCCTTTGAACATGGTTCCCATATTGTTTCTGCTTGCTCCAAAGAAATCCCTCAAGTTTCTGATGCATCTCATAAAAATGTAAGATCTCATACCCATGCGTAGCACACCTTTCCACATGCTTGAGTGAGGAGGGAGAAGTTGATTTCCTACACTCTTCAAGTGACCGAACAAACATCGATAGTAGTGTTGGGTCACCAATGGCATACATGGACATAATAAATCACATTCTTCCACAGAGGCCACCTGATGCCTCTAAATGCATCCATATGCTTCTTTCATTCTCCTTTTGCCTCCGATTTCCTCTCCCCCTCCATACCTGACACTTGATTTTGTGCTTCTACATCGGCATCACCATAACCGGACCCATGTCCTCTCAAGTTGTTTGAGTTACCTCATTTTGGCCTCTTCTATGTTCCTTTCTTCAAAAGATAAAGTGTGGGAGAATAATGAGAAGTCCATTATCATTGGATCAACTTTTAATGGTTAGATGGTGCCTACCGCTAAAGTCACAATAATTATAACAATTGCATCTGATATATGTCTTATATATATAGTGTTTAGAAGACACGAAGCCCGTCATATGCCCTAATAAGGTATTAGCTCGTTGAGGAGATGAATGTGATACTCTGAGTCATCAAAGTGTCTTTTGCAGAGATCACCAAAACAGACCACGCCAGATGATATATTACAGTACTCCTACTCTATCCCACATAGTTCGGTTGGTCTAACCTAGGCCTATTCATGGGTAGCCAGCCCTGGTGATTTGGCCCGAACCCGACCCAATTTTTTTGGGCCAGGCTGAGTCACTGGGTTGGGTTTTGGCTTAGAAATCATGCTCAATTAAAATTTTGGCCTAGCCTCGGGCCTACCGTAAAACCAAAATTTAGTGTAAATAGTCGGGCCAGGCTTTTGTGTCAAGCTTGGGCCTAGGTTTCTTAAAAAAAATCATTCGATTGGGATGGGCTCGGTCTTGGCTTTAGAGCACCGGGCTTTTTCAAGCCCGGCCTAAAGCTCGGTCCGATCCAACGTATGATTAGGTCTAGTCTAACCATGCCTGGATTGCAACTGTTCTACCATTTCTGCACAGACACAACTCACATGGTGTTGTCGACTTGGTTCATTACTAGAACAATAGTAAGTTGAATATATGTAATCTATCCATGTTTTCTTACGATGCATAATTCATTTCTTCAATTTGTGATAACTATTTTCAACGTTTATGCTTTCCTGATTATTTTAACTAGATTTGGATTGAAACGGTCAAGGCAAATGGGCAGAGAATGGTCGGCACATATTTATGCCCCGATGGCTTGGGAGGGGAACCACCGTCCTCCGGTGTGCAAAACGGATCGGATACATATTGGATAACACTGTTACCATATTTATATCCATATTTTTTTTCGGATACAGATACGGATTCGGATACCTCTCGGGTACGAATACGAATCGGATAGCATAGTGAATACGAATACGGACCAGATATCTACTCAATTCGATCAGATACGAATATCCCACAATTCAGTACATCAGCGAAAAAACAAGACAACATGCCAACATTTATCTCTTAGGCCTTACATTAGTTTCAAGTCACTGAGTGTGGTTTGTCAATAATTAATTTCTTACCACGTTATTGTAAATTGACTATCACATTATTGTGAACTAATATATATGGTGTCGCGGGTTGGTAACATGATGATGCGGTGGCCACAACAACACCAACCACGACGATGCGGCTGCATTAGCATAGATCGAGTTGATGCAGATCGACATTGATGTTGTCGTGCTCCGTGTATAAGATTTTTTTGCAGAATTGATGTATAAGATCAAAGTTCATTGCCGCATTATTGTAAATTGATTAGCACATTATTGTAAACTCACATATATGGTGTCGCGGGATGGCTACATGATGATGCGGCGGCCACAACAACACCGACCACGACGATGCAGATGCATTAGCGTAGATCAAGTTGGTGCAGATCGACGTTGATGCTGTCGTGCTCCATGTATAAGATTTTTTTGTAGAATTTATGTATAAGATCAAAGTTACTTGCCACATTATTGTAAATTGATTAGCACATTATTGTAAATTGATTAACACATTATTGTAAAGTTCATTATTAGTTAATTTGAACTAAGCAACATCCTAGTAAATACATTCCTTGTGAGATATAGTAAACGTTGCTTCCCAACTATAGAAAAACATTTTACAGAAAATATTTTTTTTACTCCGACAAATAGGTTTTACTATGTTTTTGTATTATAGTAAAGTACAATAGCAATTATGGTAAAGCAAAATTTATTTGGTAAAACCGGTCAAGTTTTGTTGGAAAAGATGTCAAAAATACGTTCGTTATTGTAAATTGGACAACATATTATTGTAAGTTATATTAGAATATTATTGTAAAGTTCATTATTGTAAATTTACTATAATTTGAACTAACCAACATCCTAGTAAATACATTCTTTGTGAGATATAGTAAAGGTTGCTTCTCAATTATAGTAAACCATTTTATAGAATTTTTTTACTCTGGTAAACAGGTTTTACTATTTTTTTGTATTATAGTAAAGTGGAGTAACAATTATAGTAAACCAAAAATTATTTGGCAAAACCGGTCTAGTTTTGTTGTAAAAAAGGTCAAAAATACGTTCGTTATTGTAAATTGGACAACAAATTATTGTAAATTTTATTAGCACATTATTGTAAAGTTCATTATTATGAATTTACTATAATTTGAATTAAGCAACATTCTAATAAATACATTACTTGTGAGTTATAGTAAACGTTGCTTCCCAACTATAGTAAACATTTTACAAGACATATTTTTTTACTCTGAAAAAATAGGTTTTACTATTTTTTGTATTATAGTAAAGTGAAGTAACAATTATAGTAAACAGAAATTTATTTGGCATGACCGGTCTAGTTTTGTTAAAAAAAATATAAACAACACTATGTGAAAACAAGTTGTCCATCGGAGCTCGCAATCAACGGGAAAAGTAGAAATAAGATGATAAACTCACGTAATTAATGCACCATAAGGGGAGCAATCTAACCAAATTTTTATCGGCATTTACTATAATTTGAGTGCAAGTTTACAATAATCGATACACATGTTTACTATAATTTTTCTGACATAACCTGCGCGCTTGGGGAGGGTGGGAGTGGCCCTTGGGGAAGAGGGTGCGCGCGTGGGGAGGATGGGAGGCGCCTTTGGGAGAAGGGGGAGAGTGGAGGGACACGTGTCAACCTATAAATATGGGAGTACTTTAGTTAAAGTACTCTTAAGAATAGTATCCGTATCCGTTTCGTATTCGGATATTGATAATCCGAATACGGATAGCCCATTTTTTTAATACGGATGTCGAAAAATTTGGGTTATTTGTATGCATTTTGCACCCCTGCAGTCCTCTGTGATGACATCTCACGCTGGCAGTGTGCTGTCTCCCATGTCAGCACTGCATTGGCACTTGGCACCCGCTCTCATGCTGACCCCTCAAGCTGTCGTCCGTGTAGTCTTCGTGTCACCACCCACCGATTCCTCCTGAGTGTCGGCTCCTTTGGGAGAGGGGTAGAAGGGCATGGAGGCCTTGTTTGTTTCAGATTAATGTTGAGTTGCGTTTTACTGTAGCAAATTTGTGATCCACTCGAAATACGTTTTAAAAAATTCAAAAAATTATGAAAAAAAATTTTGCGAACTACAAGAAGAACTATTTAAAACCCCACAGAATTAACTACAAAATATTACAACATTTGGCCTATAAAAAAATAAAAAATTTTCATTTAATTTAATCTAAAACAAACAAGGCTAGAGAGATTGGAGAAAAGGAGGCTTGCAGTTGGAAGACAGCTTGATGAGAGTCTTAGGGTTGGACCTGGGACTTGGAGGACATGAAAAGTGAGAGAAAGGGTGACTTGGGCTTTTTTTCAGTTTAAATTAAATTAAATAAAAAATTGTTATTTCGTACGAACCAAATGATGTGGTATTTGTTATTCTATTCCACTTCTAGATAGAGAAAAACTGAAGAAGAATAATTAATAATACGGCAAAGCATTTATACAAAACATTTATGCCGAGCACACGTAAGGGAACCATAGACAGGCAAGTGAAATCCAATCAACGAAATAATTTGATCCATGGACGACACCGTTGTGGCAAAGGTCGTAATTTCAGAGGAATCATTACCACAAGGCATAGAGGGGGAGGTCATAAACGCCTATACCGTAAAATCGATTGTTGAAGGAATAAAAAAGAATCATAACCATAGAATACAACCCTAATCGAAATACATACATTTGTCTTATACCTTATGGGTATGGTGAGAGAAGATATATTTTACATCCCAGAGGGACTATAATTGGAGATTCTATTGTTTTAGGTACAAAAGTTCCAATATCAATGGGAAATACCCCACCTTTGAGTGCAGTTTGAACTATTGATTTAAGTAATTGGAAGTAACCAATTTGGTTTACGAAGAAACCTAGAAATCGATCGCTGATCCAATTTAACTACCTCTATGGGATAAACCTCAACAGAAAACTGTTGAGTAACACAGAGTAGTTCCTCATAGAAAATTATTGACTCTAGAGATATGGTAATATGGAGAAGACAAAATTGTTTGAAGCACGCACAGAACCGAAAGCGCTCCTTGTTTTTTAAATAGTTTTATTAGAGTTTCTTAAATAGTTTTTTATATTTTTTGACTCTTCAAGGCGTCTATCGAGGGGTCACAACTTTTTTTATTAAAATTTTCAGCAACTTTTTCTCAGTAAAAAAGTCCTAAAGACCTAACTGGGTTTGGTGTAGGAGCTTAAGTGATGGAAGGCGTCTAGTGGCCATCTCTAGGTAGGGAGAGAGGAGTTGGGCTAGGTTAAGGACTAATGCAATCACAATAGAACCTAAGTTAGGGTAGCCTAGTCACTATTCATCTACTATTTACACAAGGCACAAATTTTTATGCCATTGCAAAAGCTTCCAATTATTTTATATGATACCATTGTGCCTATGACATTTTGGACCAGGACAAACCTGTCATAGACACAGGTGATGACATATGGGATAATTGGTCCAAATGCAGTGACATATAGGATTTTTTCCATTTACATATCTTGTTACTAATCATCCACAGTTCTCCCTCTTACATTTTCATTCACTATAGTATTTAGCACTTGCTACGGTGTCTAGAATTGGTGATGGCCTTAATTTCCCCACCCCCTCGCCCAATTGGGCGATTAGAAATTATCTTTCCTTTCCTTTTTATTGTAACCTTGCCTTGTATTGTTTGTTCCTAGAAATTAGTGAATTATATTAAAAAATAGGGTAACTGGTAATAGGGATCCGTTGCCATCCTTATCGGTTTGGCCACCTCTAGGCATATATGGTCCATATTGATTGGTTTTAGCCCCGTGTTGTTAGTGTAGTGAGAGTTGTGCCATCATATAATATCAATTGGGTTTAAATATAGTGTCTCTGGATTAACCGTTTATGGGTGAGGCGATGTTAAAAAGGCCAAAATAAGTGAAATATATGTGTGAGTTTGCTGCTACATGTTGTTAATGTACTGAGAGTTGTACCATTGTATAATACCGGTTGGGTTTACATATAGTGGCTCTAGATTAACCGTCTGTAGGTGAGGCGGTGTTAAAAAGGCTAACATAAGTAAAATATATGTGTGGGCTCGCTACGATGAACTAAGCTATAAGCGAATTTAGACAAGGTAAGTACTACAAATAAACATGTCATATAGTTTCATAGAAAAGCTATAAAAAGCTAGAAGCTTAAAGAAAGTTTGATGTGAACTTACGCACATAGAAGATTTGAGTGCCATGTTACAAAACAAATACATTAGATGGGTGCCTTTTCTTGGCAACTGACTATAAATCAGATGTTCAAAAATCAAAAGCTGTTACAATAAGGCAAACAAAATATTGTAGTAAGGTAAATAAAATGTTGCAGTATATTAAAACCAAAATGTTGCACCAAAATGGTAAAAATGTTGCAGTAATCGATCGACTGTTGTGCCAAATTGGATGGTGTTGCAGTATGTTAAACCAAAATGTTATAGTATTCGAACCAAAATGTTGCACCCGATCGGTTACTGTTGTAGTTTGTTAAACCAAATATTGCAATGTGTTAAACTAAACATTGTAACATTTAAAACCAAAATGTTGCACCAAATTGAACGTTGTTGTAGTATGTTAAACCAAATGTTAGAATATGTTAAAATCAAATGTTGCAACATGTTAAATCAAAATGTTCCGGTGTTATATTAAAATCAAATGTAATGTATGTTAAAACCAAAATGTTACGATGGTTAAAACCAAAAGGTTGCACCAACATGAACATATTAAATAAAAGGAATAAATCCATTTTACATACCTGAACTCTCGACGAAGTCCACTTAAACCCCCAAACTATAAAATGTTCCATTTCACATACCTCAACTATGAAAACTGAAGAAAACATAAACATGATGATTTTAAAGGTGGTTTCACCATTTATAATTTGAATAACTCCATTATACATTTTTGAATTATTTTTTAAGCACCGATAAAAAAATACCACAATTTGATCCACTTTTGAATTAATTTTTAAAAATATGAATGAACCTTAAACCTATAAAAGAATATTAAAATTTTTTAATTGAAAATATCCATTTGTCTATGATTTTCTTTGATGTTTACGAGGTTCCTTGGACTTATTTTGAATTTTATTAATAATATGAGTTTGTAAAATGGTTTTACTTAAATTAGAAAATAGCAAAACCATCGTATGTTGATGTTTGTTCCGATTTTGGTAGTTGAATTATGTGAAATGGACTATTTTATAGTTTGGAGGGTTAAGTGGACTTTGTTGACAATTAATTTATGTAAAATGGACTTTTTTCCTAAATAAAAATAAGTATTGCCGTATGTTAAAACCAAATGTTGTACAAGAACAAACGAGATGTTTGGTACTAACATGTCAATGATTCATGCCCTGATTGGGAAGTTCTCTTCTTTTGTAAATCCAATTAGCTTTGTATTTAAATATGGGCGCCTTCTTATGCAAATCTGGCAAGGCTCCTTTGCCAATGTCGGTCCGGAATAAACTCGGATGGATAAGAAGGGAAAGATGGAGAGATGGCGAAGAATAAAAGATATGGAGGAAAGATAGTACGTGAGAGAGAGATAGAGATAGATAGAGAGAAAGAGAGGAGGAGGAGGAGGAGGACACATCAGCGAGCGGTAGGACCGGTGGCTTCGTTGGCTAGTGAGAAACGACGGGTGACATTGGTCAATAGACAGAGAGTGAAAAAACAGTATGCAAGGAAGGAGACGAGTGCGCGCCCCATCCACACAATGTGGGAAAAAGGAAGGATAGGGTGGACCCCATTCAGTGTAACTAGCAGCATGCAGGGTGCAGTTTGCATGCTAAGAGCATCCCCAACAGTCACTCTATCACATCCTTTAAAACATTATTTGTACATGTATGAATAGTGTTTTATGTAGTGGAAGAGGGGGTTATTGGGATGATCTACGCAGCGTTGGATACAAGTCGGATGTCTTTATAGAATCTTTATGTAAACACATTTTCTAAAATATAAAAGCTGATTTTAAATGAATATTCATTCATGCGGGAGGGCAAGAAAGAAAACTTTTCCCATGTGTTAGCAGCTACGATTGGTTCTCCAATGGCACGTAAACGCGTGTAGCAGGCATAAAACATTTCGACCCTTATTGATTCGTGGTTTTAATTTAGTTTTTGTTGTAGTTAGATAAGTTGATGACCTTTAAAAAGAGGTACGGAAAGGATAAAAAATTAAAAAATGAGATCTTTGAAAGCCCTCTAAACCACAAAAAAATTATTTTAAAATATTACACTAGATGATCTATAAAGATTAGCAGTTTTCAAACGAAACGTAGAGCGAAACGATTTCACTAGACATCAGTTGCCTGAAAACTTCTTAACCATCAGTCACTTTTGACTCTCCTAGCATCTCATCGGCGCCACCTTCTTCCTTCTCACTAGCGTCGCCACCTTCTTTCTCCCCTCCGGCCGCCACACTCTCCATTGGGGTTCAGGTCAGGGTTTGGGTTAGGGGTGGGGCTCCTTGTGCCCCTGGGCTTAGAGGAAGGTCGGAGGAGGTGGTGGTATGGCGGTGGGGTAGGGATCATGGTGGAGCAGCGAGGCGTTGGCAGCAGTGCTAGAACCGCAAGGTCCGGTGAAGGCGGCTGGGCTGCGAATGAGGGCAGATCGACACCAGGCATTCAGGTTAGGTTGGGCGAGGTAGCGCCGACGGCGGGGCACATGGGGTGGAGTGGCGAGGTGCTGGCAGCAGCGCCAGCCGACGGCGGCGAATGCGGGGGAGAAGGGGGAGGCGACGAAGTGGAACACATCAAGGAGGCAGGGGAGAGGGAAGGGAGAAAGAGAGGAGGGGGAGAGATCTGGGTTATTAGATTAACCTAAGATCATCTCCAACAGTATTTTTTCGGGATCATTTTTACTTTGTAAAGATATTTTAGTTCCCTTCGGATGCTACAACAGATTTTTTTTTACAGATTTTTTTTAGAATTTTTATGTATTTTATTCAGAAGGAAATTCTCTTTCTATTTTTTTACAAATTTTTCTGGAATGTAGGCTGTTAGAGACGATGAGTATATTAAATGAAAAGAACAGGGAAGGGAATCGGACGAAGAAAAAAAAATGGTCGGAGATGATGTCACCCCCAAACCCGAAACCAGCGGCGCCTAAACAGAGCAAGCAAATCAAAACCGCCTTCCCCTTCCCCTTCCCCTCGATCGATTCGATTGGATTCGGTTCTTCGCCATGGCGTCGTCCTCCTCTCCCCAATTCGAGTAAGCGCCCCATCCCGATCTCTCCGCCGCCGCCTCTGCTCTTAGCTACCCGGACGATCTCTCTCACGTGTCTCTCCTGCCTCGGAGCAGCGACCCGGCGGCGAGGCGCCCGCCGCCGCCGCAGCAGAGGAAGCCGCCGCTGCTAATGCTGCTCCCGCTCATCTACGCCCCCGTGCTTCCCCTCAGTACGCGCGCCCCCATTCCCCCCCTACAGCCCCGTCGTTCTTGTCATCATCGTGCTGCTGATTAAGGTTGTTGGTTTTGCTGAGCAGTCAGGATCGGGCTGCGGCACAACCCGGTGTGGAGGGACCGCCTCTTCTACGGCGTCCTCGCCGGCGCGTTCGCCCATGGCACCTACCTCATGTATGTCTCTATATGCACCGCCGTTTTGCTTGTGATAGTTGTGATTATCTATATGCGATACAGTTGGTCGATGTTTACTAGGGGAACTGTCATTCTGATTGCCACGTAGAGATGAGCTGGCGTGCTTGAGCATAGTCAGTATCGGTGATGCTACTAGAACAGGCTGTAATTTATTGAGATTATGTTGTAGAAGCTATCAGAACTTTGCAGCAAGTGTAATATGTGCATGGGAGATATATCCCTTTTGTTTAAGTTTATGATAGCCATGCAATGTGCTGTTTTATGTTCTTTTCCATAGAGCCGTGCTCGATGCGTGTGCTACTAGCTGTATCATATTTTCCATTTTGTTTTGAGACTGTTCTGTGTTCGCGAAGAAACTGTTATTGTTTTCTGTGCAAATAAAATATACCTAGTATTGTGCCATGCTTATGAAAAGGGGGACAATACATGATACACAAATATATATATTTTTTGGTTGCTTTGGGTATAAATAAATGTTTTTGCTAATTCTAAATCACCTGAAATTTAAAGAAATCTCAATTGATGCTTTCGTGATTCAGATGCCACCGTCTCCTGCTATACTTGTTTCTCGCCGCTGCCACCGACAGGTGAATTTTAGGGTTCACCACATCCCCTAAGCTTAGTGGGAGGCTGGGGCAGCGGTGTCACATAAGCTGGTATCGTCAAAGGGTGTAGGCAGTATTGTCTGGCACATCGGCAAGGAAAGGGGGTAGGAGGTGGGTGCAGGTCCGATGGTGGTAGCCACCACAGATAAGTAGGGAGGGTAGGAAGGCGGGGAAGGGATACCTTGTCGAAGAGGAAGAAAGGGTGGCATTAGAGAGAGGAAAAGGGTACGGTGATGAGGAAAGGGGAGCTGGTGCGATGGAGGGAGAGGAGTCAGCTGTGATAGCGAGAAATGCTGATGGAAGATGGTTGGATTGGTCAGTAGTGGGATGGGTGGGGTGAGCTGGTGCCTAGTGGGGGACAACATATATGGAAGAGGGGATGAATGATGGGTCTAAAGTCTAAACATCTGTTTCGACATCTGATGATCTACAAAATCAACATGAGTTCATTTTTTTGTATTTCCTCATCAGTTGCCTGAAATCGCCGAACATCTCAGTCGACTGGCGACAACCATCTGATCACAATCCAATGCTCCGCGCTGTTTCTTCCTCCCCTCTCCCCCGCTGCTGAGCTTCTATAGCACGAGCACGCCGCCACTGCCACCACCGTAGTCGTCCACCACCGTAGTCGTCACTACTCACTTTCGGATTCGGGGTTCCCAGGGAGGTTGGATGAGGCGGCAGGCCAGCGATGGGGATGGGATGGTGGTGGGGGAGGCACGGCGTCGGAGTCGCAGGAATGTTTGAAGGTGGTTGGGTGGCGACGGCGGGTGGATCGACGCATGTGGTTGGAGTTAGGATGGGCGGCGTGGCCAGAGGATTTGGGGGAGTGGTGAGGGCACCGCCAACCGTGGGTGGTGGTGAGGTGCACGAAGTAGAGCTGGAGAGAGAGGAGAAGAGGGAAGCCGGCACCGAAATGGAGGAAGGCGAGGGAAGGCATGGCGCCGGCGTCGACTGAAATCTTTCCTGATTTCAGATGACTGTCAGGCACTCGACCCCTAATTTTTTCAGTTGACTGTGCAAAAGATCGTCCATAAATAATGGGGGCGTGATTGGATTACACGGGGGGATATACCATTACTGATTAAGCACAGTGCACAAGAAGAATGAATTTGTAATAGAATATGAATTTGGCGATTTTGAATATCTAAAACTATGATGATAATTTCCCATCATTAAGATTTTCGGAAGTTTTGTTAGTGATTGAAGTTATACTAGGATCCTTGACTGATGTTCTTGTGGTAGACAAGGAACATCGCTATCTTGGGATGGTTTCTAAACTGAGAGAATGACTAGTATGTGTGTTTGATGTGCTTATGCTATAAATGTCTAAATGCACAACCTAAAAACTTGGTACTATGAAATGAGTCATTTCTTTGCTTATCCATTGACTTCAATTCTCAATTGTGAGGCTGTGTAAACACTACCTTGGTAAAGTATAAAACTCTTAATTTTCCATGGATGATTGATGTTGAATTTGTTGATCCATATACCTGATGTTTTGATGTGAATTAGCAGTGCACAAGAATTGCCAATAACTAAAGCTATTATTACAATTGGACGTAAAATAAACTGTCATTTGTAGATTAGGTGTGTAGATCTAAATTTGATTTCTTGAGCTGATACTGTAGATTAGTCTGGAATTTAACACATCGTGATACTGTAGTAATGGAGTTGTGTATTCAAACTTGAAAATGTTTAGACATTGTAACGTATGAATCAAAAGGAGTCCAATTATCATTCCCACATGTAGGTGCCTGTTGTTTTTTAATGACTTTAGATGCAAATGAATATCTTAATATGCAAGTGATCTAACTTCTGAAATTCATTCATAAAGCAAGTGAAAGGGAGTGACGAATTCCCATGAAATGCTCCTTGCAGCTACTTTAATTCCTTTTGCCAGTCTTTTTTTTTTATACAATGCATACATACGATAGGAATATTGGCCCAATCTATAATTTTAAACATGGTTCTAAAAAACAGCATGGACATGTTCCTATTTGAAAAGGGCATCCCAGCCTTCTTGCAGTTCTTGCTTGTTTGCATTTCTACTGGTGATAATTATCTCTGCATTGGCTGTATCATTTGATTGTGCATGGATCCATTTTTATTTCTATTACTGGACTACTATTGTTTGTAGGATATACGTAAAATTATGGATTTTGTTGCCTCTTTCAACTGGCACGTCATTCCTGATGGCAGTGCAAACCATATTCTTATTGAACTTGTTTGTTGCCATTGCCACATTCTGAATTTGGCTTGTCTGTTCTTTGTTGTCTCTGTCCACAAAGTTTACAGATATACTTCACGAGGATATAACATAAGTGTAGTTTTATCATAGTAGCTGTTGTAAGGGTCCATGTTAGCCACGTTCTTCGAATTTGGTTTGTAACTATCCATGAAGCTTAGCTATATACTTCATGAGGACATGAAGTCATGAACCAAGTTTAATTTATTGAAGTAGTAGTAAGGGTCTAAAATAGCATAATCCACAGAGATATGATCTGGGCGTGCTTACGCATTTTTCTTTTGGTGTTCGTTTCAGATCTGAACTATATGACGTGGAGAGCAAGTGACATCCCTCCAAAGATTAAGTTAGGAATTGTCGGGCAGGAAATTGGCTTGATCGCAAGTCTGCAATGGACGAGAGCTGACTGGTTTTTCAGATTGATAAGTTTGCTCTGTACCTATTTTTTAAAATTCCATTCAAAGTTTATGTTTGCTTTTAAGATAAACTGTTTGAACACAAAAATAACTATGGCTGCAACCAATACATCTGGCATCAATTTTCTGTGCGCTGCAGTGTTACATTCCTCATCGTTATGTTAGGGCATATATGTGTTGATGTGTGGCAGTTTCTTCTTTCTTCAACTAAAAGAGGAAGAAAAACATGCATTTGTAATATTTTGTTTGAAAGAAAAGGCCTTCCATGGCAAAGCATCAATCATTTTCTTGTGTAGACGAGATCATTCACTCTCACGTGAAACCCCTGGTCTACCATCTGCATAGTTGAATGGAAAAAAAATATTGTCTTATCCAGTTCATATCAGGATGTGTGCGCATCATCATCATCATCATCATCGATAATATTGAAACTTTGATATCACCTCACCCAGTTCTTTCGAGCTGATCCCTGGCATAGTGGCATCTGTGTCGTCCAGCTGTATGATTTTGTTGTTATGGCAGAAAAGGCGAAACTTCCATGCCCTTAATTACTCGTTGATAATGATGACTGATGAGACCAGTAGATATCCAGGACCACAACTTGTATCATGGTAATAATCTTAAAATTTATTAAGTCAGATCATTGTGATCTTGATCCTATGCATCCTACGGTCCTACCTAGGATTATCGTCATAAAATATAATAACAGTTAAGAACCTAGGATGTTTACTGTTAAGACTAAATATGGTTTTCTAGGTGAGATGGTACCATGATCCTACAATATGATCCCATGGTTCCGGACTTTTACCGACATGAAAACGTTCTGATCTTGGATTCCGTACCTTAGGCCTTCTTTGTTTCAGATTAATGTAGCGTTGCGTTTTACTGTAGCAAAATTATGAAAAAAATATTTTACAAACTTTAAGAAGTACTATTTAAAACCCCACAAGAGTGACTACAAAACATTACATCATTTGGCTTATACAAAAATAAAAAAATTTCATTTAATTTAATTTAATTTAATCTGAAACAAATAAGGCCTTAGTTCCTCAGTTATTTCAGATAAAAAAACCATTTCTCCTCACTTACGAAATCCTCGACTATCCTATAGCCGTTGCTTATGCGAGAAAATTTGCATCCAATCTCCACAGCACTTGGATTTTCGAACCAAAAGAAATTGGGTCCTCCTTTCTTTCCTCCTTCCCCTGGCCGCCACCGCTACTAGTGACCACCACAATGACCATGCGCGACCATGGAAGGAAGCGACGAGGGGGGCGTCCAACGCACAAAGGACGAGTTCCCGTCCAATGCAATCACAGTCGTCCGCGTGTCTCCGCCGCATCGTTAGATCTAACCAGCCACGCACGTGTTGCCTCTCCGGCCTCGTCTTCTCGTCGCTTGGCTCGGCTCGGCTCGGCTCGGCTCCAGTCCCGGCTGCTCAGTTCACAACGCTCGCGTAGCGCTTCGCCGCATGCTCGCTGCCTCCTCTGCCGCGCGCGGCTCACAACTTTCCCGGTGTCGCCCCACGCCAGCTACCTCCTCCATCCTGCGAAGGACCGTTTGCTTCAAATCAGGAGCAGTGGTTCTTTTCTACGCAATCCCGATCAGGATTATATCAAGATGCTATTATGTTTTTATGAGATTTGCTGCTATCGATTTGTATGATAATTATTTATAAATTTATTCAGAATGCAAGGAATTTCAGCGTACACTTTCGACGCTTGGTGCACTGCCTTCTATTAATTCCTGGTATGCATGAATTATATGCTGTCAAATGGTTCAATTTTGATCTTCACAAGTACCATTAGGTTCAAAAATGTTGTCAAATGTGTTATTTGTGAGAGCTTTTAAGATGTATTCTTTTTATGAGAAGAGCATGGAGCAAAACTTTTGAAGAATTTAATCAAGCACCCTTATATGTTCTTGACAGTCATATGCCTTCTCTAATCAAGGAGTAATTAAGTATATATATTATGCTTACAAAAAAATTCATGAGGGCATGTCTAAGAATTGGGGCTGCGGGTTGCTCAAACTAGAGAGCAAGCTTATACAGGACTTGTATCATGACAAAGACTGAGTCAGTGCGCGAGCGTAGAGCTCCTCAACATCCTTCAGTGCAACGAGAAGCTCGCGCCCTGGCTGCGGGGAGGCGGCAACCTCACGGGCGCCCCCGCGCTACCCTCTTCCGCCGGCGGCGGCAGCTAAATGAGCCGCCAAGGGTTTCATCGCCGTGAGTTTGGCGGGACGAAAACGGCGGCAACGCTAGGGTTTAGAGGAAGGAGGGGATTTTTTTTATATATAGAAAGGAGTGGGAAGAAGACGAGTGTGCGGTCGTGGGCCGATGGGAGTCAATTGGAGTCGGCTTAGCCTGCGAGCCGATCTGAACTGAAGGCAGAAAAGCCGGGTATGCGAGGGTGGGTCACCTAATTGATCCAACGATGGAATGGGGACACGCAGACGGCTGCAGTTGCGTTGGACGGGAACTCGTCCTTCGTGCGTTGGACGCCCCCTGCGTTGGGAAGCATGTGCTCGGCACAATGGATTGAGCGTGCACCGCCGTGACCATGCGCAACCATGGAAGCATGTGCTCGACACGATGGATTGAGTGTGCACCGCTGTGGTCGTGTACAACCATCGTGGTGGTTGCTGGTGGCGGCAAAGATGGGTGGTAGCCGGCTCAGAGAAAGGAGGAGGGGAGGGGGGAGGAAGAAAAACTTGATCGGTTTTGGCTCAAAAATCCCATGGGCAACAGGTTGGGCTATATAAAGCCCAATCTAGCCAACCCTCCTCCCACCCCCCACATGCAAACCAAGCTTGGCAAAGTATAGAACCGCAACAGTAGGAAAGGAGAGAAGAGAAGAAAGGAGAGAAAAAAGGAGAGAGAAAGGAAAAAAATATGGAGTCCCTCTCCTAAGAACATATGAAAAAACATGTCCCGAAAGGGCTCGAGGTACCCATGTGCCTATGTGGGGATCTTTGCATTTTGAGGAGGTCCACTGAGATGTCCTACACCTATGGTAGGAGGTATGGGATACGTGCGAACTACATGCACAACCAAACCAATGAGCAGCATAGGCGAGGCAAGATCCTGATAAGTTAATGATCCCAGTTGTATTTGTCTTTAAAATAAATTACCGCACGAACTAATGTAAATATTGTTGCCATTTGTATAACCTTCATTGTGCAAGTTCGTGAAGTATTTGGACTCATTAGCAATGGCAGTATGTGTTGTGGGCGGTGAAGGTTGATAGAGCTTGGGCATAGAAAAGTGGCGCTCTTCCAATCTGGAAGAGAGAGATAAGCATTGATGAGAGATGTTAGCTAGACAGAAGGAGGCTGACCAGCAGTGACAGGCTTTCAAGCGTGAGACAAATCATGCAAGAAAGCGCGAGAAGGTTGCTAGAGCCAGAGAAGCATCGCAGGAGGACCCAAAACCTTTGAGAAGAGTCAATACCTCTAGTGCATCTAGTAGATTCATTGGAGTAGACTACCATAATATGTTAAATTTTTTCTAAGCCATGTTAGGTTTTTGTTGGGATCACTAGTAGGATACATGCTATGTGCACCATGACCCTGAAATCCGTGGTCTTTTGAATTAATGACTGAACTATGATCATTTACCTATTTTCCATTTTTTGTGTTGGGTAACAGGTGCTGAACGATATAATGCAACAGTAAAATTAGGCCCCGTTCTTTTCAGCTTAACGGCTTAATGGCTTAAGATGTTAGCGACTTATTTATGTTTTAAAAAGACAAATGTTTTGAGTTTTTTGAGTCCGTTTTTTTTGCTGTTTTGAAGGTGGGTCCTAGCTCTTTAAAAAACAAGTCAAACGAAATGAATCCGAGTTTCGAGACTACCTTGAGGAGCTCTCAAAATTCAATCATTTCAGCTGTTCAGCCGTTCAGATCAGTTGAAAAGAACAAAGCCTTATAGAGAACTTGGTGTGACAGACGTTTATGACTTTTTAATTTTTTTTTGGGAAGGCAGGTAATTTTGGCACATTCATCGAATGTGTTAATTGGCCATAATAGCGCAATAGATATACTCGTATATGAATACAATAGTGCATGAAATTAAGTCAAAAGATAAAATTACGAAACAGATTCAACTACAATAGTGCATGGAACTAACTCGACAGGATAAATTACGATACACATTGTGAAATATGGTTCATCGACGACGCATTTTGTAGATGGTGTATAGAGTACGTCAGTGCATCCAGAGGGTAGATATCCCTCCTAAGCCTGCCCAGGTCATAGAGTGTGTGTGGGGAGTTGTCTTGAGACAACTGAGTCGGGACCAAGGGAGCCCTAGGAAACTGAGATGGCCCGAACACCGCCTGCGAGAGCCGCTCGTCGTTGCCATAGCCACTATCTGCATGGTGAACACATATGTTGAACAGTAAGTAGTTGGAACGTATGGATAGTAAAAATATGTTATACTAAATTTGTTTGCTCACCTCCATGTATTTTGAGCATCTCCACTAAAGACTTTAAAACACTATTCACTTTACATTCTATCCAATCCTGTAAAATTTCTTCATGCTCTACACTACACTCTAAAAGATTCCTTCCCTCCAGTAGACACTTTGTCCCTGCACACTTTATTTTACAGCTTCTGCTATGGATGCTTAGAGTTGCTCGACTCAGCCTAGTGCTAGGGTACTGGATCCAAACCTCCCCTATCCTTGTTACTGCGGTGTTGAATTCCAGGATTCCTCATCCTACTGCTGTGGTGGTGCAACATCCAATTAGCTTGCACCCCGTGGATCATAGGCCTTGTTTGTTTCAGCTGAAAGGTGCTGAAATTTTTTTTAAAAAAGCTTATAACCCCATAAAAGACGTCTTAAAAAGTTCAAGGAAATATGAAAATAAATATTTTATGAAATCTAAAAAATTATTTAAAAACTCATAAAAATTATTATAAAGTATTACGCTTATGAAAAAAAAACAAATTTTGATTTGATTTGATTTGATTTAAGCTGAAACAAACAAGACCCTGAGGTCCCAGGCGTGCGGCGGCGGTGGTGCAGCAGTAAATTTTCTTATAAAAAAAACTTCACGTATCTATAGAACAGATTGTTTCAGCCCATGTTTCTATCGAATTGATGGTTTCAACGTAGGGTGCGTTGTGTTCCCGTGCAGAGCCGGAGCGCGATTGGCTGCCAGCCCACGCAGGCACCGACATTTATTATTATTATTAGTACAATAGGCGAAAGCTGCCTCACGGTCACGGAACGGGAGGAACGGGGTCACGGAATCACGGGATGGCCGGCGCTAGCTTGATCCCATCTCAACGTTACATCCGCCGACCGACCATGAGATTACCTCGTCCGTACCCTGGCTCCCAAAATCTATAACTAATAGGACGGTCGAGATTTATATGTTTAGAAAATTTAGCAAACCTGACTTTCATTTTGTATAAAGAGGAAAAAACTGTATAAAAGAGCATGTATAATGATACATATCAGCTATATATAAGTCATCTATAAGATTTATTGTGTAGGATAAATAATGATATGAAGAAGAAAGCATGGATCGAAATTTGGATTGTCTCGACACAAGAGTTGACTCTACGTAAAAATTTAAGAATTTTTATGTGAGCAAGCTGACTGGGAAACGTGTGGTCATCGCTGTCGGGCGTCGATGCACAAGTTGTCTCTTGGTACGGTTGTCAGAGAATTGATGTCTCACCATTATAGTGTCATTATACAAATCATCCGTTTGCTCAGCACTATTCAGTTAGGGCCTGTTTGGTAACAAAATATTTTTATAGTTTCGAGACAAAACCATGGTTTTGGAGAATACCATGGTATTTTGGTAATAAGGTGTTTAGAAGCAACCTCAAAAACTCTATTTTGAAAACCATGGTATTAGCAATACCATGATATTTTTGGAGTATTGTAGACTCCACTCCAATCCAAAGTTTTCTCACTTGTGCTAGCAAATCATGGTATTAAAAAACCATAATATTTCATGGTCATAGCAAAACACAAACCATAGTATTATAAAATAATGGTTTTCAAAAACTTTGTTGCCAAACAGGCCCTTATTTTTTTATCTACGTTTTATCTTTATTTTTTTTTGCTACTTATTCACTGGTTGGTTGGTTGATGCTCGTATATTTATTTATATTTATTGAAGGCGCGAGGACGGCGTGCGGGTTAATAAACTCACCACAATTGCAAATTGCAATAGGATCGGTTGGGCCGGGGCCCGGCGGAATGCATGCTTCATGGGAAACTTCCGCTTCATCTAATTTAACGCTTGTGTACTAATATTCCACTTGTCCTAGCTAAACAAAGCCGCCCGCGATTTTGTAATAAAATACTCCATGGGGAGATCACAAATCACATCACACTCAAAAGGATTCAGATCTGCCGCTTCTCCAGATACATATACAATGTGATTAGAGTTCATGCCGATTAGCATTTTGTTAGAAAAAAAGCGAAAAAAAATAACACGGTTGCTTGTAGACTGCGGCATCATGAAGGATTGCATTTGGTTTGGTTCTGTTGATGCTGCTTAATGATTTAATAATACTACTGATAGACGATGCCTCCGTAGATGCGGGACAAACGATTTGCGGGGATCGTGTTCGATTTAGTTTTTAGTTGCATTTCTGTTGATGATATAGTCAAAATCGACGCAAATCGAAGAAATGGAAACGGAAATGGAAATGGAAGGGAAAGGAGCGAAATGGTAGTGCAGATTTGGGACATGCCGCTAGATCTGCCCACATTACATGTAAAATACTCCAGATCGAATCATTGATCTCCTCCTGATTGATTGCCGAGACAGATCCACCCAGATCGGGGAGCGGTCGCGGTGGAGGCGGGAGGGAAGGGACCAACCCTAAAATTCCAGATCCCTTTCGCTCCCCTCCTCCAGTCTCTACTCCTCTACGACGGCGGCGGTAAGGAGGAGACGGATCCCCAAATCGAGAAGAGGAAGAAAAAAAAAATTATGTACACACACGAAAGGGCACGGGTTCGATGTCGGCGGGTTGCTGGAGAGGCCTCCGGCGGCGGCGGAGCTAGGCGGAGCGCGCGAGGCGGGAGGCGATGGCGGAGTGGTACATGGCGTCGTGGAAGCTCTCCGTCTCCACCATCCGCGCGCGCAGCTTCCGCGCCTTCTCCTCCGTCAGGCCCCCCACGAACGCCGAAGGTGAACGCCTCGCCGCCGCCGCCGACGGCGGCTTCTCCATCTCCGCCTCCGTCGCCACCACCACCGGCGCGGCGGCCTCGATGTAGTCGGCCCGCCCCGACCACCCCAGCAGCGGCGCCCACCACTTCCCTCCCTCGGCGTCGCGGACCCGCCCGGCTCCCGCCGACGCGGCGGCGGCGGCGCGCGGCCGGACCGCGGCCGACGGGCGGGCGGAGAACGAGACGGACACGGCGGAGGCAGCCATTGCCATTTAGCTTCGCGGCTTCAAGTGTCGAATCGAATCTGGAAGCTTTCGCTTGCGGTTGCAGCTTGGGGTTTGGTGAGAATGGAGAGATGCGAGATGGGAGTCTAGGGTTTGGGGCGGTGGGGAATTTATAGCGAGCGGAGCAAGGAAGGGGGAGGAGAGTGAGTGGATAAGGGCGACGCGTGGACACGTGGCGGGCGTCCGAGCTGGAGGACGCGGGCGACGCGGTGTGAGCTGAACAGTGACGGTTTCCCTACCGTTGAGCGTTACTATTCCAGGCGGACAGCGGGTCTCTGACGTGTGGGCCCAGGACGCGGGGGTGGTGGTGCTTTATGGCCGCGTCGGTGCAGGTGTCGGGGGTTAATGCTATCCGTTATTACACGCTCGCTGGAAGCCATATTTGGGAAGGTTTCTAGAAGCCCGGGGAAGTGGATCAAACCGAGCAAGGCACAGCTCATATTTTTCTGCTATATCTCTGTGTTCCATGGTTGTAAAATTCCGTGGAACCAAACCTAGTAAAACCTTGGCCTTGTTTGTTTCAGATTAAATTAAATTGTATTAAATTAAATGAAAATTTATTATTTTTGTATAGACCAAATGTTGTAATATTTTGTAGTTATTTTTATGGGTTTTTAAATAGTTCTTCTTAAAGTTCACAAAATAATTTTTTCATAATTTTTGAATATTTTAAAACGTCTTTCGAGTGGGTCACAAATTTGTTATATTAAAACACAACTCAACATTAATCTGAAACAAACAAGACCCTTATTACATATCTCTCGCTAGTTAAAAAATAAATATTAAATAAACTAACATGGTTTTCAAAATAAAGTTGGTGCCACTAATTATTATTTTAAGTTAATCAAGAACCATATTAAAATAAAAATATAGCATAGTCAAAGTTTTAAAATATTGTTTTAGACATGTTCCGGTTTTCCGTCATGCTAGACGAGCGACTTTTATATGTCATGTTAACCGGTCTAGACTCTAACCGTTTCTTTTCTATTATTGTATGAGTAGCAGCAATATCACGTGGGATTAAAAGTTGATTTGGGACCTGTAACTCGAAGCAATCTCCCGAATGCATGTGCTGCTCGTTTTGTTTGTTTTTTTAGAGCCGTTTTGTTTGTTAGGTAACCGTATTAGCGTATGGATCATTTTCAGAATAAAAATGCGTGATTTCTCTCTCCATCTGAATAAGAAAAATGTGTTTTATAAGATTTTTTAAAAGTTGTTTCATAGTACAAAACCACAAATATAATACAGGGTCTAACTGATTGTCTAGAGAATGTCCCTCACAAAAATATATTGTCGGAGATACTACTTTGCTGGTATAAAAGATTAAAATCAATCTAAATCATTAGATTAGGAGAAATAAATGTTAACACTTATTTTGGTGAACGTTAAGGTCTCATTTTTTTTAAAAAAAAAGACAACCACATGTGGGCTATTTATTTTGCTCTACCAAATGATATGTTTCATCAATGGGACATGTTTGTTCACTGGGTAAAATGGTGACATGTGTATATGTTCAATCAATGAATGGTGCTACCTTGATGCATGTAGAACTGCTCTCTTTATTGTCTATTTTTTATACTACTAGTCGCGAGCGCGCGCGTCGACGCGCATGAGGGAAAAAACGCGGCAGAGCGAGCGAGCGAGCGAGCGGCCGTGCGCGCCGCGTGCAGCCGACGCGAGCGAGCTGCCGAGCAAGCGAGCCACGAGGCGAGGAGGCAGGAGACGCGAGCGAAGCGAGCGCTGCGCTGTGCGAGGAGGCAGGCGCTGCGAGCGGGCAGGCGCTGCGCGAGGAGGCAGCCATGTGGCGCTCGAAACGCAGCATACCAAAGTAACTCGGCTATATACTATTTATATTGATGCTTACTTGGCTCATACCCTCTCTAAAAAAATTCAAGTTATATGCGTAATGCTACGGTCAATTGTATGAACAGGGGAGCTTGAGACAAATATGCGACCATGGTTTATTTTTATTTTGCGTCCAGATGACCGTTTTATTTAAGATAGTTCACTCTCTACTTACATGATCTATCGAACATTTTATGGCACTTTAATAAAATGCCGTATTCCTACGTTTGTGCGTGGCATTTGAGCTGCCCTTACCACAAATGCAAGTGTAACGAAACCATCTAGATGATGTAAAATAACCATTCTGTACAAGTGAAAGGGATGGGAAACCATCTAGAGGTTCCAAAAATTGTGTGCTCATTTCCCTTTGTTTTCTAAGTGGCCTTGTGCCTTCTAGAAGGAGGTGATCAGTGAGTGCCGATGTGATGTGCACGACGCTTTGCTGCGAAGTTTGCTGAACAGCGAAGTTTGGAAGGTTTCGAGGGTAAAGTGCTGGTGGTGGCCAATTGGGCCGGCCATCATGTTTCTTTCGGTCATCATGTTTGTTTCAGTCAAGCAAAAAAGTACACACTTGTAAGATTAAAATTGCACTTGTTAATATTGTGT
The DNA here is from genome assembly GCA_005191435.1 of Raddia distichophylla. Classification (NCBI taxonomy): domain Eukaryota; kingdom Viridiplantae; phylum Streptophyta; class Magnoliopsida; order Poales; family Poaceae; genus Raddia; species Raddia distichophylla. The sequence continues at coordinate 1,752,672 of SPJY01024290.1, forward strand.
AACTTTAATATAATTATTGTGCAATTTTATCAAAAAATCAGCGGCAACCAACATTTTTTGATCCACTATGTGAATCTCAAAGCACGTTTTATACATAATTCAATCTTTATTTTTGTATATGACACATTTGCCTCATCTTCTACCTCCCATTTTCTTTTTCTTCCTCCCCTACTCATTTGGGCGTCGTTGCAACTCCCATCTCTCTCCATCCAAAGTAGTGGTGACCGGCGAGGCACGCTTGCGGAACGGTGTGGTGGGCCGGTTCTTCTCCTCCCCTCTCTCTTCCCTCCTGAGACGCGGTGGGGTACACTAGCGGCGTTGCAACGCGGTGTGCTAGGGCGGCATCGGAGAAACGAGCGGGTTGGGGCAGCATACAACAAGCTCAAACTGCGCGTCGAGCTCCAAATCTGATGGGGTGTGGCATTGTGGTGGCTCAGCGAGCAGAGGTGGGTCCACATGGGAGTATAGGGCATGGTCACGTGGCAAGTAGATGCGGTGACACGGCCGACGGGCGGAGCTAAAGCACGACGAGCACATGACAAGGTGGGGCGCCGGTGATGCGATGCGCCCCAACACCAGCTCCACGGCCAATAGCTATCGTCACCATGAACGGCATTACCCGGGGCCCTTTGGTTGCATACTGTACCTAGAGGCAGTGTTGTTGTTCTAGATGCCGACGTCAACTAGCCCTCTCCTCCCTCTCTCTCACGCCCCTCGTTGTGATGAAGTACATCGCTAAACTCCATTAGGGAGGAGGGAGAGGAAGAAGAGGATAATGTCAATTTGTTGTAAATAGATTAGGAGGGCAAGAGTGAAATGGTTCGGTGTGAGAAAAATTTGCCACCTAGTGTCTATAATGGCATAAATAAAAAAAATGGTGGTTTTATAATGGCAAATATGCAGAAAATAAATTTGAAGTGGCATTTATCAGATATGGACACTCTCTGGAGGCATCTATTCTACAACCCCAATGCTATTTGACTTTTTTTTAAGAGCATGTGAGAGTCATATTCATTAATTAACAGAAGGTGGGAACAACAACAGCAACACTAAGGCGCCCAAGGGATGCTAGGTGGCTGACCGGGATGCAACCCGGCTGCCACCAGATAGGAACTCCTAGCCCGACATGCTAATTCTGGCCAAACACTGGTTATGTATATCACACAAAAATCCAGCAACATCAGCCGACCCACGAGAGGTGTGCTAAAAATTCCTAAGATTACATTTCAACCACAAATGCCAAATAGTGTAGGTGATAATCATTTCGTCTGCTCTCTGCGTCACTAATTTTGAGTGTTTTTTGAGGTAGCCTCCAGAGTCGGATCTATTTGTTTGACTTGTGTTTTAGAGCTATTGGACAAGTCTTTGAGGTAAAAAAACTAAATAGTTTTTTTTAAGTGAAGATAAATAAATAGATAAATAAGTTAGATAAGTCAAATGAGGTAGGAACAAGAGGGTCTTATTAGTTTATCTCATTTTTTTAATACTCAACATTCTAGATGATTTATCTAGCTGCATACCATATACGCATGGCCCTGATAAGTTAGAAAATGTTGTTGCTTGATTCAGACGGCGACCCTTGCCGACACCGCAAATGTACGTAGGAGAGCAGATGACTTGAAGGAAAACGGAGAATACTTCGAGAGGAGGGTACTGACGTCCTTAAGGGTGTCTTCATTTTTATAACATTTTGATCACAGCATTTTTTATTTAGTTTAAAGTTGAACTAGATAAACAGCATTGAGATAATGCGATTAAAGAGATACAGTACTACATTAAAGATGGCCGCTTGAGCTTCGAGCGCAAAACGGTAAATGTTGGGAGGAGCTTCTGCGTGGCTGAGCGAGACGCGACGCGACGGGGGGACATGCTGAGTCAGCAGCACGTACGCGTACGCTGCAACCAAGCCGTCCGTTGCACATCTCTGGCTGAACCGTCCCCTACCAACGTTTCGCCTCTGTTCCTGTTTTATCAAACGGTTTTACTTATTTGTGGGCGCCTGCGTTTCGTCGTTCGCGCAGGCGTCCGCCCGCCGACGCCGCTACTGCGCCGTCCCTGCTACGCAAGCGATTTTTCGCCGTCCCTGCTACGCAAGTCTTGCTCATCAGTTCATGACCGCATGCGAGTCGCCGCCGCCGGAACGCGCTGCTGTTGTTGCCGTCGTTCCTTTGTATCTGGCCGCTTGCATCAGGTAGCTATGGCCGCCCTTCCATTGCTAGCAACGTAGCTAGCTATCTATCTTGGCTAGCTAGTCGGCCGTCGTCTAGCACACATCGTGCTGCACCTCGTCGATGCAATCGCATATTGCTTGCTAGCCGCAGCTTTGTACTGCAGCACTGGTAGCCGGCCGCCACTACCTGCACGCCAGCGCGCGGAAGCTGGCCAGGAAGGTGAGGTACTCCTGCTCGGCGCGCCGCCACGGGTTGAAGAACTCGCTGTCCGTCCCGTTCGTGCGCCGCCGACGCCGCTGCACCGCTGACGCCGCCGCTGCTGCGTGCTCGCCGCCGACGCCGCTGCACCGCCGACGATCTACTCTTCTCTACCTCTCTAATTTGCTCGATTTGTAGCTTACGGAGTTTTTTTTTTATTTTTTTTATACTGTTTTTTCAGTACTTATGTGCGGTGAAATTTATATACAATCGTAGTGAAATTTCTTTGTAATCGTACTGAAAAAGGGGGCGCCTGCACGAAACGCAAAATGCAGACGCCTGCATTGTAGTCGGTCCCTTTATCAAACAGTGAAAAGCCGAAAATACCTTTCTTAGGATATGGCATTTTTTTTCAAATGTTTCTTAGGCTAGTCCTCTAGATCTAAAAATATGATGTTTTAGGCCTGTTATAAGTCAAAGTTTTTAAGCGTGGTGGATGAAAATATTTTAAACTATTTAATTAGACACATGAAAATAATGTGTTTATATTCGTCTTAAAAAGTACTTCCGCAGTATCATAATTTTTAGCTTTTGTAAATAAATATCATAGTTAATTCTAAATTTGTTTATTCGCTATCACAGCTTGCACGTTCATTTTTCAAACACAATTAACTCCTTTTCTATGTTAAGTTTCAAATTTGGAAGCTTTTACCTAAAAATACTTTCCTTTCTGAAACATACGACACTTGGTTACCGAACTTTCGAGCTTAATTTCCGACAGAGAGAGTCAGCTTTCAAGTTTCAGTGAGTAACAAAGAATTGGAGATACGCATTCAATCGAGTTGCGTAACGCAACCCCAAGCCTGAGGAAAGTTCCAAGTGAAATTCATATAAAAACTCGAGCCAATAAAGCAAATCGTTATCTTTATTCCGTGCACGACTTGTAACCCCGCTTTACCGTGAGACCACGCTCCACTTTAGCTGTCTATAAAAGATGTTGGCTCATTCTTTTGCTGATATGGATGAGAGAGAAAAGATGAGAGAAGGAAGCCGGCGTTTGGGCGAGGCGGCAACGCTTAGCGTTTCTGATTTTAAGCACTCAGCTCGTTTTAAATTTTTTTACTATATCTTTTGATTAGTATCTTCGATTACCAAACCGATTTTCAAAAATGAGTTTCTGATATTTTTTTTCGAACAAAATTAGACCATACTTGCCATATAAATTTTAAAATTTTAAAATTTCATTTTTGATTGTTTGATTATCTATCATTTGTTTTTGTTTTTTATTTTTGTTTAAAATTTATAGCCCCTCGATCATCATAGCTTTAGAACTCTGTGCAAACAGTAGAGCTGGCCTCCCAATTTGGGCCCAGTTGGTTGGTTCGATTACTATGCCAACCGGTCCAATCGGGCCAACGGGAAGTGATATCGGCTCAGGTTCAGTTCGCACAGTGAACCGAACCGAACCAGGCCGATCTGGTTTTTTAATAGCCGATTTATTTTTGTCGGTGTAATAAATACCAGGGTATGGAGAGCCTTGGGGGAAACCTCGAGGGAAAGGCGAGGGCCCCACACGTCAGGCGGGCGACCAGACCCCAGCGTGCGGGCGAGCCCCTCAGAAGACCAGGCGAGGGCCCCACACGTCAGGCGGGCGATCAGACCCCAGCGTGTGGGCGAGCCCCTCAGAGGGCAAGACGAGGGCCCCACGTGTCAGGCGGACATGTGGGCGAGCCCCTCGGCGCGCGTAAGGCCCCCCACTGCCCGACGGGGCCCGTGTGGCAGGGAGCGATCCGGAAGGAGTCTTCCGGCCGAAGGCTTCCCCTGCTGCGAAGGACAGGCGCATTCAATGCGACGTTATGCACGGATAGACAGAAGAGATGATTGCCTCCACAGTGACCCCTGCGGCTCTGTTCAACTGTCACTGTGGCACCGCGGAATTGACCGGCGGAGAGAGAGTGCCATCATCGGCCTGACCGCCCGCGTCAGAAGGAGTAAGCTGGGTCCCACCCGCAGTCTCACCGGTGTGTCTGCGCGGATCAGAGTCCACTTGCGGAGCACGTGAGGGCGGCGCCATGCGGTACAGAAGCAGCACGTTTTCGTCTCTCCTATCCCATCCTTTTTGTCTTATCACTGTACTGAGAGTACTGTACTGCCTACCCCCTCGGCTTTCTCCACCTGTTCAAGGTTTGTATAAAAGGGCGGAGAGAGAAGGGAGAGGGAGGGAGGAGAAAAAACTTCTTGTAATCACATTTCCACACAATCAACACAGAAACGAGCTAAGGCTCGGCAGGAGTAGGACTATTACCCGCAAGGGGGTCCGAACCTGGGTAAACCCTGAGCGTCGCTCCTCGCTGTGTCCCACGCTCAAATCGAACCGAGCTCGGCTGATCGGCTAGCTACACCAAAAATCTGACCGGGGTGTGATCCGCAGTGGTTGAGCGGTGAGCACGCCGTCAATTTTATTTACAAATATATATAAAAATTAAGAAAAACCATTATATTTCACAAATATAAATTATAAATTAAATAAATATATTATTTATCGTAAGAAAATATATATAGAAATACATATATTGAATTAAAGTAAATTAATATAATACAGTAGCGAACAAAATCGGGCCGCTACAATGCGAACCGAACTGGGCTGACTCGACGGGCCGAGGTGCCGGCCCAGGTTCGGTTCGGTTCAGCCAGACCAGCTCATTTGGCCACCTCTAGCAGACAGCTATAGAAATAACCCATTGTATACATTGTCTATAGAGTTGTGTCTAGATGATATGACAATGTTTTAAAAACAGCAGTTGTCTCTAGCATTGTAATCTTCGGTCCTTGGACCCGTTGTCATCGTGGGGGAGTAAAAGACGCGATCCGAGAAAAGTTGGGAGATAACCCGTTATCATTTCTCCCCCACGATAACCCCAAGCCACACTCAAAAGGCTCGGAGAAAAGTTGCCCAACCAAGTCATCATCGGTGTCTCCGGTGTCAAGGCGAGGCCAAGCCTGGCTCTTTAATGCATTTCATTCTCTATATTTATTTGTTTCCTATGTTCTCATTCTTTCCGGAAAAGTCTCTGTACTAAAAAAGATATAGAGATTGCACGTGGTCTCTATATAGAGAGAATCAGATAAACCCTATTGAATCATTATAGACTGAATAAACTCCTTTTGTATGTCATGTCTGAAATTTGAAACTCACTAAAATGCATCTGACCTTCGGAAGCCTTTTAACAAACCACCCCCCCACCCCAACCCCAACCCAAAAAAAAAAAGCTTTCCAAGACATGCGAGGCTTTTTATCCAAGCTTCTATTTTAAATTTCCAGCAGAGTTTCAACTTTCATTGAGTAACAGAACATGAGGGACGCGTTCAAATGAGTTTCGTAATGAAACCCCAAGCTTGAGGAGAGTTTGAAGTGAATTTCATATAAAAACTCGAGCCATTGAAGCAAATCGTTATCTTCATTCCGTGCACAACTTGTAACTGCGTTTTCTGCCAGAGGAAATCAGGATTTTATCCTCCCTTTACTGTGACAACAAATGTTACTAGTAGCTCTGTACTCAATCATGTAGTGATCACTTCAGCACATCACAAATTTCGCAACCCCCCCCCCCCCCCCCCAAAAAAAAAAATCGCCGCTAGTTTTACTTTTACCCTCTCGTATCCACCCTCCCAGTTTTACTTTTCCCTATCGTTTCCACCCTCCCAAGCCCCAACCTTTTCTCTTTTGCACAACGGTACGTAATAAGTAAATAAATTGATGCATACACATAACATTTTCTTTTCCCCATACAGCAGCTGGTCTGGTGCCTCCTTTGAACGCCCAGCTCTGCCCCCCAAAAAATTATCCCATTCTTCCCCCGTGGGTTGCGTATTATCTCGTGACTCGTGTGCCTTCGTCGATCACTGACGAGGCATCTTCCTTTGGAGCTTGGTGTTAGTGTTAGATAGACCATCTCCCTCCATGGTTAGGATTAAGATCGTGGGGGAGTAAAAGACGCGATCCGAGAGAACTCCCTTGTCATCTTGACCGAATTAAGCTGTCAAACCAAGATCCCAAGTGTTAAGCTCGGGTCATGAACTCATGATATGCAGCCTGACGGCAAGAAATGGAGGGAAGCTTTGGAAAGGGTCAGTGTGTTGTTAGAGATCACCCAGCCGTGCCTGGGGTGATCTTATTGAGTTAGTACCTGGATCAGCCTCTCGTTGCGGAAGCTCGCGTTCCTGTGCTTCAGCTCTCCGCGGTGAGTCGTGAATTCTTCCAGTATCTCAGAAGCGTATTCAGGGTCGGCATCGCTGCAGCGTGACACAGATTCGTCGTCGTCGTCCTGCTTAAAGAGACGACGATGAAATGATTCAGGCCGTCTTGGACAACAGAAATGTAAGATCTAAGGCTTTGTTGTTCAATAGATACCGATTATGTAGCTACATTAACCAGGATTACTCAATTGGATTCTAAGATAGATAAAACGAAAGTGTCCGGTATGAAGCATGCTCCAGGTGATAACTGCAGTCTGGAGTAGTGCAAAAGAGTTGTATAGGCCTTGTTGCATTGTTCATCCGAAGGATATATGATATGTTGCATTGTTCACAGATAAATGTATTCATGAAAAGGAGTGATAGCCACTTAGCCAGGGATCAAGTGGCCTGTATGGCGTGTGCTCCAGGAGAATGAATTGCAGTAAATATAACAGAGAGAGAAGGATTCGTACCGATGATGGATCACGGCGCACACCCTCAAGTTCTTCGTACTCAGCGGCATCCAATTCCCACAGATGGCGTGCATCAAAAAACTTAGGGAGGACATGCTGCCTAATGGCAATGAGACAGAAGAACAAAAGCGGGAAAAGGATTCCTGCTACTGGTATCCATGTCATCCCGAAGACGATCAAAAGATAAATCAGCTGGAACAGCGTGAAGGCAGATATCCGGCTGAAAGGCACCGACTCCAAGAAGGACGCATGGGCACCTTCAAGAACCCTGCCCAAAACATAACAGATAAATAAATACGGCAAGTTCTGGTTTCCTGAATGAAAACAAGGCTTATGCGGAAATAAAACACATGCAACCTGCTTATCAAGAAATGAATATGTAGACACAGGATGCAGCTCATAGAGGCTTACTTGTAGCGACGTTGAGGTACGATGAACAGAAGTTGTATCCTCTCCCAGAACTGGTTCCCGGGAAGGCTGTCGATGGACATATAAGCAAAGTAACCCCAAAGGACTGATGTTGGTATCTTCTGGATAATTGGCATCACTCCAACACAACCAGCAACCAACAGGGACTGCACCAGATTGCTTACTCTCTGCTCATTCACCCGGACAGGCAAGTAAGCTTCTAGATGCTTTTCAGGATCAAATACTTCAGACACCCTTTCTGCTCCATTCCCCTCTGGAATAACCGCATCCTTCAAGTCCTTCAGTTCTTTGTGAACGGAATCAGCCTGCAGGATGTTGCAGAGATATTTTTAGTTTTTTACTGCATAGAGCAAGGCTACGCAATATTGCTTTACATACAGAAAAATATACTGTCATATTATATAACAACTTCATAAAGGGTTGAGAAATTATTAAGTGGGATATTTTTTTCTGGCGTATGCTTCATATTAGTAATTGGTGAATACATTACAAGATTGACAAGAAAGGTGAAGCTCTTTTCCAAAAAAGAGTGGAAAAGAGGCATGCAGAATAGCAGCAGTATGAAGCATTCCCAGTTGGTTGTGTAATGACGAAAGCATAGGGTAATTACTCAGCACTCACACTGTTTTTGTCATTCATTTTCATGAAGACGTCTTGCATCTTGCCATAAACTTCAGAACTACTAGCATTGTTCTTCATACCCTCTTTGGCAGTTCGGACCATCTTTTTGCGAAGCAACTATTTGAATGGAAAGCAACAGTTGAGAAAAATCAAACTGAACAAGAAAATGATGGAAGTGCACATGAGAAAATCACTAACCTGCCTCTTGAGGACAGCAAGGCTTCTTGTGTGCATGGGGGACTGGGGAAGTACTCCATTAGATGGAGGAATGCCAAGAAGACCACAAATCAAGACCTACATGTAATTTATATACTATGAGAAAAAGAGGAAATGTTGTAGTAAATTTCTCTCCATCTTATACACATTTTTAACAGCCATATTCCACCTATTGTCAAATTTGTTAGTCTTTTCTCTATTTCCCACAGGAAGAAAGAAATTTGCAGATAAGCCTTAAAATTATAATAGGGCTGGCATCCTTAATCTTACATAAAAAACTTATGTTACAAAGGCAAGACACATCAACACAACGTACCGTAAAGCTCAGGACCAGAATGTCATAATGGTAGGCTGATGGGTTTTTCAAATTAAACTCCTTCTGCTGGGCCATTTGTGAAGCTACACTATGGTCAAAGAAGTAGAGGCCTGCAACCATCGCAGCAGGTATAATAGCCAGGAATATGTATGCTGGAGGAACAGAAAATAAATCCTGCAAGTTCATCAATGAAAAGTGTATTAAAATTCTGAGATCACATGTCTACAATTATAACCCGTAATCAAAATAAATTGCCAACCCTTGCTACTGTCCAATGCTGCAATGACATGGGTTCCCACGGAAGCGGGGTGAAGAGTCTCCTAGGAACCCCTGAGGGGATGTTGCTTGGCAATGAATATGACAATGCTGTCCACAGTACAACCATGATAGGAACACCATAGTCAGCAATTAAGCTCCTTTGCCACCCTGCAGGTAATTAGCTGGAGCATTAGAAGTTAGTATAAGGGACTATTGTGAGATCAAAAGTATGTAGGTAAACATCACAAACCAGCGCCGAACAGTGATGACCTTGCACTCCGGCTCACTATTGCAGTATAGAGCAGGCCCATGGAGAAGATAACTCCTAGCAGACCGTTAACATATACCCATTGGAACTGGTATATTGGTAGGCTGGGGTCTTTACCCTCAGGCACTCTGAATTCACTCAGCATTCCCTGCAGAACACAGGCCATGCAATGAGTAACTAGTAGTAGCAGCTAAGTTTTTTTATCAAACTATCTACTAAGAACACAGCTTAGGTTCAACAGATAGAAAATTGTATACCTTTATAGCTTCTTGCATGAACAGAATTGTAATCAACATTCCAAATAATTCTCCTGCAAACCTTGTAAACTTATTTATAATGACCGCAACATTAAACATCGCCATGAGGAACAGCATGACAGCAGTCCAGATGCATACCCTGCCAATTAGAGAAAAAAAGGTAACATTTAGTGTAAATGAAAGTAAGATAAGAACAGGATTTATTCAAATTATCATCTTTTACCATCCAGCCCATGGCAGAAACAATCGTTCTCCAAGACTCGGCTGATTTTTGGCAAAGCTATAGAGATAAGTGTACATGATGATAGTTGGTTCTGCAACTCCCACAATCAGCAGCGGCTGTCCGCCCAGTATGGAATGTATAAGACCACATATAGCAGTAGACGCTAAGGTCTCAACTGTGGTCAGTGCACCACCTGAACGACAAGTTTATTGTCAGCAACTGTTCCTAAGAAGGTAAAAATGAAACAACACCTAAGAAAAAGAACCAAAAACTACCTTTGTTATTCTGTCCTATAACGTGAAAGTCTTTTTTCAACTAACTATAACGTGAGGTCTAAGAAGTAAGAAATAGAACAAGTGATCATTATCATTTTATTTATTCCCATAATTGAAAAAATAATACACGGGTAAAATGGATAATGTATTTTCATTTCTTTCAGGAAGCATGGAAATATAAAAGGATAGGATGTAGCACATCATGACAGGTAAAATTGTACTGGTCCTAACACTGCGAGAAACACAGCCAACCTGTATCTTTACTCAGTTGCTCCCCAAAGGCAATAACAGGAAGTGCCGAGGCAAAGAAGATGTACAGAGTAGGTGCCAGTATCCTGACAATGGGTTGCATGTAAGCATAACACAGTCAACACGACTTGAAAAATTTTAAAAGAAATGCGAGTCAGATGACTATTGATGAGGCCAGTCTTCTGACCTGAACCCAGAGTGGAACCCATCGTGCCAATCTTGTCTATAGCAAGCTAATCTTCCTCTGAAATCATCACCCACGCCCTTAAATGGGGCTTTCTTAGGTTCTGTCATCTGAAAAAAGGAGTTAAACTCAGATCTCGAGCTTGAAAAGATCTGTATGGAGTTTACAAACACGCACATCAGCACATGAGACATATACGTTTACTAACAAGAAGTACATGGTATTTTGACTGGAAAAAAATGCTGGGAGAGTTCCATAAGCAAACATACTTTGCATGAAGACAATGGACTGGGTTGCACTACCACACAAAATGCTGCTTCGAAAATCTAGAGTACTTTCGTTCAAAAAAAAAATTTAGACTACGGCTCTGCAAGTGTAAGACGTAACTAGCACATGACTCAGATGCTAGAAGGAATAGGGAGGTTGGTCCGATTGGTGTGTTCCTGTTTGTTATGCTATATATAGCATATGGTTAGCTCCATTTTCTCTTTTTAACCTGATGCTATCTACCTTACGTTTGCAAGCATGGTATCAGCACGTTTCTCATGCAAATGTCTACACTTAGGAAGACCGAAAATGGTTTCAGGTAGACGAAACAGGGGGCAGGGAATTTTCTTGGAGAAATTTCGCAGTATCCACTCATATCGGTCCAGGGCGGTACGATAAATTACCTCCCAATTTTTTTTGACTAACATATAAAAAAGAAGCCATCACTTCCCTCTTTCAAAAACATATTGTAGCTATGTGGGTAGTGCACAGTGGAGCAAACATGAGGTGCATGTTTTGACTGTTGGGTTTGCTATTTTTTCTTTTTTTTTGTTTAAAATTCAAAAGCTATGTTATTCTTTCAACGAAATTTCATGAAATTCGATAATTTTATCTTGGACCGAAATTTAAATCCCAGCCATTGCCAGAAACAGTTTAGCATGCTAAGTTTGGTAAATGCACTGAACTTATCAACTGATTGATAAGGGGAAGAACCCAACAAGGGATTAGGGAGGGGCCATGGAAAATTGGTAAATGAACCCTACATGAGTGAGTTAATTAAGATTTCATCTCATCTTGGGCTAGATGTGTTCTGCTTAACATAACCAATCAAAGGTGCCACCCACTTCCACTGTGTATAAGATTTGTATGGAGTTTATCCGATTTCCATTGTATATAAATTCAGCAAGGATTTATAAATTTGCAGCTACTTGACATGTTCTCTCTCTTCCAGGTCCGTCGCAAGGGAAGTAAAAGCCAAGATTTGCTTTATCAAGTATCAAATGGGAGCTGATGTAATAATACGTAAAATCATCGTGAAAAAAAAGGTAATACAATTTTGCAGGCGCTGCATACAAACATTAATTGATGCTGTTTTGGGAGCACATTAAGCGGACACTGAGGGAAAAAAATATAGATATCATCTAAGAAAGAAATCAATCTATGTATCCAGAAAAATTCCTACGGGCTCGATCTCGCTGCCACATTTCCTTGAACGCATTGAATTCACTAAACAAATCAAGATGAGCCCAAAAAAAAAACAACGAATCATTTCCCAGCATTGTCTCGTATCAGTATCGTTTCTCCCCCCAAAACGCACCGAAGAATTGATTAAACTCGGCATCCGGACGATCGAGCGAGGCGAAACCGAGCAATGGCGCGCACGAACACCAAGGGCCACAGAACCACGAACCATAAGGCTTAGCAAATCTCGAGGCGTACGTACCACCAGCCGAGGCGGAGGAGGGGGAGATGGAGGAAGGGGCCGGGGCAGCGCGGTGGCACGACGGGGACGGCGACTCCACCGCGGCGACGCGGGGGCGCGGATCCGGCGGAGGGGCGAGGAGGAGGGTGGCGGCGACGCGGACGGCGCTCTCCTTCCTGCCCCTCCTGCATTAGCGGCGCGTATTTATAGGCGGGCACGGGCGAGGGGGCCGAAATGGGTGCGGTGGTGTTGGGATGTGGGGCCCATGTGTCAGCTTGCGTGGGCAGCACACGTGGCAGGATCAGACTGGCCCTCCTTAAGACAGACGAGTCTTCGGTTTCTTGCCGGCTTCAGCCCTCGAGAGTCTCAGAAGATCAAACAAACATCTAGCTTATTTAATGGGTATGACTACTGTTTGGACGTCGGACGCTGCAGCCTAAGGCCCATCTAAGACGCGCAGCAACTCTTTGCAAGTTTGCATGTTACAGCGCACATGCATACTACAGTACACATGCACAGAGGTTTGCATGCGCTGACGTAAGCATGACGTCAGCAAAGATTTCATTTTCGTTTTTTTTAAACGGCAATAACTTTTGACTGGGAGCTCTAATCCACAAACCGTTTCCACTAACATGTTTCTGTCATTTTTACGAACAAAACAAGACCCATGTTACTATATAAAAATTTCTTGAAACAATTTACCTATACTATGGAACAATTAGTTTGGCCTATTGAAACAATACGTTTGGTCTGATAAAACAACTTGATATTTGCCCCTGCTGGAACAATAGGCTACCCCATTTGAAACAATATGCCTGATTTGATGGAACAACTTATACCTATTGAAACAATGTATTTGGCTTGTTGAACAATAGGCTAAACCCTCTCAATTAAAATACAATATGTCTATTATGATGGAACAACTTGTATACCTATTTGGAACAATGTATTTTGTCTGCTAGAACAATAGGCTAATCCAGTTGAAACAAAAAATATCTAGTATGGTGAACTGCTGGAACAATTTTATTTGCTTGTTGGTTATCTGGTGGAACAAATTATTTTTTGCTTTGTGCTTCTAGAACAATTATAGTTGTCTTGTGGAACAATTATATATTACTGTAAAACAATTATATTTGCTTATGGAAACAACTGTATTTGCATGTGGGAGTAATTGTATTTGTCTTTGGAAACAATTATATTGTCTTTGGAAACACTTATATTTGCCTTGTGGAGCAATTAAATTTGTCTGTGGGAACAATTATATTTGCCTGTGGAAACAACTATATTTGCCTTTGGAAACAACTATATTTGCCTATGGAACAATTATATTTGTCTTTGGAAGCAACTATATTTATTTTTGGGAACAACTATATTTGTCTTTGGGAACAATTATATTTGCATGTGGGAACAGTTATATTTGCCTTTAAAAACAACTATATTTGCTTTTGGGAACAACTGTATTTGCCTCATGGAACAATTATGTTGCATGTGGGAACAAATTATATTTGCCTTTGGAACAATTATATTTGTTTTTGGGAACAATTATATTTGCCTCGTGGAACAAATATATTTGCCTCAAATTGTATTTGTCATTTGGAACAATTATATTTGTCTTTGGGAACAATTATATTTGCCTCTGGGAACAATTATGTTTGTCTATGAGAACAATTGTATTTACCTGTAGGAACAAATTGTATTTGCTTTTGAAACAATTATATTTGCCTTTGAGAACAATTATATTTGCCTCTTGGAACAATTATATTTGCCTATGGAAACAATTGTATTTGCCTGCGGGAACAAAAGAATTTGCCTTTAGGAACAATTATATTTGCCTCGTGGAACAATTATATCTGCCTGTGGGAACAATTATACTTGCCTTTGGGAATAATTATATTTGTCTGATGGAACAAATATATTTGCCTGTGGGAACAATTATATTTGCCTCTTGGAACAATTATATTTGTCTATGAGAACAATTGTATTTGCCTGTAGGAACAAATTGTATTTGCTTTTGGAACAATTATATTTGCCTTTGGAAACAATTATATTTGCCTCTTGGAACAATTATATTAGTCTATGGGAATAGTTGTATTTGCCTGCGGGAACAAAAGTATCTGCCTTTAGGGACAATTATATCTGCCTGTGGGAACAATTATATTTGCCTTTGGAAACAATTATGTTTGCCTCATGGAACAAATATATTTGCCTGTAGGAACAATTATATTTGTTTTTGGGAGCAATTATATTTGCCTCGTGGAACAATTATACCATTGAAACAATGTATCTTGGGCTGGTGTAACAATGAGTCTAGCTTGCCGGATCAATCTATCTTGTCTACTGGAACAATTTTAACAAAATAAAAGTTGAAAATAAAAAATAGAAAAAGAGAAAGGTATTTAAAATGGGTATGTTAGAAATTTAGATGAATTATAAAATTTGTATTACACAATTTGGACTTCAAATGAAAAGGATATAAAATTGAGAAACCAAAAAAAAAGGCTTTATCAAATGTACAATCAGGTGTTGCTAGCTGCTCTCGGCGTGTACTCGTACGTTCCGGCTAGCTAGCAACGGCAGAGACGTGCACGTAGCCATCGCTGGGCCAAGCGCGCGCAGCACTGGTGGGTTGGGCCAGGCCGGGCGGCGTCCGTTGCGTCGGACGCCCGCAACGAAGCAATTTCGATAAAATAAATAATAAGTTAAAATCATGTGCGTTGTGTTTGGGTTAGGTCTTTTCGGAAGGACTCTATGGATAGAGTGAATGGATTAGAACAAATGAATAGAGTGCAATGTGAGTTTAAAAATAGTAAGGGTTTTTGGGAAAATAAAAATTATGCGACGTTGAAAACTCATATTGCTTGTATTTAAAACTTCACCAACTAGGGCATCAGTTTGTATTTAAAACTTCATCAACTATGAAATCACAAACTTATATATGTTGTTTGTTTGAATTACGTTACAGCACATATGAATTCGGTTAGTATTTTTAAAAGAAAAATAAAATAAGTAGATAACTTAAATAAGATAAGCTAGTAAGAAGCGGCCCCAAGTTCAAGGGGGTCAATTACTCGAGTAGGCTGGCATCTTTTTAAAGGAGCCTTGCTTTTTTGCAACACATTTTATTTGTAATCTTTCTGACTCGCACATCATTGCCTGCCTTTTACGCTAGTTAACTTGGAGAGTTATAAGAAATGGCGGTGGCTTCGTTCTGAAAAACTATTGTTTAGTTTTGAAAAATTGTTCCGACAGTTTGAACAAATGGCTTGGTTCGAGAAATTAAAACATCTCGCTTTGAGGATTGTGGTGCTTCGGTTGTAAAGCCCGATATCCAGGTTTAAATCTCCATAAAAATAAAAAAGAAATAGTTTGATATATGTCGCTATAAAATTATGAAATCAGGTATTTGTTACTCTATGCATCGGTGACACTCCATGTAGGTCAAAAATCCACATATCATTTAGACATAAAACGATAGAGCTGTAAGAAACTTTTGGCCCCATGCCATCGGTGCAAATTATTAATTAGAGAAAACACTATCGGTTTTTAGCTAATTGGAAAAATACAACTACTTTATTGGATCCTTGGTCAAAATGCCACCAAATCCATCTTCATGTTCTCTCTCTGTTAGTTTCGATTCATTTTCTCATTGAAATGACTTTAGTGCACTTGTGTGCCTTACCTCCTTACCTTATGTGGATTAAACCGTGCATTCTTATTAGTGACAATCTACCGTAGACGTGAACGCGCAGTGGTGAGACCCATGATCCCACCTCCCGGCCCCTCTCTCGCGTGAATCGGGATCCTCTGCCGTAGCAAAGTCTAACAGCACCATGCCTTTTGACTTGCTTGCTGCACGCACACGCTCGCAGGCCCATGCAAGGCCTTGCTCTTGTACAGCCCAGAATTAATCCTAGTCACTTAAACCTACTTTATCTAGCTTACTTTTATTTTCATACTTCTCTCAGGCACTGAAACCTACTTGACCTCCATGAATATCCAAAAACTCCAAGCACCATTTGCGCTAGTAAAATACATGCCTATTCTAGTGATCCAACTAGGTGTATTACTCATGTTGCAAAAATATGGTGTAATATTATTTTAAATTCCAATCTTATGGCATGACATAGAAAGATCAAAAAAGTTCATAAAAAAAAATCGATAAGTTGGACCAACTTGTTTAATGGTTTGCGTGAAGTAGATCAATATCAACCAAACAAAGTTTGTATAAAAGGGATCAATATACACCTGAGTGGGCCACGGGATTAATTCTGGGCTGTACAAGAGCAAGGCCTTCCATGGGCCTGCAAGCGTGCACGTGGGGAAGCAAGTCAAAAGGCATGGTGGTGCCGTTAGATTGCTATGGTAGATAATCCCGATTCCGCATGTTGTTCTCTCTTTGATATACTACCTCCGGTCACAAAAAGAAGTCACCGTTAACTTTTGGACACGCCTTTGACCATTCGTATTATTAAAAAATTTAGTTCAAGTATGTAAAAATATAAGTAATACTTAAAATACATTTAATAATAAACCAAATCATAACAAAATAAATAATATTGATATAACTTTTTTGAATAAGACGAATGGTCAAAGGTGTGTCCAAAAGTCAACGGTGACTTCTTTTTGTAACCGGAGGGAGTATTTTATATGCAAAACACAATGATATTTCAAAGGCACAGTTGAAAGCTCTTAAAATAGCGTTGAACAAAAAAAATGACAGTTCTCAAAGCCACCAAGTTCTACTTATTTGAGGCCCAAATGATACCTTGCCATGTACCTTGCTTGCTAATGATACATTCAGCAAAATCCACACAGAGGCAATATAGTCATTTCTATTAGAAAATGAAAGGAGACTAACTGGGATATAAGAGAGATATGGGTTTGATGGGATATTAACAAAGGATGTGACAAAAGTAGTGGCATTTAGCTAATTAGCTAAAAAGTAACGACATTTTCCTAAATTACAGTTGCACCAGTGGCATGGAGCCAAAAATCCTAATCTGTAAGGGTGTGCAACTTTAAGGTACCATTCTTTTCAGTTTAACGGCTTAATAGCGTAACAGCTTAACGACTTATCAATATTTTGAAAAGATATATGATTTAAGTTTTTTTAGTTCGTTTTTCGCTGTTTTGAGGGTGGGTCCTAATGTTTTAAAAAGAAATTCAAATGAAATGCATCTGAATCTCCAAACTACCTCGAGAAGGTCTCGAAGTTCAATTATTTCAGCCATTCAACTGTTCATCCGTTTAGATTAGCTCAAAAGAACATGACCTAAATTAACACATAGGAATCACCACAAATTAGAGGTCCGAATGTCTCATCCAACGGTCGATTGACGTCGACATGATAAGGTTTTTTTTTTAGAAAATTTTATAAATTTATGTGACAAAACAACCAGAGATGATAACAATGTAGTTTATTACACTACAACGGAAACTACATCACTGCCGGACCGAAACAGGGAAACAAGCTTCACTGCCAGTTTTGGCTCTGGCAATAAATAAACGGCAGTGATAAGAACTCATCGCTACCCGTTCGTAGATTGAACTGATAGTAATTACAAAATCAACAAATAGTACAAGCCCAACCACGGGCTTCGGTTGGTCGCCAAGTGGCTGGCCTCCCCGCCCGGCGCCATCACGGCCGTCCGATCGAGTGCACCGGTCAGATCTGACAGTCCGTTAGATTTTTAGGTATAAAATAATTTTTCCCCGCAAAAAACAACAGCTCGCATGGTTTGACGGGTTGGCTAGCTGAGCCGGAACTCGCGTACGAGCCCACGGTTTGAATCCCGCACAAGCGAGGCTGTTTGCATTTTTTCTCACATCCGCGGCTCCGCGCGCGTGTTTGCCCGCCTCACACGGACGCACGTTTCCCAGCACCGTCCCACCTGAGCCGCGCGGCGCACGTCCGCACGCGCCCTAGCCTTGGCGCGCTCGGGCGCGTCCACGCATCTAGTATCTTAAATATGCATTCATTAAATGCGATTCTGATCTGGCCGTCCGTATGGTCTTGGTATCAACCATGGTACATCTTGTAGTTATATAGACTACCTTTTATTCGGAATTTAATCACTTCTATCTTTTTATATTAAAGCTAATGTTGATTTTTTTTATCTAAACCATTACAATTCGAGACATTTGCAAACGAATTGACAACTTAATCGAGAATTCTCTAATGAAGAAGGCATGGACTGGATTAATATTTTTTCCATTGTGCCTTCAACACGTATCGTCTGTTTGTCTCATGGCTCTAAAGTGTTACGTTAGTGTAGAAAAATAGGACTCAAACTGTATCTTAACCTACAGCAGAGCATGCTCGGATTCAAGTTCGTAATCTCCTAATTTGACATAATACTAACAACCTTAGTGTAACACCCCAATTTGGGAAATTTTCAAATTTGAGCTAAATTCAAATTTTCATGTGAATTTTGATTCGAACCTGACTAGTGGGCCCCACCTAGACACACATACTCTCTCTCTCCCGTGCACTCTCTCTGTTCTCTCTCTCTCTCCCGCGCCTCAGACCATCGGGCAAACGCCGGGTCTGCTCGGCCATCCTTACGCACTGTAGCCACTCTGCATCTCTGTGCTGGACTCCATCATGCCCACGACGCGCGCGTGCGTACCTCACCGCGCCGCGCCATGCCCTGCTGCGGCCGCAAGCAACCCTGCCAGCGCCGAGCCGTCCCATCACTGCTCCGCCCCTCTCCATTGTGTCTCCGCATCAATCGCGAGCTCTCATGACCCCAATGCCTATAAAATCCCCTCTGCCCCGCCGATTTGAGCTTTCTGCCATTTTCCCCCAAATCCGATTCTCACCGGCGCACTTGGGAACTCGACGAGTCCGTAAGCCATCCGTCAATTCCTCTCGCCTAGAGCGTCTCGGAGTCCCTCTTGATCGTTCCCCTCTTCCAATTTCAGGTATTTCAGGCCCCCGCCGGCGAGCAATCCTGACGGTTCGGTGAGCACTTTTGCAATTCTTTCCGCCGAGAGCTTCACGGAACCCCTCTTGAATGTTCCCCTCAACCAATTTCAGGCAAGGTCGCCGGAGCTGCCATGCCGACGTGGCCCCGGCCTCAGCCGCCGCCGCGGGCTCCGCCGCCAACCACCTCCGTTCCTCCTCGCGTCCGACCCAGAGCTCTGTAAGCATTCCCTTGATCCCTGCTTGCTTCCCGTCCAAGTTGTCAACCTATAGGACCCTAGCAAGCGCTTGCGTCGCCAGCGAGCCCGTGATTCCGCCGCCGTCACCGCGCCGCCATGTCCGGCCACCATGGGCCTCGACGCGTCCGTCATTGAGACCCCTAGGGTCCGTGGGTGCCCGTGCATGCACGCACATGGCCGAAACGACCCCGTAGCGCCGCCGCGGTCGGAGCCGTCGCCGCCGGGCCACGTCGCCGAGCCAGAGGAAGGAGATAGCTGGGAGCCGTTGGATCTGGCGCCGAGATTCGTGCTTAGACCGAGCTTTGTGTCAATGACGCGTGGGCCCCGCCTGTCGAAAAACGTTTCGCGTGCTGGATTGGGCTAGAGCCACTGCCTTGTGGGCCGAGGCCCCATCGGTCACTTTAAGTGGTGGCGTCCGAGCCATTTTACGTTTTCGTCTCAGGCTGGCGCGTTTCCAAAATCCGCTTTCGACGTATCGCCGGCCGCTCGGGCGCGCGTGTGCGAAGCTGGGCCTTGGGCCGATTCCACCTTGTGGGCTGCTCGCAAGTTGGTTCGGCCCATGGGCATTTAACCATTTTTTCCGGCGAGTTTCGATTTTGATAATCACCGATATTAGCTTCTAATTTATATAATAGAAGATCCCAAAAATCCTGGAAAAATTTAGATAAATACTAGAGATCGATTCTGATTTTATAAAAATATGAAAAGCCATCACTGTATAGGAAAAATGTGCACTGTTAGTTAAAGATGGGATTTTCCCTTGTAGAATTGATTAAAGAAATACTATGGTAGTATTGAGAATGTTAATTTGTGAATTAGACCTCAGATACTCCGTAGAAATTTATTACTGGATGCCCAGGTGTCGTAACAAATTTAGGACATTTTTAAAAATTGCCTTTATTGCTCTAGGATATTCATAGGATTATTTAATGGCAAAGCCCAACCATTGAATAAGCTTTCCCTATTAAATTAATTAAGGAGCTGACCTAGAAAAATAGTATTAATGTTAAAACCTAGGGAATTTGTTGGGTAGTTCCAATTATTGAACTTGACACCAACTAACCTCTAGAAATATGGATGGATAAAGGCTTTAATATTTCTGGCATAGTTACTGTTGCACATTAATTTAAAATATAATCCTAAGGGTACTTATTAATAAACATTAACCAATCATCTAGCCTTTTTCCTTTTATAAATATATCCTTGAGATGCTCTTGGAAAATAAATTAATAATGAGCTGTAACCTATGATTACCCTTAAATTGAGACACTTAGCAAGTTTTCAACTCCGTTAACCATTACCTCGTACGTAGGTGGTATTCACGACACTCGTCAGATCATGCTGCCGAGAAACCCTAATCACCCTTTCATGACCATATCTTATCAAATCGTATTTTGGGGTTTAGTAGATTATGATATACCTCTCATACTATCTATTAATGCACTATGTCATGCATAGCATATCATACGATAAGTACATTCGTTAATCGAGTTTAGACCTCAATGACGGATCTAAGGCCTAGGTCGAACATGCATCATGTCTTCTACTGCATTAGTAAGTAATTATTGTTTTGTTGGTATGATTAGACGTAGGCGATCCCGAGGGAAGATTTGGGGACGCTGAGGAGGACCCTCAACCTGATCAAGGCGAGTTAACACTTACTCTTTAGATCTGATCTGCATTAGGGAGAGACGGCGACTCTCCTTAGTGCGGATTAACATCGCTAATATCATGTTCATTACCCAGTTTTTCTTAAACTATGTTGTTTACTTATTAAAGATGCTCGGTCGGTTGGGAAGGTCCAAGTGTTTGGTGTGGTATTCGATGACCGTGGAAGCAGCGTTTGGCAGAGTGTCGAAACTGCCTTAGGAATGGTTTTAGCGTTTGGCAGGGTGCCGAAGCCGCCGTAGGAATTCGTTTGGCAGAGTTCCGAAACTGCCCCATGTATTAGTGTTTGGCAGAGTTCCAAAACTGTCCTAGGTATTCGATTGGCAGAGTGCCGAAACTGCCCCAGGTATTCGTTTGGCAGAGTGCCGAAACTGCCCTAGGTATTCGTTTGGTAGAGTGCTGAAACTACCAGGAGTATTAAGGAAGCGTTTGGCAGAGTGCTGAAACTGCCCGGTGTAAGAAGTGGTATGGATTGGTTGGGAGCAACCAGGAGAAAGTTCCCCGGGAACTGATAAGTTGGTATGGTGACGGTGTAAGCTTGTTGGGTTTACGATCAATGGTTGGTCAATTTGTGTGTTGATT
>SPJY01024290.1:1774217-1797822 GCA_005191435.1 Raddia distichophylla
TGATAAGCTGGTATGGTGATGGTGTAAGCTGGTTGGGTCTACGACCAATGGTGGTCAATTTGTGTGTTGATTGTGTATAAGATGGTATGGATTGAGGTGATTATATAAGTTGGCTGGATTTAAGTTGAGGATTGGTTGGTTTGTGTGTTGATTGCCGTATATGGATGATTGTTGGCTTCGGGATGCATGGTTAAGATGGAAACCTCTGATTTACACATACAAGACTCGTATAACTTCGTATAATGTATGCTATACGAAGTTATTACGCCGCCAGCGCTGGCGCGCGCGTGAAGCGGGCCGTGGGCCGTATCATTCGTATAACTTAGTTGGCTTCAGGATGCATGATTAAGATGGAAACCTTTGATTTATACATACAGGACAAGTATTAGGTAATGCTAGTTTGGTTATTTCTAAAAGTCTTACAAACATGGCTTTACGCAAATAAAATAACCCTTTCCTCCAAATAAAGCCTTGTACACTAAATGCATTAAGGGAAGTGTTAACTAGCCAGCGTTTGGATGACGCTGACCTCGCCTAATTACCTTCTTTAGATGATGGCATCGAAGAAGACCCTTACGCGTGTCTCGAAGACGACGGACAGGATCGATGGACAGGACCATGGTGGACCCGAGGAGTCGTAGGGTTTGCTCCAGTCGCTAAGGGACCGTAGTCGATAGGATTTCTTTTGGGTAGGCATTTTGTTGTCCGCTGTACTCTGAATAATGTTCTGTAATATTAAGGCGTGTATGGGCCGCCTTACTAAATTCGCCTAAGGGCGTAAAAATGTTTGCAATAATCAGGGATTCATTTGTCGATGTATGACTGTATCGGCTATGTGGTCTTCCGCGCTAGCGTACTGATCCAGGGGCTAGTGCATGGGATCGTCGACCCTCAAGGTAAGTTAAAAAAGGGGGTGACACTTAGTACTAAGGCCCTGTTTGTTTGAGCTGCAGCTTCTCCAAAAGCTGTTTCTGGGAAAAGCCAGAAAAAACTAGCTTCTGTGAAAAGCTCATATCACAGTATAAATTGGGCTTTTGGTGGCTTTTGGCTTCTTTGATGGGGGTTCCAAAAGCTGGTTGTTTGTTTGAGCTTCTGGCTTCTGAGGCTAAAAGCTGGCTAGAAGCTGAAACAAACAGGGCATAGGTAACGTAGAACCAAAATCTAGTACTATTCCTTATCCAATGCTTATTCCTATCATCTATTTTTTTTTATTACCAATTTTTATATGCATATGTCAATTAAATCCATGAATAATATATTATATGTCTAATAGAGCTTATATTGTGCACGAATTCATTTCCATACATATGCAGTAAACTTTAGAATCACAATGATCGACGTTGTACTTATATTTTTTCTCTGATTTATGTGAAATTGTCTATGATAATAGATTTAATATGAGCAATTATAATCTAGCTCCATCATAATATATGGTGAAAATGTTTTTAGGCCTTGCTTGTTTCAGCTTAAATTAAATGAAAATTTGTTTTTTTTAAGCCAAAAGAGGTAATATTTTGTGGTCATTTTTATGGGGTTTTAAATATTTCTTCCTAAAGTTTGTAAATTAATTTTTTAATTTTTCTTAATTCTTCAAAATATCTTTCGAGAGGTCATAAATGTGCTACAGTAAAACTGAACTCAAATTTAAGCCGAACAAACAAGGCCTTTTTTTCCCCTTTTTTCATTCTGCGTGGTTTGGGTTGAATGAGTTGGGCTTCAAGATGCTGTGGTTCTTGTTGGGAAACCACCGTTTGGGGGGAGCCCGGCCCGGCACAGGCTGGCACACGCATGGTGCGGCTAGGGCCGGCCGGCGGCTCCTCCACGGTGGGTCCCACATTGGACCTAGGGAGCCCGGCCCGGCTCGGGCTGGCGCACGGCATGGTGTGGCTCGGACCGGCCGGCGGCTCCTCCACGGTGGGTCCCACATTGGACCTAGCCTAAACCCTAAGTAGTACTATATAAGAAGAGGTGGAGCACCTATTGTATAACAAATCTGAAAAATAATAAAGAGAAGCTCCACCCATACATCTCTGTGTCCCCTGTGTTTTGATCTTTTTCTGTGATTGATTGTTCACGTTTATACCTCGGACTACACCCGGTAGCGAGGTTCCTCAACATGTTATCAACACGCTCGCTCTTGGACGTGCCGATCAATCCGCGAGGAAGACCGATCTGCATCCACTTCTACCACGAAGGTATAATCTGACGCACCGATTACCTAGTAGATCGTAATCTGTGCTTGAATTTGATTGCAGATCGAGAATCTATGTGGTTTTTCCCTAGTAGATTAGAAAATTTGCATGAAATTTTTAGTAGATTCGTTTTGAGGGACTTGTAAAAACACTCTAGAACATTGATCCCACCGCCGCTGCGCCCTGCCGGTGCCGCCGCTCCGCTCGCTTGCGCAGTCGAGGCCCCGCCGGCCACGTGAGCTGCACCAGTGAAACGCATGCATGGTTAATTAATTGAGAAATCAAAGTACGAAGCTATGCATCCATGCTCGTTAGCTCGTACGTGTGCACATGCATACATGCTCGTACGAAGCAATGCATGGTTGCATGTACGTTTACTGGTTGACTTGCAGCTAGACCTAGTAATCTAATCGTAGCAGCCCGCGCTCACGCCCGGCCGCGGCATGCACCGCGCCCGCACGCGCCCACGCCGCGTGCACCGGCCCCCCACGCCCAGCAGCGCCATGGCCGCGTCCCGCCGACACCCTGGCAGCGCCCACGCCGCCGTCGCACCGTGCCCGCACGCGCCGCCGGCCGGCCCATGCATGGCGGCGGCTAGGGGAAACCCTAGCCGCCCCGTCTCGCGGGCTGCGCGCGCTGCGTGGGCCGTCGCATGGGCCAACCAAGGCCTTGCAGGCCGGCCCCGCCCTCCCCGCGCTGGGCTGCGCCCTCCCGTTGCAGGCCGCCCCCGGCTGGGCCGCGCCCTCCCGCTGCAGGCCTCCCCGCCCTGGGCTGCGCCCTCCTACTGCAGGCCGCCCCCTTGCATGCCGCGCCCCACCGCGCTGAGCCGCCCCGTGCAGCGGCTGGCCTCGAGCCGGCCTATCGCCCAGCTCCTGTAGATGGGCCAAATTGGGAATATTCTGCAAATTAGCTTAGAAAATTCTAAAAATTACAAAAATTCCCCTGATTCTTGCAGAATCACCCGTTAGTTTTTTGAAAACTACCTGTTTTCAAACCCATAAAAGACTACGTGCAGCCTTGCTAGCAGCAGGTCGTACGCTGGACCGAAAGGTCTAGATTAAGCGGAAATTTTCAAAAGAAATTTGAAAACCCCCCGATTCTTGCAGAATTAAGTGAATTACTTTTGAATTTTTGCATATCTTGCAACTCGGGAATTGAATTTTGAACCAGTAACCAACTACGTGCGGCCGTGCTAGCAACAGGCCGTGCGCTGGACCGAAAGGTCTAGATTAAGCCGGATTTTTTTCAAAAGAAATTGAAAAAGCCCATGAATATTTGTGAAATTGCAGAAAACCACTTTGATTTTTGCAGAATCACCCGAGATTTGAATTTTGGCATGTTTTGCAACTCGGGGATTTAAATTTGGCACCCCTGTTTTTCGGGAGAATGAAAATTGCATTAGAAGATTGGAAATTACTAGAAGTTTTTCCGATGCCTTACTAGATTTTCAAATGTATTGAAAACATGATCTTTGGACTTTCAGCATCTTGGGGACTTGAAGTTTGCACTCGGCTTTGAATTTGAAGCATTATTTAATTATGTAATTATTTATGTGCAATCCTTGTGTGCATTTACCATTATAATTATCAGTAATTATTTATGTCTTTGAATTGGTAATGGCATGCTAGAATATATATATATTACTGGAATACATGAGAATTAATTATGTCACGCACCACTTTCAATTAGATTACATGAAGTAGTCTTATGAATTAATCCTGAAGTATATATGTCGAGTATCATAAAATATGAATTTAAGGTATTGACATTGCACAGTCAGAGCAACCTCACTTGGGCATTGGATTATAGAATTGTACCCTGTAGCATGAAGCTCTGGGCCGCCATCGGGTTAGAACCCCGAAAGGATAAGAAACCGATGTGCGGAACAACCCTGCATTGCACTTTCTTATGCATCCCCTATGAACATATAGTATTGGTGTATGCATGAGCAACATACTGCACTTCAGAAGCAGTTTTGGACGCTCTAGTATACTATCATTTCTATTATATCAGAATGGGGCATGCATGAGACTGCAAATTATGAAAAATGGTCAATCCCTCTTTTGTGACAAAGAAGATCACATTCGAGGAGTAACCTCCACTCACCTAAGTATAACTCCAAGTGCTTGCAACTTGTCGGTGTAATAAATACCGGGGTGCAAAGAGTCCTAAGAAGATCGAGCGGGCCCCACGCGTCAGGCGGGCGAGCAAGGCCCCAGCGCGTGGGCGAGCCCCTCAGGGCGCCGGGCGAGGGCCCCACACGTCAGGCGGGCGTTCAGACCCCAGCGTGTGGGCGAGCCCCGCGGCGTATCGAGCGGGAAGGGCTATTTCCTCAGCTAAGGCAACCTATATGAGATTAAACAGATTGATATGGTTGTTTTACTTTAGTGTATATCTCGCTGCACATGCTTAATTTCAGCACATTTTAGCAATGATGATAGAATGGATTACATTAGTTAGTTATTGTGCTATTTACGCTGCATGTTTGTCTGCACTGGGTCTCCTTCAGTCTGTTCACTTCTTAGCTCCTTACTACTGCCCGTCTGCCCGGGCATGCTTTTTCCATTGGTCGACATACGTTTTACTTTGTATTTATCGTTGTCCGATAATTTTCACATAATGGGATGGCATTCTCGCCTTTACATATCATGCTCTGATTGTGTGGCTCGACTACTGCGTTCTTTTTGTTATATTTCTTATTGCTTTCCTTGGATTTCGTTAATTGTTTGTAGCCTGTTGTTAAGAGGATAAAGACTTATATAAAAAAAAATTGAATCCTTTGTATCTTTCCTACATTTAATTCTTGATTTTTTAAAAAAAATAGCCTAGCGCGCGCAAGCGCGCTTTCACCTCTAGTATGATACATGCGAGTTCAATAAGTACATCAAGAGAGGCAATGTGATATGTATGTTGCCTACGTATAAATACTCTTTCTGGTTATTAGAAACATTACATTTTAGACATGTCTAAAATCAAAATTTTGAAACTTTAGTAAAGAAAATTGAATTAGATGAATTAGACACATAAAAAACTTACATATAGATTTGTCTCAAAAATTATTTGCATGAAATCATAGGGGAAATTTGCAGCACGCAGCATGTATTTTCCAAGCAAATTAAAGGGAAAAAGGGGTAGGTAAATTGAATTTCTTGCACAGAACTCAATAGTCTTTGGTCAAATTAAAATTCATACAAACCGCGCGTGAGCCAGCGCAATTTCCCCGAGCTACTATTTAAATCAGCCGCTTCCCTTATCGGAAGCTTAACCGATGGTTATTGGGATTAGCCTTCGTCGTTCCATCTTTCAAAATGCGCATGCAGCGCTATATTAATGTTTAGACGTCGACGATAAGATGGATCAACTCAGTTTACACTATAAATAGAGCAGCCCCTAACTCTGCAATTCACGCACCGTACCTAGCCCTAAGCTAGAGCTGCCATTGCCAAGATGTCTTCCACCAGGCGCTACACCGTCCGCTTCGGCTCCGCGCTGATCGACACGACGGTCACCACCGACGCCGCTGTCGCCGACGAATGGGTCTGCGGCGTCCGTGCCGCCGCCGGCGCGCGCGGCAGCCTCATCGTCGGCCTCGACTGCGAGTGGAGGCCCAACTACACCCCGTGGGAGACCTCCAAGGTGGCCACCCTGCAGCTGTGCGTCGGCACCAGCTGCCTCATACTGCAGCTCTTCCACACCACCTGCGTCCCGGCGTCCATCCGGAGCTTCCTCGGCGACCCCGCGGTGCGGTGCGTCGGCATCGGCGTCAGCGAGGACGCCGCGAAGCTCTTCGGCGACTACGGGCTCGTGTGCGCGACGCCGGTCGACCTGGAGAGCATCTGCAACGAGCGCGTCGGCTATTATTTCGGGTCGAGGAGGCTGGGGCTCAAGGGCTACGCCAGGGAGTTGCTGGGGCTGACGATGGAGAAGTCCATGCACGTGACCAGGAGCGACTGGCAGAGCCGCGACCTTAGCCTGGCGCAGATCGAGTATGCCTGCATTGACGCCTATGTGTCCTACAAGCTTGGCGAGCTTGTCCTGCTCAACTGAAGGAACTGTGGTGCAAGAGTACAAGACTGCTAGTATTGGTTGGTGTCCTACTGGCCCTGTTATGTGGTGTCGGTTTATTATGCTGCTACTTCCTAGTTTGGTCTTATATCCTGTCAGTCTGTCACTATTATGCTTTTTAATTACTCCGTATTCTGAGTGTGATCGTCTATATCCTATCGTTAAAACCTCTGTTGTGCTTAAGATTGCAGAATTATGCACATTGCAGGATCATTTTGGCTATAAAGCTAGGGTTGCACCTAATTGAGACGATAATTGATTAATATTAAAGTTGAAAAGGCTATAATGTACATCTTATAGTAGAAACACATTATTTGTTTATCCCACAGGTGCTGTCAATTTGAGACTATTCTGCAGGAGTAGTTACGGATTGTTGCGGAAATGGTAATTCTTGCCCGTCCGACTGTATCATACGCCTGGCCAGCAGGCAGCAGCACAGCGCATCGGCCCAATCCACTTATACCCTTTGGGCTTACGGTTAAGTGGACGCCATCTCTTAGCCACGCAGTAGAGATGGATCTAAGAAAGAAGGAAGAAGTCCACATTGCCTCCCTCTACTATTGAAAAAGTTCACTTTTCCTCCCTCTGTGTTAAATGGGTGAGATCTGGCCGTCCAATCTTGCATCGAACGGCCACAAATGAGTTGAGGGAGGAAAAATGAACTTCTGCAATAGTAGAGGGAGGTAAATTGGACTTTTTCCAAGAAAGAACCATCGACTATAACACCAAAAGAATGATTTCATAAACAACATAGAGGGAGAATGAAGGAAAAATCCTGTCGAGTTGGCCGTATTTGTTTTGATAGATATGCTCTTCAACCACTTGAACCTGCTTGAATCGCATCGAGACAGATAGAAGCAGGACGAAGAGTACTGACACGATATGCACGTTGTGGTGGAAAATTTTGAGTTCGTATATTTCTTAACAAACTGGTTACACTAAGACCCACGGAAACATGTATGGGCTCAGGAAAGGGATTCCCCGAATATTTGGTAGCCCTTGTTAAACCTGGTTCAATTGTTTATGAAATGGGCGAAGTATCCAAAACTGTAGCTAGAGCAGCTATTTCCATAGCTGCCAGTAAAATGCCCATACGAAGTCAATTTCTTTGATTACAGATATAGAACCCCAAAAGGGGTATTGAAGATAAAATCCCTAGGTTTTCTTTCTGATATAGACAATATTTCTTTAATCTTTTGCATTGAAATAAAAAATCAAAATCAAAATAATATGACTCAACCCCAGATCCTTTTAAATGTAGCAGATAACAGTGGAGCTCAAAAATTGATGTGTATTCGAGTCATAGGAACTGCTAGTAATCAGCGATATGCTCGTATTGGTGATGTTATTGTTGTTGTAATCAAAGACGCAATGCCCCAAATGCCTCTAGAAAGATCCGAAGTAATTCGAGCTGTAATTGTACGTACATGTAAAAAATTCAAATGCGAAGATGGTATAATAATTCGCTACGATGACAATGCCGCCGTTATCACTGATCAAAAAGGGAATCAAAAAGGAACTCGAGTTTTTGGCGCGATCGCCAAAGAATTGAGAGAATTGAATTTTATTAAAATACTTTCATTAGCTCCTGAAGTATTATAAATACTACTAGGTAACAAGAGAAGAATAGTTAATTCTTGGACAACCTCATAAATTTATAGGATCACTCGCTTTTCTTTTTAGTTTTCCGGAGGGGAATATTGATATATATTAGGGGAATATTGAATATACATTATGATCTGATGTAATTTGGTATCCCTAAATAGGAGATTAATACTTCAAGTTGCTGAGTTGAGAAAGTGACGGTTGAATCAAAAGAATTACTTTTTTGAAGTTCAATTTTTATAAGAGGACAATTTGAATATTATACCATGTTCCATTAAAACACTCAAGGGGTTATACGATATATCAGGTGTAGAAGTAGGCCAACACTTCTATTGGCAAATAATAAGTTTCCAAATTCATGCCCAAGTACTCATCACTTCTTGTGTCGTAATTACTATCTTGCTAGGTTCAATTATTTGGAAATTCTCTCTCTCTCCAGCGCGCACACTTGTCGATCATCTACATTTGTCGCTTGGCCGGAATGCTGCCAAAGCTAGAGCCTAAGGGTTTGTTTGGTTGGGGCATGAAAGATTGTGTTGGATGGGATGAGCACGGAGATGAGATAGCGATGCACTGATCCATCTACAGTGTGTGTTTGGTTGGTACCGGGCTCTCACCGCCCCACTTTCTCCCCTCCTCTGCTCCTCCACCTCGGTGTCGCCGCTGCCACTCCACCTCGGCTTCCCCGCCACCAGTAACACCCCTCTCTCTAGTTCTCCGTCTCCATCATCGGCTGTGTTGTCGTCACCCAGTCGTCGCCAGCTCTGCCTCCTTCCCCGTCGGCTGCGCCCCTTCCCCTTTTCTTCCCTCCTGCGTCGTGGTGTCGCCGCCAAGCCACAACCCGTCTCGCCACCGCCACCAACATGCCCCCTCCTTCCTTCCTCCATCGCCTTCTCCTTCTTCCCTCCTTCGCCCCGTGCCAACCAGCGCTGCGCGCGCACCGCCTCTGTCCTCCCTCGAATGGTCACCAAAAGGAATCATATGCCCAATAGGTAGGGATGTCATCAGATCGAACAGTCGGATATCGTTCAATCCATACCTGTATCCTTTTTTTTACCAGATACAGATTCGAATATGAATGTGTCTAATATGGATACAAATTCGAATAATACTGGATAACATTGGTCACGAATATGGAGCAAATAAAGATTGGATAAGACAATTAAGATACAAATATTGTTAGTCGAATAGTTAAAATTAATTTTCAAACATATGTTCCAAATTTTAAAAAATATGGTCAAAATTTAAATTTAAAAGTGGGAATTTATAACATTATTGAAAACAAAATATTAGAAAGTCTACACACGAATATTATTAAATTAGTCTAGATTTAAAAATTCAGGAAATAAATTTAAAAGTTGGGAAACTATCAATACAAAATTCTAGAAATACATTCAAAAAATTTCAAAAAAAACATTCGGATGTTATCCATATTTTATATTCGGATATTATCCGAACAAAAACTCCAATATTTCTTATCCGCCGAATAATCAATGCTCCATATTCATATCCATATCCACGCCAAACTATATGTCCGTATCCTTATCCGTAAAAATAGTCGAATATCCATGAAACTATCCAAATCACTATCCGATCAATTTGATCGGTCGGTCGGATAATATCCGTACCATTCCCACCCCTATCAATAGGGGTAAATTGGACTACTCAAATTTTATATTTTAATCAAGTTTTAACACCCATGTTTAAATCCTAGGTAAGTGCAAATGCTAAAAAAATAAGGTTTTGCACGTAAGTGATTTATCTAGGTGATTCCAGTTCTATCGTGAGAGCAAGGCTAAATGACAAGATAAGCTAAATACACAATTTTACACATTTCCCTCAAACCTAGCAATCAACTCATGAATAGGGGTATCAATTGCATAATCAACACATTTGAGATGACATGGAGGCAATGAGTAAAAGAATTGAACCATAAGTGATATGAATCCTTTTTTACCGTGTAGCTTGGAGATTTGTCAGTATCCTCTAATCCACGTCGAGGCTAAGTTCCTCATTAGGACTAGCTCCCGCTTGAGCCAACTGCATCCAATTCACTAGTGATTGCTAATTCCTTCCCTCCGAAGATGGCAGGCATCAATGCCACTCAAAGAACCTTTTTCTTAAACAGCTATGGAAGCTATTAAGAATCAAAGCTAATCAAGCCATCCAATGGAAACCCAACCTAAAAAATTAGTACACTCCCCTAATGGAATGGTCATAAATAAAAATTCATGGCCTACATTGTTATGGGCACTTTTATAAGGAACTCCAAGTTTTTGAGAACCTAAAAAAACAATGAAGTCAAAAGGCTACTTTAGAAAAGAGAAATAATTCAGAATAGCATAGTTTGTTTGTAGAAAGCAAAGGAAAATTTTAGATAATATGAATATGGAAGAGTAGTGATTTCTCTTTTTTCCTAGGACTCAATTCAATTATTAAGATTTTACATATAAAAAAGGACTTAAAAATATACTCCAACAAGGATGTCCAAAAGATCGAGAGTAGAAAAAATATGACAAAAATAACACGTACAACTACTTACAATTCTGAACATTTGAGACTAAGTAAAAACTTCATAGCACCGAAACAGTGACTCCTATGCAATTGCCCCTTGAAGGTGTGATAGATATGGAAGTCACATAACTGTTCCAACAAAAATCTACTTAAAACCACGTAGGATGATTTTTCCACAAATTAAACAAGAACTACTAGTTAGGGAACCTGAACCTGCAAAGAACAAGACTAGAACTTGACAAACCACTTCATATAACATGTTCTCGGCATGGAGACGGAGGGGAGGCAAAGAAACTTGTCACAAACATAATAAGCAAAAACATGAGATCAAACACAAGAATAAAGGAAGAACATGGCAAAAACTTTTTGAGGAACTAGATTTCTATTTCTTGGAGGTTTTATTACACCCACACCAAGATGTGCAAAGTTTGGAAAAAATCGAGTCGAGTGCAAGTGTGCAACCACCTCAATATAAATACTTCTTCCGCATCCGGTCAAATAAAGCTAATAAAATTAAAAAGATTGGAGAAACGCACGTATTTAGTGCTTCACTCGGAAACATAAATGATGAAATGCACGAGTACTCCTAGCCAAAGTTTTGTTAGCTTTATATGACCGAACAAAAGTAGTAACTCCTAGAATCCAAGGTTTTAGCTTATTGGTAAAAGTCGAATTACACATTTTAACGGGCAAAAAATGCATGTATTTTATTGAAGTCATTGCGCTCAACTCAATTTTTGTTTCGGACCTATCATTCAAACCGATGTATTATAGCGGGTCAATAAAGCAAATAATTAAAATCAAATAGCGTGACAATGTTCTAATTAACCATCACTACAGGAATCGACGTCAGCGTCGGCGGTCAAAGCCGCCGACACATGTCTTTCTCAGCGGCCGGCCGCCGTCATTGCTCCGCCGACGCAACTCCGAGGACACATGACTTTCTGTCGTCGGCCCCGACGACAATTCCACATCTGGGGGGAGCTTTCTAGGTTAGGTCTATGTCGACGGCTCACGCGGCTGTCGACACAGGTACCCCTCACGGCACAGCGACGTAGACGGTGCTCTGGCAGCGTGGGCCCAGTTGAACAAAGGAAGGAGCGACACGTGGCAGAGAAATGTCGGCAGTGTTTGCTTATGCCGCCGACACAGATGGAGCACATGTACCTAGATTGCGCACCAGAATATACCTGTGTCGGCGGCCCTTTCTTAAACCGCCCACACAGCCTCCATCTATGTCGACGGCCCTTTCTAATAGCGCCCATAAAGTGACCATCTTTGTCGGCGGCCAGAACAGTGCCGCCGACGATTATATTATTTCCAGCAACTAGAAATTGCAGGAATTTCATTAAAATATCAATTTAAACCTTCAAATACCCCTAATCACAGCACATATATAATCCCCAGTTCTCCCAACCATAACCACACATATTTATGTGTCCGGCACCATAATTTGGAGCACACATACATCCAAATCATTGCAAAATGGCATACAAATGGTTTAGGCCACATTGAACCGGTATTTTGCATAATTTAGAAGCATTAACACAGTTTCATACCGTCAAACACACAACGAAACATGAATGGCAATAAAACAGTACAAAGCACATAAGTTTTGAACAAAAAAAGCAACAACTACGGAGGGGGTTTCTAATGGTTCTGCGAACCATTTAAGGTACTATCAAGATCAACGAGGACCTCGTCGGCGAACTGCTCTCCGGACATCCTAAGGCCGCTTGCACTTGCGGAGTCCCCTCCCTGCTGTAGAGTTACCGCAAAGGTTGGCGTGGCTGTGTCGGAGACCTAAATAACAAAAGAACACATATTAGATTCATGCATAATTGAAACAGGAAAACGAAGATTTCGATGGCTTACCCCTGGAGAATGCGCCGGTGCAGAGCCAAACTGTCCGAAGCGGGCGCAACGAAGGGCGGGAGATTGTCGTGCTGCGTCATCGGGGCACCCGGCGTCTGCATGAAGACGAACGACGGCACAGCTGGCATCTGTGGCACACCGGAGCTCCCCGCTCCCTGCCGGAATGCCTGCGGATAGGCCTGTGGATACGAGATGCTAATTAGCGTATGAATCAGAAAGGATAACATATATACAATGTTAGTTACTTGTTGCATGAACTGCATCACGATGGCATTCTGTTCCTCCACGGCACGCACCTGTCTGTCGTTCGCCTCTTGCTGCGCCCTCATTAAGGCGTTATGTTGTTGAAGCTCCGCAATAAGCTTGTTTTGAGCTTCAACTTGGGCTCGGGCGGAAGAGGAGGCCTACTGACGACGTGCCCTGACCTCGTCATGTGAGAATGTGGCGGCAAGCCTCGTAGTCCTCGTGGGTCGCGCCATGTGTAAGCTGATACCTTGCCTAAAATAGCATAAATGAATACTATTAAATAATACATACATTTAGAAAAGAAGAAATGAAGAACAAATAAAATTTTTTAGAGCTAAACAAAACTCTTCGATGACGGCATCAGTGATAGTTCCTCCCTCCTCGTCACCAACGAGCGAGTAGCCGCTCCAGTTCACAATAGGGCGTCGCTCACCTCGCCTTCTCACTCGCTCGGGGTAGAAGTGCCTGAGGATCACCCCCAGCAATTTTCCCGGCTCCTGTTGGCCCTTGAACTTGTTGATGCAGGCCATGCCACTGCACGTAGAATTCAGAACAATTGTTATCAAGTTTTATTAAGTTTAATTGACATGAATCAAATGAAAGCATACGTCAAAATTTGATTGATATGAATTAAATCAAAGTAAATAACACAAATCTAAACATGTAACTGAAATATGAAAGTAATGACAAAATATTACAGCTATAAAATTTGATGACGTAGAAATCTTCGACTTCATCCTCTTCAACCTCATCCTCCTCTTCATCATGCTCCTCTTGCTCGTCTTCTTCCTCACTACGTTCATATTCCTCTTCGCCTTCCTCTTGCTCGTCCTCTCCGTTCTCTTCTTCCTCTTGCTCTTCCTCTAGCACAATACCAATGTCGACGTGAAGCTCTCCTGTTAAATCTTGTTCTTTGAATGGAGGCACGACCTGGCGAGGCTCGTAATCTAGTTTTGTGAGGTCGGGCAATCCACCTGTCGGATGAAATTTATGAAAGATCCATCAATTTTTGTAATCCAGGTGGGCGTATGACAGATAGCACACCAGCTCGACTTGTTCGGTGAGAATGAACACGTCGGGCTTTTGATACAGCTTCTTATGATTGATTTCAACTAGTCCTAATTCGGTAGTGCGCCGGACCGCACGTTGTGGATCGAACCATCTGCACCGAAAAAACACGAGCGAAAACTCTTTGTTGCCTTCATAAGATATTTCTACAATCTCCTCAATGACACCATAGAACTCTATGTCTAGATCACCAAGCGGGTTTGCTACATAACTCACAACTCCGCTATTAACGGTAGTTGCATTAGGGCAAGCAGACTCAGCCACGTCGGATCAAAATCGATATCCATGGCAATTGTAGCATCCATGGACCTTGATTCTACGGCTGCATCCACGTGACATTTGTCGGAGGTCGTTGTGCACGCTGAAATGTCTTTGACACTGTAGAAACATGCACATCAACATACATCACAGAACTTATGTGGTAATGTAATTTTTTATAAGAGGAAGGAGCTTACGTGGTAATGGAACCAGGTTAGAAATTTTGGATAGTTTTGTCCATGCGCTCGTCGCTTTAGGTTGTTAAGTTGTGCATTCAAGGGAGTACCTGGCCTTCCCCACTCTTCTTGAACAAATTACAAGATTTGATGTTTCAATCAATTATTTACAGCATTGCTATGTATTTACGAATGAATTGAGGCATTTTTATATTGACTTACTCAATATACACCTTCATTTCATCCATGCTGTCGTAGACGTATAGCTGGATCGTTATTTTTTTCAGCTTCATCCAAGTCACGTGTTGTGTTTTTACCAACATTACATCCACCTCGGTCATGGAACACCTCAAGGTCAGAACTATTTCTACGACGTGCCTTCTTATCTCGGTTGTGACACATGGACATTGTTTCTTTGCGCAAAGTATTTGTCCGTGAAGTAGGCGATCTCTTGAGTTAGCCAAGCTTAGGCTATGCTTCTTTCCACTCGTGCTTTGTTCTTCACCTTCGCTCTAAGACTTTTCATCATGCGTTCAACTGGATACATCAATCTAAACTGTGCCAGCCTCCAACTTTTGCTTCATATGACAGATGCACTAGTAGATGTTGCATGCAGTTGCAAAATCCAAGAACAAAAATCTTCTCCAGCTTTGTCACCAGCAACGCAATCTCCTTCTATAATTCCTCCATCCCCGATGAGGATATCTTTTTTGCACAAATCCCTCGATAGAAAAGGCTAAGCTTAGACAATGTCTTCCAAATAGAGTCGTTAACATATCCACGCCACACGGCTGAAAAAAGGCGTTCTATGAAGACTTTGTAATCATCGGTCTTCATTCCATTTAACTTGGATTGCTCTCCGCTAACAACATGACGAAAGCTCACCGCATAACCATCCAGGAATTTCACATTCTCCTTCATCTAAGTAAGAATCTGTGTTATTTCTCCAAGCGTAAGGCAGTACTCTGCCCAAGGTTTCATCCTATTCTCATCAAGATTCATCTGTGGTCGGGCACAAATCAATTCGTAGTCCTTTCGCGCATTATTGTTATCTTTAGTCTTCAGTGGGATGTCCCAATTTGTGTTCACAACCGCCTCACACATATTTTTCTCCTGATGCATTAGATCGATGTTGTGAGGCTGCTTAGATCTGTTGCGTAAGGAATGTTGTAGATGTTGCACTTATGAGTTCAATGATACTCCTTACCATAATCCTCCTCGTACCCCTTCTCCGCCAAATCATCGTTCCAATCGATGATATCCGGCACAGCGAACCGTTGTGGAGGCCCCTGCTTCGTCACAACCTTGCCTTTACGGAAAGCATTCCTTCACTTCCTAAACGGATGTTTCATCTCTAGGAAACAACGGTGACAATCGAACCAATAAGCCTTGCCACCATTTTTAAGAGTGAATGCATCAGTGTTACATAGGCATATAGGGCACGACAACTTTCCATGTATGCTCCACCCCGAGAACATGCCACACGTCGGAAAATCGTGTATAGACCACAGGTATGCAGCTCGCATCCTAAAGTTATGACCCCTGTAACTGTCATGTGTCAAGGTTCCTTTACTCCACAGATCGTTCAACTCTTCCACGAGTGGTTGTATGAATAGGTCTAAATTTTTTCCGGGAGACTTAGGCCTAGGTATGATAACAGAAAGGAACATGTACTCTTCTTTCATGCATAGTTGAGACAGCAGGTTGTACGGGATACGAAAAATCAGCCAGCAGGAGTACAGATGCACTGTCATATTGAATGGCATGAATCCGTCGGTGGAGAGCCCGATGCGTATATTTCTGGGCTTGCCAGCGAATTCAGGATGTTGTTGGTCAAAGTGCCTCTAAGCTTTTGCATCTGATGGATGAATCACCACTCCCTTTTTTCTACGTTTGCCCTCTTTGTGCCACCTCATGTGTCTCGCCGTGGATTTGGACATGTACAGACGTTGCAGGCGTGGAGTGATCGGAAAGTAACAAAATATTTTCTGGGCCACCGTCGTCTGTCTCAATGCGCCGTCTTGTCCTTTAACTACCATGTACCGACTCTCATCACAAAGCTTGCGAGTCAGCCCTGCATTGGCCTTCCAGCATATCATGCACAAATTTGGGCAATAGTCTATTCTCTTGCACGGCATGCCTAACACGCTTAGAAGCTTTTTCGACTCGTACAGATTTAGAGTCATCCTGTGTCCACTCGGAAGCAGGATGTCCAAGAGTTTGCAAAGGTCGTTGAAACAATTGGCCGACAGGTTGTACTTGGTCTTCACCGTCACTAGACGCGACATTGTCGATAGCATGGTGACATCGATATGCTCATGCAGCGGAAACTTGGCATAATCGAGAAGATTCTCACATTGCTAGGCAAGTGCCACATCATCCGCGAGCTCCTCTAGTCTGTCAACTTCGACTTCGCGGTAGCCCTCCTCAAATCCAAAGGGCTAAACAGTGGCGCCGGACGCTTCTTCTCTCCATGATAAACCCAAATAAAATCGTTTGGCTTGAAGCCCTGCTTAGAGAGGTGCTCCCTAGGATCCCTTTTGGTCCTCTTCTCTCTGTGCGAGCATGTCGCTCAGGGACATGGCACGACCGCTGTCTTATTGTTGGGGAACCTTCGGAAAGCATATTCCACGAAAGCTTCGGCTTTGTCGAACCACTCGGTCTTGTGCTGCCCAAACTTCCTCCATCCACGTACATCCATCGTCGATCTTCCATCCACAATATTCCAGATTAGAATCTGAAGAGAAACCTTGTGCACAATGTATCTTCCTAGTGAGATCAGACCAAAAGCCCAGTTTTTTAGGTTTACACGTTGCATATGTACCTACATAGGAGGGCTTACCCACCCACAGATGTTCGTTTGGATACGGTGGTTGTGGCCATGGGGGTGTACGAGTCAGAATTCCGGAAGCACAACCCCGCAGTCCCCTAGTGCAACCACGGGTACGGCGTACCTCTTGTGTTATGCACTAGGAGAACGACAAGCTTATGTCGTCTGTATTTCGACCCGTACAACCCCGTGGCCATGACCGCCGTATCCAAATGAACATCCGTGGGCTGTCTAAAATGTGGACAGCTCGGAAGCATGACATCTTTCGTAATGGAACACAACGAATCACCGTTCGAGTTCCATAAGAAAATGTGTCGCGCCTCCGAATGGATTTTGACGCTGGCTTCGTTCACGTTATAAAAGACTAATTACGTTGCAGAACTAATTAATCATCACTACTAATGTTGTCGGTTCACAAACCACCGACGACACAGCTACCACATACGAAAAAATGGGACACTAGCGAAGAGAATTACCTTCGGTGACGACAACGGCGCAACGGAAGAGGCGGTGGCTCCGGCTCGGTGGCAGTGGCGACACCGGCTCAAGGGCAGGGGCGGCGCCAGCCATAGAGCAGTAGTAGCGCCGGCTCGGGGGCAGGGCGTGCCCAGCCGTAAAATAGTGGTGGTGCCGGTCCAAAGGAAGCCCCTCACCGGCATGGTGTCGAAGGGGAGGCGACGCAGGCTCGGAGGTGGCAGAGAGGGCGGCGGCTTGGGGCCACGGGAGGCGTGGGAGTTGGCGGCTCGGCGGAGGAGGGGAGGGAGCGGAGCGGCGGCGGAGGGGAGGGGGCGCGGCGGAGGCGGCGACAGAAGAGGGGAGGCATGGCGCGGAGGAGGAGGGGAGGGGGCGGAACAGCGCAGGCAGAGGGGGCACAGCAGTTGCGGCGTGGCGTGAGTGCGGCGGTCGCTCGGCGGTAGCGGCGCGGCGGAGGAGGAGGGGAGGCGGCAGCGCGGCGGAGGAGAGGGTGGTGGCGTGGCGAAGGAGGGGAGGCGGCGCGACAAAGGAGGGGCGGCACGGCCACGGCGGTGGCGGTGGCGGCGCGGCGCGAGGTCGGAAGTGGGAGCCCGTGCGCACGGCCCCCTTTTTTGACAACATTTGCGGTTGTCGGTGGCATAACACGGACCGACGATAAATAAACATCTATGTCGGTGGAATCTACTAAGACCGTCGACATTGATGG
The DNA here is from genome assembly GCA_005191435.1 of Raddia distichophylla. Taxonomy (NCBI): domain Eukaryota; kingdom Viridiplantae; phylum Streptophyta; class Magnoliopsida; order Poales; family Poaceae; genus Raddia; species Raddia distichophylla. Next base: position 1,792,227 of record SPJY01024290.1, read on the forward strand.
TGCTATGAGCACCCTAATCAGCGGGGCCCACATGTCAGTGACAAAACTTGTGTCGGCGGTCCGTACTGTACCACCGACACGCTTGACTCTTTGTCAGCGGCCACTGTTTAGGCCGCCGACAACTACACCACCCCCTGAAGGGTCGCCGCTTGTTCGGTCCACCCGTGACCCCACCAGCACGATCCTTTGTGCAATGTAAGTTTGTAGAGCAGGCACTAGACATAAGCACTCATTCTACGTGGGAGTATCAACCTCGGTTGGAACTCTAATAAAACTTCCTTTGAAACCTAACATCGTTGCGGCCCGAAAGCTGATATGACGTTACGGTTCCAAAGGAACTTTTATTAGAGTTCCAACCGAGGTCGATACTCCCGGGTGGAATGAGTGCTTATGTCTAGTGCATGCCCTACAAGCTAACATTGCACGAAGGATAGTGCCGGTGGGGTTGAGGATGGACCGGAAAGACGACGACCCTTGAGGGGGGAGGGCTCTGTATCGGCGGCATCACCAAGGGCCGCCGACACTGATGGTGCTATCAGCACCCTAATCTGCGGGGGCCACATGTCAGCCACATAACCTATGTCGTCGGTTCTTATACTACCGCCGACATAGATTACTCTTTGTCGGCAGCCTCTATCTAGGCCGCCGACACTGAACCCTCCCCCTCAAGGGCTGCCGCCTTTCCGGTCCACCCACGGCCCACCGACACTATCCTTTGTGCAATGTAAGCTTCTAGGGAATACACTAGACATAAGCACTCATTCCACCCGGGAGTATCGACCTCCGTTGGAACTCTAATAAAAGTTCCTTTGAAACCTAATGTCGTTGCGGCCCGAAACTGATACGACGTTTCGGTTTCAATGGAACTTGCAGTAGAGTTCCAACCGAGGTCGATACTCCCCCGTGGAATGAGTCCTTTTGTCTATGCATGCCCTACAAGCTAACATTGCACAAAGGATAGTGCTGGTGGGGTCGAAGATGGGCCGGAAAGACGGCGACCCTTAGGGGGGCTCTGTGTCGACGGCATCACCAAGGGCCGCCGACACTGATGGTGCTATCAGCACCCTAATCTATGGGGACCACACGTCAACCACAGAATCTGTGTCGGCGACATCACCAAGGGCTGCCGACACTGATGGTCCTATGAGCAACCTAATCTGCGCATGCGGGGCCACACGCCAGCCACAGAATTTGTGTCGGTGATCTGTATAATACCGCCAACACAGATTACCCTCAAGCCTAGCGCTAGCGGCCGCTGATTTCTTATTTATCAATGTTAGGGTATTATTTGCCGTTAGATGTTGGGCGGGCTCGAAAATTTGAATTTTGGCTCGCGGCAGTGGAATGGAGCTGACATGTGTCGTCGGAAGGGAGAGATGGGCGCCGACATAGCTTGCCGTAGAGGGCAGTAAATTTGATTTTTGGTTCCCAGGCGGAAGGGGTGCCGAAGTTTTGTCGATGGCTGGGCCGCCGACGTTGATTGTCTGTGTCGGCGGGTCTGACCACTGACATTAATATGTCATCGGTTATCTGGCCGCCGAGACAGAAAATCCGACCGCCGACAAAGAGGAAGATTCCTGTAGTGCATGCCACATTTGACATTGATAATTAAAAGATAACATTAGTTCATTAGTTTGAAGTACTACGTACACACTTACATTAGCCCGATTGACTCTCTCGACTCTGGAGGACTACTGCAGCGACCAGCACGCCCAATACAGATACTACTACCGGATATATGTATCCAGTATCCGTATTCAAATCTGGTCCTAATTTTAAAAACATATATGTATTCGTATTCGAAAAAATCGAATAGCATCGGTTTCTATATCCATTTTGTATCTAGATACGGATAGTCTGAATACGAGTACGTAGTACTTATTTTGGATATGGATGCCGAGTAATAGGGATTATCTGTATTCACTTTGCACCCCAAAGAGTCAAAACGTTAAACAATTGTGACGATAGAGTGTATTAAAATAAAAATTACTAATCAAAGTTTTATAAGGAGATTGTAGACTACGCGTAGAAGCACATATTTGCCTAGAAAAATGCATGCATTTTTAAGTACGAATCCAATGGTGTTATTTGTGTATCATAAAATCTATGTATTGTTAGATAGATTATTAGTCAAACAATGAGAAGTTCAAATCTTGAAATATGTATACATCTTATATTTTTTTTCACGGGGAGTATTTTATGGAAGTTGTTGCACTCAACTCAATTTATTTCAAACTTGTCATTCCAACTGATCAATTATCTCCGGTCAAATAAAGCAAATAAGTTAAATAGCTTGGGGGAAATGCATGTTTTTAGTGCTTCCCTCGAAAATACACGGAACATGCTTGTTACAATAAAAATTACTCCTGGCCAATGTTTTGTTAGTTTTATCTTGAAAATTACTCCTATGAAAATCATACGTGAAACTTGTACTCCCTCCGTCCACAAATGATCTACGTCTAAGGGAAATCACAAAGACTAAGAAAAGCAATTAACAGATCAACTACCCATTTAATCTTAGAAATATTGTTGCGAAAGTAGTGCCATCATTTACTCCTTCTAGCCTCTCACCCCAAAAGTTGTGCCCTCCCACCAATCCAAAGACCGCATGCTTGTAGCAGGCCGGCCCACAGCAGCCATAACTCTCACCTCGAAATGCAATTAACTACAACCTCATGCAATTAAAACCAGGCTAATACTACGTAGATCTTTTATGAACAAACAAAAAAGCTTATATGTAGATCATTTGTGGATGGAGGGAGTAGCATGCATGCAGCACGCATTTTTGCAAACAAACTACTCCCTCCATTCGTGTATGTTGGGTGCATTAAATTTTTAAAGCCGTTCCGTTTAGTAGGGCGTGGCTTGCATACCGACACATGGAACTCCGATGCTATTTACTCCCACCCTCACGAACTCACTAGGTAAATTGAATTTCTTGCACAGAACTCACTAGATCTTCCAAAATGCGCATGCAGCGCTATTAATGTTAAGTCGTGGACGATAAGATGGATCAACTCAGTTTACGCTATAAATACGACCAGCCCCTATGCAATTCACTCACCGTACCCAACCCTAGAGCTGCCATTGCCATGATGTCTTCCACCACGCGCCACACCGTCCGCTTCCGCTCCGCGCTGATCGACACGACGGTCACCGGCGACGCCGCTGTCGCCAACGAGTGGGTCCGCCGCGTCCGCCTCACCGTCAGACCGGGCGTCGGCGGCGGCGTTCTCATCGTCGGCCTCGACTGCGAGTGGGCCTGCCCCTCGACGGTGACCTCCAAGCTGGCCACGCTGCAGCTGTGCGTCGGCACCAGCTGCCTCATCCTGCGGCTCTCCCCCGCCGCCTGCGTCCCGGCGTCCATCCGGAGCTTCCTCGGCGACCCCACGGTGCAATTTGTCGGCGTCGGCGTCGGCGAGGACGTCGCGAAGCTCGCTGTCGACTACGGGCTCGTTTGCGCGGCGCCGGTCGACCTGGTGGGCCTCTGCAACAAGGGCATCGGCTATGGTTTAACGCCGAGGACGCTGGGGCTCAAGGGCTACGCCAGGCAGCTGCTGGGGATGTCCATGGTGAAGCCGGAGCACGTGAGTCACGTGCCCACGAGCGACTGGCGGAGCCGCTATCTTACCCTGGCGCAGATCGGGTCTTCCTGCTTGGACGCCTATGTGTCCTACAAGCTTGGCGAGCTCGTCCTGCTCAACTGAAGGAGCTGTGGTGCAAGAGTACAAGACTGCTCAAGGCTGGTGCTCAAGGGCTACGCCCATGTGTTCGGGGGCTTTATGATGGTGGTGCGGCCCTCTTCTGAAGTGTTGGTTAATTGCTAGCTACTACTTCCTAGTTTGGCCCTGTATCCTGTCAGTTTGTCACTATTATGTTACTTATTAACTCCCTATTTTGAGTGTGAACGTCTATATCCTGTCGTTAAAACCTCTGTTGTGTTAAAGATTGGAGAATTATGCACATGGCAGGATCATTTTGCCTATAACGGTAGGGATATTAATTGCACCCAACTGAGACGATAATTAATTAATTTTAAAGGTTAAAAGGCTATTCTATGTATAATTTATACTTCCTCCGGTCATAAAAACAAACTGTCTTTGACTTTTGTACACGCTTTTGACCATTCTTTTTATTCAAAAAAGTACGTAATTTATCATTTACTCTCTTTGTCCACAAATGATCTACGTCTAAGGGAAATCACAAAGACCAAGAAAAGCAATTAACGGATCAACTACCCATTTAATCTTAGGAATATTGCTGCGAAAGTAGTGCCATCATTTACTCCTTCTAACCTCTTAACCCAAAAGCTGTGTCCTCCCACCAATCCAAGAACTGCATGCTTGTAGGTTGTAGCAGGCCCACAGCAGCCATAACTCTCACCTCGGAATGCAATTAACTACAACCTCGTGCAATTAAAACCAAGCTAATACGTAGATCTTTTCTGGACAAACCAAAAAAGCTTATATGTAGATCATTTGTGGACGGAGGGAGTATTTTGTTATGATTTGTTTTATCATTAAAGATACTTTAAGCATGATGTACATTTACGCATATTTGTACTAAATTTTTGAATAAGACTAATGCTTAAAGACGTAAAAGTTATAACCGGAGGTAGTATATTTGTAGAGCATCCCAACAACTTCTATATCTTCTCTAAAACATTACTCCCTCCATTCAGAAATGATCTACGTTTAAGAGCATCTCCAATGGTGCAGCTAGTTGCTAGCTATAAACAAGTATCATGTCATCTATAGATAACATATAGTTAGCTTATCCAATGGGACTAGCTAAAACATTGACTATAATATTGAATATGGGTCCACATGTAATAGATAGTAGGTGCGTTGGAATCAGCTATAGACTAGCTGCAAGTTAGTAGCTAGCACACCCTCCTTCTCTCCTCCACATAAGCAAAAGGCTGAGTTGAAACCCTTATAGCTAGCTGATATGGCATCATTGGAGATGCTATTACCTTGGACACAGAGACCAACGTGAGCGAAATTCCTCCCGTATGCCATTTATTCTGCATCGTTTGAAAACCATCGTGATCGCGCGGCATGCAGTGCCTTCATCTCGCTTGGCATGCTCCTGCCCAATAGCGTTGAAACAATCCGCATGCACTACTCGGTGACAAATCAGGGGAGAGATGAAAATGCAAGCATGCATGCAAAGGAGTACGCTGCAGTTAAGAATGCATGCTGCGCAATTAAGAGTGCATGGTTTACGAAGAGGCAACAACGTCCAAACAGAGGAAACATGACCTGCCAACGCTAATACGAAGATCAATATTGGATCTTTTTATTTTGCTAATACGCTGATCAATTTCGAACGGAGGGAGTATTTATTATCAATAGTGTTTTTGATATAGAGACTGTCGGGGATGCTCTTGTAGTAAAAACATATGGTCTGATGATCCCACAGATGTTGTCAAATTGAGACACTATACTGCAGGAGTTACGAATGTTGTCGGAAATTATTGCGGAAACGCTGATTCTTGCCCGTTCGACTGTATCATACGTCTAGACAGCATTACAGCCATCAGCCCCAGACACTTGTACCTTTTTGGTTTACTGTTCACTACAGGAATCGCTCG
>SPJY01024299.1:0-10544 GCA_005191435.1 Raddia distichophylla
GGTTGAGTAAGTATAAGGGAAGTATTGATTGTGCTAATAGATCAGTAACCCCTTACTACTTTAAATGGAGAGACCATCAAGTATGAGTCTTTGAATAAAGAAAACTCGGTTGTCATGTTGCATCACCTGAAGATGATGCAAGGAGATGGAGAAGAGAGTCTTCCTTTGGAGGAAACTTCGATAGTGAATGAATTCATGGATGTTTTTTCCGATGATTTACCTGAAATACCCCCTGATCGGGAGGTTGAATTCAGTATCGGCAAGTATCCGGGTACGGAGCCTATTTCTCAACGGCTGTATTGCATGAATCCTAAAGAGCTTGCTGAGATGAAGATGCAGCTTGAAGATTTGAAAGCTAAAGATTTCATTAGACCAAATGTTTCTCTATGGGGATCGCCAATGTTATTCGTTCAGAAGAAGCATGAGAAGACCCTGAGAATGTGTGTGGACTACCGGAATCTAAATGAAGTGACTGTCAAGAAAAAGTATCCATTGCCTCTAGTGGATGATTTGTTTGATCAATTGAAAGGAGCCAAAGTGTTTTCCGAAATTGATTTGAGGTCAGGTTATCATCAAATCAAGCTGGGATCGGAAGACATACCAAATACGACGTTCACTACCCGTTATGGATTATATGAATATACGGCGATGTCGTTCGGACTCACTAATGCACCAGCACATTTTATGATGCGCATGAACAAGGTTTTGATGGAGTATTTGGACAAATTTATTGTGGTGTTCTTTGATGACATACTCATGTATTCTAAGAATGAGGAAGAGCATGTCGAACACTTGAGACTTGTGTTGGAGAAGTTGAGAGAGCACTAGTTGTATGCTAAGTATTGAAAGTGCGACTTCTGGATCAGAGAGCTAGCATTTTTTTTTGGCAATGCCATCTCTAAAGATGGAGTGTCTGCGGATGAATCCTAGGTTAGTGAGATTTTGGAATGGAAGGTATCGAAGCCGTTACCAAGGTCAGAGGATTTCTTGCGATTGCTGGATATTATCGTCACTTTATCGAGGGATTTTCTAATATTTCTCGGCCGCTCACTCAGTTGTTGAAGAAGGACGTTAAGTTCAAGTGGATGGCTCAATGCCAGGATAGCTTCGATCTATTGAAGAAGAAGTTAACATCACCACCGGTATTGGCCTTACCAGATATTCGCAACGACTTGGAGGTATATTGTGATGCTTCGAAGTTAGGAATCGGATGTGTGCTTATGCAAGAAGGGAGAGTTGTCGCGTACGCTTCATGACAATTACAGCCCCATGAGTTGAATTGTGCTACTCATGATTTGGAGTTAGCTGTTGTGATGCATGCTTTGAAATTTTGGTGGCATTACCTAATTGGTAATCGCATTGAGATATATTCTAATCATAAGAGCCTCGAGTTTATATTCACCTAGCCAGATCTGAATATGAGACAGGGGAGATGATTGGAATAGTTAGCGAATTATGATGTCGGTATCCATTATCATGAAGGCAAAGCTAATGTGGTCGCCGATGCATTAAGTCAGAAGCCAAGGAGTGAGCATATCCAAGAAGAAGATAAGAGGTTAAACCTTATGATTGTTCCACAAGGTTATGTGCATAGTTAGTTGAATATGATGGAAGTTCAACCAGATCTTCAAGATCAGATCAAGAAGGCTCATGACGATGATGATGGGATTGTTGACATCATTGTTGGGATAATTTTAATTTTAAAGAAGGCATCAGGTTTCGTGATGGATAAGGAAGGGATTATTTTGTTTGATAAAAGGATTGTCGTGCCAGCTAAAAAGGATCTTACAGAGTTGATTTTGATGATAGCTCATGATTTGGCGTATTCAATTCACCCCGAGAGTACCAAGATGTTTCTAGATCTGAAAGAGAGATATTGGTGGTGGGGAATGAAGATGGATGTAGTGGAGTTTGTTGCCTTACGTGATATATTGCAAAGAGTCAAGGCTGAGCATGAGAGACCGGTCGGTTTGCTTCAGCCATTGTGAGTGCCTGAATGGAAGTGGTAAGAAGTTGACATGGATTTTATTATGGATCCACCGAGAACTCAAAGGGGTTATGATTCAATATGGATGATTGTGGATCGATTGACTAAAGTAGCTCATTTCATTCCGGTTAAGACAAGGTATGACAATGCTAATTTGGCTGAGTGTTACATCTCAAACATAGTGTGTTTGCATGGAGTTCCTAATAGGATAGTGTCAGATCGAGGGAGCCAGTTTACATCAAAATTCTGGAGTAAGATTCATTCGCTGTTGGGCACGGAACTAGCTTTCAGTAATGCTTATCATCCTCAAACTGATGGGCAGACTGAAAGGATGAATCAAATATTGGAGGATATGTTGAAGGCAATAGCTTTGTCGGATTAGAAAAGCTGGGATAATGCATTGCCTTATGCTGAGTTCTCCTATAATAATAGTTATCAGAGCAGTATTCAAATGGCGCCGTTCGAACCTCTGTATGGAAGGAAGTGTCGTATGCCATTATATTGGAATGAGACTGGAGAGCAAAAGTTATTTGGTTCGAATGCTTTAAAGGAGGGCGAAAATCGAGTCAAGATGATCCAGCAAAGGATGAAGACCGCGCAATCAAGACAGAAGAGTTATGCTGACAAACGAAGGAGAGAACTGTAGTTCGAGGTTGGATACCATGTGTATTTAAAGATTTTGCCTATGAAAGGTATTCATCGATTCCATGTTTCTGGGAAGTTGTCCCCAAGATATATTGGTCCGTTTCCGATAACGGGAAGGAGGGGAGAAGTTACATATCAGTTAGAGTTGCTAGAACAATTGTCGGGAGTGCATAATGTGTTCCATGTGTCGCAACTCAGAAAGTGTTTGAGGGTGCCAGAGGAGCAGATGCCTGTAGAAGCTATGGATTTGCAAGAAGAACTATCTTTTAAAGAGAAACCGGTTAAGATTTTGGATGTTTTTGAGAGGAGTAATTAGAGTCAGTCTATCAAGTTTTGCAAAGTGCAATGGTCTAACTATTGCAAGCCAGAAGCGACATGGGAAAAAGAGGAAGATTTGCAAGCCGAGTTTCCACAATTGTTCGAGCAGGCCTTCTCTGAATCTCGGGGTCGAGATTCTCTTTAAGGGGGGAGGTTTGTGACATCCTGTATTTATCGTATGCCACCTGTATTTTTAAAACCCTGAAAGTAAATTAAAAGGGAATTGTTATATACAACACCCTAGTTTAAATTATTTTAAATTAGGTTTATGCGAAAACCCTAGAAAACCTTTTACAAAAATTCTTGAAAAAGTCCAAAAGATCTTAGAAGCCAACATTCAGGCACCCTCCAAATTTCAACTCCAAAGCCCAACGCTAGCTCGTGATCCATGAAGTGTTACCGTTCTGCTTGGAGCTCGTCAAACCCATGAAATGGTGAGCAAAATGGAAGAACCAAGCCCAAACTTGGAGGAGAGTTTCTAGGGGCCCAAACTCATGCTAGGCTAGAAGCCCAAGCCAAAATTCGTGGTTTTGTGAATTTACCAAATTTTGGAGAGTCCTAAACCTACTCGAATTAGAATTTGAGCCCAATTCAAAGTCTACCCACTTAAGGGCTTGACCTAGGTCAACCACCACAGTATAAATACACCCAAGACCCCCTCTCAAGTCCCCAACTCATGAAACCCTCCGATCTCAACCCTAGCCACCGAGGAGATTTCTAGGTATCTCTCTGTGCTTTGCACAAACACAAGTGTAGATGGCTCCATTGTGTAGAGCTTGTCGAGATGGTCAAGATGGATACCCGGATCGTCCTAATGTGAAGCAATAATATATATAATTCGTAACAAGGAAACGAGGGCAACCATAATTTTGTAGTTCACATGAATATGGAGTTAATTTAGCAGTTTTTATGAATTTGAAATTAAAATGAGCAATGTTTTGAAATGAACAAGCTACAATGATTACTTACTGAACTGCTATGAAACAAAGTATTTTTGTTGTTGCCCGAACTGCTCCTGTAGTTGGGACTCGCTCGCAGCTTGTTGTGCAGCTTGTTGCCTCAACTGCTCCTGTAGTACTTGTGTTTCTCGAGCGCTCAACCCACTACCTTGCGAAAAAACCGAGGATCTTGCCGAACTTAAGGCAGGGCTACTATCCAGAACGCCATTAAACATGGAGAATCGACCATGTTTCTTGCACATCCACTACTATATAAAGCGATAGGATCAACATCTTGTCTTCTCCAGTCATAGTCAGGCCAGTGAGCATCGGCCATCAAGGGAACGAGGGCAACCATAATTTTGTAGTTCACATGAATATGGAGTTACTTTAGCAGTTTTTATGAATTTGAAATTAAAATGAGCAATGTTTTGAAATGAACAAGCTTCAATGATTACTTACTTGTATAACTGCTTGTTGTTCTGCTTGCTATGAAACAAAGTATTTTTGTTGTTGCCTGAACTGCTCCTGTAGTTGGGCCTCGCACGCAGCTTGTTGTGCAGCTTGTTGCCTCAACTGCTCCTGTAGTACTTGTGTTTCCCGAGCGCTCGACCCACTACCTTGCGAAAAAACCGAGGATCTTGCCGAACTTAAGGCAGGGCTACTATCCAGAACGCCATTAAACATGGAGAATCGACCATGTTTCTTGCACATCCACTACTATATAAAGCGATAGGATCAACATCTTGTCTTCTCCAGTCATAGTCAGGCCAGTGAGCATCGGCCATCACTTGCCCATAAGAAGCCTGCACAACATATAAATGCATAAGGATACAATAAAAAATTCACTTCGGTTAGAAAACAATTCTACTAACCAAGCTTTGTGCCGTTTTGTCACTGCATAACTGGCCTGGCTATGTTGGATCAAAACCAAGGTGTCCTCTAATATAAGCTTCAACCTTAGTAGGTCGAGACCCACTTTGAGCTTACTATATTTAATAGCACAGAACAGCAATAGACAAAATTTGTAAACTAAGTTAATCAAATATCGACAGTGAAACCTATATGTACCCATATGCAATCATAAGAAACTTACCATATGTCGCGCTCTGTACTGCTGAGATACCCTCGGGCCCGCCTCCCTATTACCCCTCTTCTTGTTGAGTTCTGAACAAAGTCTAGTGAAGCCCAGTATTGGCTAAGAGCATGCCATGCTTCGGGGCATTTGTTGAACCGAGGCAACATAACTTCTGGCCATCGGTACTGATCTTTGCGAAGATAGATTTTCTATGCACCAAGCTTCTTATTCATATCTTGATGTAGCACCCTTTTACAATACAAGCTCACCGACTGAATACGAGCATGGTACATCATCTCCTTGACCGTCTTGGTCGCTGCGTTCTCAAAAACATATCTTGCCTTCTATTGGAGAGACTGCTCCTAATCACTTGGCAAACGATATCTGTCCTTATGGAAAATGGATAAATTAGTTAGACATTAATTGTATATAATAATATTGAATGCGAACAAAAAATTCAGAGAATTGAATCACCCAAAAGTCCACCCACACTCGTTGGGCAACAGTCCCATGCATCCCATCTGTAGCAACCTTATAATGAGCCCGCTTCAGGGTTGGCAGCGTTACACCGTTGATCACCACTTGGCCAGTATAAAGGTAACACAAAAGAGAACCCAGCGTACCATTCACTTGCCTAATACTGTTTCTATCTGTCCATTCTACATCAATCCATTGTCTACAAATAGTGTACATGATACAACTTGTGAAAACTCTAGTAAGTAATTGATGTCCAAATAGTAGAATGTTTACTTATTAATCACCATGTGATAGGATAGCTCTACGTGCTTGAGGAGCTGCTACCGGGAAATCTGATTAAAACCTCTATATCTGAAACAAATATAGAATATTAGCTGAATTCCATTTTATTATTAATATTTCCTAAATATTTATACATGCTACCTGAAGGCAGGAGCATCCAATCCCTCAACACTAGCATCTTCCTCCTCTTCGGCCCCCTCCGCACTATCCTCCGGATAGCTCTACGTGCTTGAGGAGCTGCTACCGGGGAATCTGATTAAAACCTCTATATCTGAAACAAAAATAGAATAATAGCTGAATTCCATTTTATTATTAATATTTCCTAAATATTTATACATGCTACCTGAAGGCAGGAGCATCCAATCCCTCAGCACTAGCATCTTCCTCCTCTTCGGCCCCCTCCGCACTATCCTCCTCAGCCTCGTCCCCTCCCTCAGCGTCCTCCATAGCTTACCCCTCCCTCAGCCTCCTTCACAGCCTCCCCCCGCCTCCATGAATTCCCTAGGCTCTCTGGCCTCCTAATAATTAATTGATAAAAAATTAGTACATGCATATTAAAAAATTGAAGATAGCACAATTAAAATTATTACCTCTTGAACTCCCATCGAGTGACATACTCTAGGCACCTCCTGAGCGACCTCCTCTAGGCACCTCTCAAATTGTCTGTACCTGCTCTGCTGATCACTGGATCCTCTAAAAAGTGATCCTTGACGACTCGATAAAGACCCATCCTTTCTTTTAGATTTTCCCGTGTGACGGAAAAATGATTTCATCCTGTTTTATAAACACTATATATTAGTATATAAACATGTGTAAAACATCAAAAAACATAAAGAAATATGTGTAACATTTGTACTTTTTAGATGTAGTCAACGTCCACAGGTGTCGACTGGTGACTAACTGGGGGGTCACCGTCGGCAATGAATTTGTACGAGGGGACGCTAATCAAGAACTAAGCTAGATGGTAGCACAAGACAAGGGTTTATACAGGTTCAGGCCCTCAACGGTGGTAATACCTTACTTCCTGTGCTCTGGGATTATATGGTGGATCAAGGTGCGGGATGCAAGATGATGCTGTATGTTGTGGATGATGATTCTGTGTGTGTCTATGGCCTCTACCCCCTCCCTTTATATAGTGTAGGGGGAGATAGAGTTACAGGATAGCACGTGGTACACGGTAACTAATTCTATTATGCTGTTACATGTCATGCATATGCTGGTCTGCTAATTAGATGGAGATAGATTATATCCTCGGGAACTTCCTTGGAGCTCAAGGCGCGCATATCCCGAGTGGTCTTTATCCTTAATCGGCCGACTCGGATCGCCCCCTATCTGCTCCCTTATGGGCCTTCTAGAGGATACCCGGGGACCATATAGTCCACAGTAACCCCCGAGTGCTTTACGATCGAGTCAGATGCCCGGCCGACTGGTTTCGCCAATATGTCCTGTAATCTGAAAAGAGATTGTAAAGGACTTAAGAAATCTTAAGTTTTTGTGTTGAAACAACGCCTGGATCGGCAATACCAAACTCCAGCTTACTCGGCCCATTGGGCACATCGCCTCAACAGATGAATTCGGCTACTTGGCACCCACTCTTAGAATGCAAAAGCAGCGATTGGCCCATCATGGGGCATGCCTTAAGCCACGTCATTACAACTTCTGTCTTGCAGCATGCTGTAATTAGACGTTGCAAGGAATTTCGACATCAGGCGCCTAGGCTTAACTTGTAAGAACTAGCACTCGGCCCAGCATGGGGCGCACCTTTCAGCCGAGTGGTACCTGTCCCAACCAGAGAAGGGATCAGCATAGGCCCCTAGGGGCATACTGATTGGATGCAATTTGGCCAAGAGGCATTTGTAACCGGGTAGCAGTGTACAACTAGCGTCCTTATAGAAGGCATACCTCCGAAATTGTACCCAAATTTCACCAACACCCAATCTCGAGCATGCGAAGTTGGCTAGTGACCCGACATGGGGTATGCCGTGAAATATTTTTAATTTTGGCGCTGCCGGTCATATGCCCTCCAGGGTGTACCGAGGCCGAATTAGGCTTGATTTTAACACATTGCCACCGTTAGCGGCGTGTCAAGAAAGCATGTTAAGGGGATTGCCCTTTGCAGTTTTATCCCAAGCCCAATATGGGGGAGGCGACGCGTTTTCACGCCTTTTTCTCGCACAGCCGGAACGACACGCGCTTCCGTCCGAAACCGTATTCGCGTCCACTTCCGTCCCATCGTCATGATGGTTTTACTGTGTCTGAAACGGATTACAAGGCGCGCGCTTTGAACTTTCTCTGTGTATAAAAGAAATCTCAGGGGCAGAGTACAGAAATCCCAGGGGCAGAGTAATACTTCACCACCAGCTTTCGAGTTTTCGAGTCTTCATCTTCTCGGCGACACCAAAAACCCCCACCCTCTTCTTTTTTGAGAGCAATGGCGAGCGGATGGGCCGATCCATGGGCAACTGCTTGTGCTGAGGAGCACGCCCGCGTCGCCGCCGCTGAAGCCGCTACGGCCGCCGAGTTGGCGCGGTGGCTGGAGGATTACGCAGAAAGGACCGCCCAGAGCGCCATTAGGGTTCTGGTTGCTGGCCATCCGCGACTCTTCCCGGTTCTCACCCCCCTCAAAGACGCGCTCATCTTCTCCATCCTTGATGTGAAGTGGCCATCGGTGGAGTGATTTATCTTTCTTTTGCCCCTCCTCGAGCCAGCAACGAGCCCTTAGCTCGATGTGCTGCGCTGCAGAGAAATGTAATCAGGCCTAAGTGCCTTTTAATGAATACCTTTTGGGGAAACAAATGTCTTTCTCTTCGCTTCGAATCTGCAACACTGCATCTTCTTGATCTGAACTTGAATCCGACACATCGCTTCATCCAAGTAGCTAGGCTCATCCGCTCCTAGACCGGCACTCGGCGCACAACGCTAACCTTTCGGAGGGAATCACTCGGCCAGTCGAGTGATTATCCAAGCCCCTCTCGGAAAGGCCGCATCTAGCGCTCGACTAAGGCCCAGCCCAGAATGCGAAACACCGCCTGTTGCGATAAGTTAGGAACAGGAGAACGAAATTAGTTTACCTCGCTCACTTTTTGCGCCAGTCTGTTAGCTTCTCCCAGCGAACTCCGCCGCTAGGGTTCTTCTCCGTCGCCACCTCTGCCGCCACCCGCCTCCGATCGCAATGGCTCCACCATCTTCCGCTGCCCCTAAGGCTGCCAAGAGCGGGAAGGAGTGGATGAAGTCTATCACGACCGAACGGAGGCTACAGAAGCTGGTCTCCATCGTCGTGCTCCCCTCCGAAGGGTTCGTGTCTTGGCGCGCCGCCGCCGGCGAATCCTGCCCCACCCCTCGCTCCGACGAGGTAGTGGTCTTCGAATCCTTCTTCCTCCGCGGCTTTGGCCTTCCCTACTCTCCTTTCTTCTGGGGATTACTCCATTTTTACGCGATCGAGGTTTCACACTTGAACCCCAATTCCGTTTTCCAAATTGCGATTTTTATCCATGTCTGCAAGGCCTATTTGGGGATTGCTCCTCATTTTGTCCTTTTCAGATATCTCTACCTTCTTAAACCCTTTCCCAACAAGAACTCTCCCAAGGCCGCCGGTGGCGCGGATTTTCAATTGCGGGAAGGAGCCCGAAAACTTTATTTCGATCTTCCTTTGAGAACCTCCAATAAGGGCTGGCACTCAGAATGGTTCTACTGTGCCAACTCACCTCCGACCCTCCCTTCCTTCTCTGGCAAGTGCCCCACAGTCCATCCCTCCTGGTCTTCTCTTCTCGCCGATGACGATGGAAGCCAAGTAGAGGAACTTCTTGATCTTCTCCACAGAGAAAAGTTTGCTGGGTTGACCGGTATTGGGGTGGTTTGAAACTATAGCCAGCGCCGTATCCAGCCCATAAAGGAGAGGGTGCATCTCGCCTTCGAGTACTCAGGGGCCCAAGATATCACTCGGGAATCCAATGAAAACCTCACGCAGAAGGAAATCATCAGCTGAGTAGCTGAGCTGTTCGCTCCAGGCTCAGAAATAGTTCGCGCAGATTGCCCGGCTCCGTACCACTTGAGGTATTTGCCACCAGCGGGAAGGAGAAGATCCTTCTCGACTCGACCGCGGGCTCTTAGGATAGAACCGGAACTAATATAATCTGACATGCTGCAGGGACGTGAAGCCTTCTTCTCCACCCATCCGGTTCCAGAAGCTCCACACCACAAAGAAGCACCGCGCAAGCGTCCTGCTGAGGGCTCCACTAGTGCTCCTCCGGCCAAGAAAGGCAAAGGGGTCGTTTCAGGGGACTCGGATGAAGATGAGGACGATGACAACATTCCGCTCGTGCGCCGCCGCCGCCCAGCAAAGAGGTCGCCCTCAACACAGCCGAGGCAGCCTCAAGGTCCTTCGTTTCCGCAGTCCGCCGACCCTGCGGCCGCGTCGGGGCAGAGAAGCCTCCCAGCTCGGGCCGGAGTGATTCGGGTGTCCGATTTGGGTTTAAGTCTTTTGTGTCTCCACGGAGGTATCTCCTCATGCTAATTTCCCTTCACGGTTTGCAAGGAATTCATATGCTGAATAATCTTCAAACGCCTTTCAGAAAGCCCGTTGGAGATGATGACGAACCACCAAGCTCGCATGGCACCGAGATGCCAGCCTCGGCGCCTTCAAAATCTGACTGCCAAGCTAAGCCCCAACCTGTCAAGGACTCGGCTCAATATGCCATGCCTCGCCAAGACTCCGGCCCATCATCCGCCACTCGCCGATCTTCGCCGGCAAAGGGGAAAATCCCATCTCCTGCTCTAAGGAGCCCAGAACCAGAAATCGAGGCGATTCCTCACCCCTCCA